>OY757915.1:21163315-21283315 GCA_963585895.1 Sepioteuthis lessoniana | reverse complement strand
TATATATATGTTTGCTTATATATATATATTTATTTCTCATCGAAACTGATTGCCGAAGGACAATTTAGATTAGAAGAAAATTTGAGTTAAAGACAACCTGCCAAATAGATAAATATACAGGAAAGATGTTAGAAAGACAAGAATAGACTTATATATATACCGGCCCAATGGTCTAGAATAGTGTGTTTGACAATGGCCCGGGACACCGGGGATCAATCCCAGGTCCTCATACCAAAGACTCAAAAAATGGTCCGTGATACCTCCTTACATAACACTCATCATTATGAGGTACGGATGAAGGGTAAAGTGGACCATTCCAACAAAAAGAGTAGTGCCGTCCCCTACATCAGTGTAGTAGCTATTGGTTGCCAACTTTACTTTTACTTATTTATATATATATATATATATAAAATTTGGTTGGATGATCGTGAAACTCTTTTATATTGTGTGCCCCGTGGCATAATCGGCAAATGTACTTTCAACCTGGATTTAATCCCGGTTGAAAGAGCATTTAGTTTGTATTGACGTACATGGGAAATATATGAATTCATTTCTTCTTCCTGTTGCCAGGAAAATAATTATGCAGACTGGGCTTTCTAGACTTGGTAGGGCAACGAGTTTGGATGAAGAACAAATCGGATAAAAAAAGGGGAAAAGATTGAGATAGATAGATAGATAGATATGAAAATATTCATATATATATAAATCGAGGCTGAGATAGATAGATAGATAGATAGATAGATAAGAAAAGACCGAGATTGCTGAAAATGTCTACAGATGCGAAAAGATAGATAAATAGATAGATACGAAAATGTTGATAGATAGATAGATAGATAGATAGATAGATTGATGTGAATACACTGACATCAATAGTTAGTATCCACCCTTACACAGAGGCAGGAGGCCATTTAACGTCGAAGGCCCTTGTCGTATATGGTGTCGTAGAGAATCGTTCTTTACCTGTGACGTATTCCTTCTGGGGTGTCTCTGTCATTGCAAATTGACCGTGACTCTAATCTTTTTAATGCTATGGGGATTTGCTGTCCTTGGGCAATCCCACCGGGTCTGCTCAGTGAAAACTTTATTTAGAATTCAATAAAGATATTGATCCAATATTAGATAGATAGATAGAGAGATAGATAGATAGATTCCATCTTCCATAGTTTTTTTCACTACTCTAGCAAGGTCTAATTATTTATCTCTTTTTTCGCTTTCCTTCAGTTTTATCCTGTGGTCAACTAGAACGACAAAGTTCACTATTCGGTAGGTTCTCTTTTGTTGTTGTTGTTGTTGTTGTTGTTGTTGACTATCAGATAGCAATTCGTACTTTAGTTTTAGCTTCGTTTGGTTTTAATGCATATCAACCTTTGTGGGTTATTTAATGCTAAATACATTTTTATACATATAAACAGTTCTATTTCAAACAACTCAGTTTAGTCAACAAAGTTAAATGATTCCAAGTATTGCTATGTATCACGAACAATTCAGTTAAACATAAGTCATTTATTTACACACAGTTAAATGTAAAAACTATTTAGTTTAGCATACGTACACAGTTTAAATGTCAAAACAGTTCTATTTCAAACAAATCAGTTTAGCATAAGCACACAGTTTAGTTCTATTTGACCAATAGATAGAACCCTATCAGATACTACCACACCGGGCCAGAACACACAGACACCCTTCTTATGAGCACATTTTGATTTGTAAAGAATCAGTTTATCCGTGTGACCTTTACAGGAAGATTAGAGCAGAGGTGGAACAAAACCATTCCGTAGGAATATTTATCTGCAACTGATTAACTGATAACTTACTTCTGAACTTCAAATAACCCTTGACCACCTGACAGTGATTATCCAATCACAGCTATGTTCTCAAATTGATCTGAGTGTGTTGGGTGGGTTCATCTGTCTATTAAATTGAGTTGAGTATCTTTCCATCCGTTTAACAGCTAATTAATTAATTCGAATGATACACTACTTGCCAATAAGAGATCTCACTAATCTTTTATGTAATACGGACGGGTGACCTGTTACTTAATAGGTTTAGTTTAGTACAAGGCAAGAAATGGGGGACACACAATAAGAATCAAATTCGATATCTACTCGTCTGGCTAGCGAGGCGGCAGAGTTGAAAATTTATTTATTTTAAAATACGCGTCAAATTTTGAAATAATATAAACCACATTTAGTTTTGCATTGATTTAATTATATGCTCGACTGTGAATTTAAGATATTTTGCTCATATTTTAAAAAGTGCACCCAAAGATTTTGAGATGGTCTCTCAGATTACAGAATTCGATTCTCACAGAGAGTTTTTTTTATTTTTTATTTTCTAAAAAATAGGTTTCTTGTGTCGGTTTGGTTGGTTGAGTTTTATGGCATATCAACTTTTTTAGGTTATTTATTGCTAAATCCCATTAACACACACACACACACACACACACACACACACTTATATATATATATATATATATATATATATATGATTTGCAAACACATTGTAATAACATTTTTAAAAGAACCTAATCAAATTTTTTTTCCATACGGTTAAATGGTTTCAAGTATTGCTATCTAATACGAATAATTCTATATATAATTAATTATTTTTTGTCACACAGTTAAATGGTTTCAAGTATTGTAACGTAACAATAACAAACATCAGCCATTTTTTACAAAGAATGAAATCGTTAAACAGTTCTATTTTAATCAATTCAGTTTAGCATGTCAACAAAGTTAAATGGTTCCAAGAATTGCTATGTATCTCTAACAATTCAATTAAACATCAATCTTTTGTTTACACACAGTTAGATGTAAAAGCAGTTCTATTTCAAATATCTCATTTAAGCAAAAGTAATTTGTTTCCACACAGTTTAAATCTCAAACAGTTCTATTTGATCAATAGATAGGAGTCTATCAGGTTCTACCATTCTGGGTCAGAGTGGACCTGAGAGCGATGCCAATGAAGGGATACTCCGCATTCTCCAAGTCTCCAGCATTACTGGAGTCTCACCATCTGATGATTCAGTGTCATATACTTGACATATAATTGAAGGAATCTTACCCCTCTGGAGTCAAATTTAACTAAACTTATTAAATTCTGCAGAGAGTTTCTGTATACTCTTGCCGAAGTTGTGAGGGTAACAAACCACACTGGATTGAAAGAGGGCGAATTCACCTGCTACTCTCCGAGTACTCCTCATCGGATTTGGCACTATGCATTGAAGGACGGCTTCGGAATCTTCGATTTTAGGCTCACTAAGCGAAGTTGTACGGTCATCAACTGAGTCTTCACACGACAAATATTTCAGATTGTTTTTGCGGTGCTATGGCACTGTTCGAACTCGTAAAGCAAGAGTTAGCGAATTAGACTGAATTGCATGTTCATCTGAGTGACTTTGTGAAGCAATGCTTAACATGTCAGCGCACCAGTTACCACAATACTACCAACCATTACTTGAACTTATTTAATCATGAGATATACTCGTCACAAACAAGCACGTAACAAAATATTGCAAAACCTTCCACACCCTAATACATACTGGCCCAGTCAGGTGGGGCTGTGGAATACATCGGCAGTATCGCTGTAAAAGGGTAAGATTCTCCCAAAGAGTGTCCTGGATGTGACACTGAACAATCTGATGGTGAGGCTTCAGTAATGCTGAAGCTTTAGGGAAATAGGAGTACTCCTTTACTGCCTCGTTCCCAGGTTCACTCTGGCCCGGAGTGGTAGCAGCTGATAGGGTCCTATCTATGGGACAAATAAAACTGTTTAAGTTGCGTGCAAACAATTGACTGATGCTAAATTGATTTATTTAAAATAGAACTATTTTCACATTTAACCGTGTGTAAACAAATGACTGATGTCTAATTGAATTGTTAGTGATATATAGCAACAGATGGAACCATTTAAGTTGACATGCTAAACTAAATTGTTTTAAATCGAAATGTGTGATCATTTGACTCTGTGTTAACAAATGATTGATCACTAATTGATTAACTATGCGTAAATAAAAAGAAAACTGTACTTATATTGATCTGAATGTTTGAAATAGAACTGTTTGATCATTTGACTATGTTAAAATCATTTAACAGTGAGAAAAAATCAACTCGAGATCATTTAAAAATGCTATCAACAAAATGTATTTAGAAATCATATATTCAACATATATGTATAAAAGGGATTTGGCATTGAATGATTTACAACAGTTGATATGCCATAAAATCAAACTCCACCAAACCAAACCAAGCAAAAAAAACAAACAAAAAACCAAAAAAAACAAACTAGTATATACGATGATCATTCAAAAAGTTCTAAGCCTCTGTAAGAAAAAAAAAGAAGAGGTGGAAAATTTTGTTGTCTTTGCACATTTCTGCTTCTTATAAAACTAGAAAAATCTGAATTTGTTTAACTAGTTTGATTTAAAAAAAAAGTGATAATTAATCTAGGTACTTCCTTCCGATTAAAGCTTAGAATCTTTTGAACGACCCTTGTTCTAAAGGTTTTTATCGGGAGACTAGAATTTCACGTGGTGTATGGGTAATGGAAATGCAAAAAAACATTCAGTCTATGAAAATTAAATTTCTGTCAGGATTTTTTCCTTCAACTTGTTCCCATAAACATATTATATTTCCGGACTGGTGGGTTCCGCCCGGGAAGAGAAGTTGCAGCTTTTAAACTTTTCCTAACGACTAGTTTGTTCCTTACAAATCAAATCTACGATCAAAATACCCATAAATAACCATATTAGGTTTTAGTATATAAAATATCGGATGTTTGAGAGAGAAAAAATCCAGACACGATATTTTTAAATAAAAAGGGTATTCTTTGATTGAAGTAACCATTTATTATTATCCCATAGCAACACTTTGCATCACAAAGACAATGCAAACAGCAACCAAAATATTTCTTAACAACATTGATTCAGATTTTTTGTCAATTCAAATAGGGTCTATCTGCCGGCTATAAAGATATTTCAAAAGTTTTTATCAAATAACGCGAAACATTCTAAGATATACAATGATTTCCTTAATTGTAAGTGAAAAGAGTTATTAACATTGAAAACATATTGAGTTGATCGGGATACTTGGAATCATATAACTGTGTGTACATTATTTGTATTAAATAAGAAGAATATGGTTCCTTTTTTTCTATGGCATATCAATATCTATGGGTTATTTAATGACAAATCCACCCTTTTAGAAGAACAGTCATTTAAGCAGCGATCGTTTCAATACTGCTATATGGATGCACTACATGGACGCTAACTAAACGGCTGGAGAAAAAGCTTGTCGGCAACTACACAAGAATACTGCAAGCAATATTGAACAAGTCCTGGAGGCAACACCCGACAAAGCAGCAGCTATACGGACACCTTCCACTCATCACGAAATCTATCCAAGTTAGACGAACCAGACATTCAGGTCACTGCTGGAGAAGTAGGGACGAGCTCATAAAGGATGTACTCCTGTAGACCTCTTCACATGGCCGAGCAAAATCAAGGCGACCAGCGGGAGAGGGTCAGGGATATCCATGCTGGTGGCACGATAAGATGATGATGAAAAGAATAGTGAGCTCAAAGTCGAGTCGGGCTATTAAATTCACTTTCTAAAAAGTGATTCGCGAGTGATAGCGAGTCGCCCTATAAAATTCACTTAAGGAAAGATTTAATCTCCCTTATACCCCCACCTCCAGCTAGTAGTAACACAGCGAACGCAAAGCGTGGTTGGAGTGAGAACTTTCTGACTACGATGTCATAGTCCAGCACGCTAGCCACTACGCCTCAGGAAATCTCCCTAAGAATATTAGGTATCATATGACTGTACAAAAAAAAAACAAAAAAAAAAACACTTAAAAAACAAATACGCAAAAAATGTAGATATAAATGTATAATTGATGTGATTCTGTGACTGCTAGGCATAAAATAACCCTCACCGGGTTAATGTGCCGTTAAAATAATTCACGTATAGATTATTAAATGAGCAAAATATGGTTTGCGAATGGGCAAAATTTCTTAAGATTATGGGGGATGGATTTACATGATTTCATGGTGACAGAAGTGGGGTTAATCTTTCTGATATTAGCTGTCTTTTAGCCACTGGTGTTTCAGACAATCTTTTCATGCCTCAAGTGTTGGAAATTAGCACGAGACATTCTTCCGGTAAACGTTGCCTTCTGCCAGACGTGCCTGAATCAAATAATCTGTTTTTTTGTTTGTTTGCTCAATATTCATGACATTTATAGAGCTTTTAGTATAATAGCAACTAAATAACAACAATAGAGATAAAAAAAAATTCCCTTAGGAGTGTCTATTGAATTAGGCGTTTTACCATAGTATCGGTGATATTACTGCTAGGATTCTTGCAAGAGACAATGGATTCTACTTTTGTTTGTGAAACCTTTTAGTGCGGAACTGACAGAAGTCGTCACAATCATGGAATAAAAGGCATAGATATATATATATATATATATATATATACACATAATTTGCAGTAAATCTATAGGTATATTAATTGTGTATACAAATGCGTATAACGTTCACATAATCACCTATATATATATGTATATTTATATATATACATACACGCATATATATATATATATATATATATATATATATACACGAGTGTCATTCAAAAAGTTTTAAGCTTCATATATATATATATATATATATGAGGGTCATTCAAAAAGTTTTAAGCTTCATATATATATATATATATATATATATATATATATATATATATATATATATGTGAGGGTCATTCAAAAAGTTTTAAGCTTCATCTGTATTTTAGATAAGTTGTACCAGAACAGAAATTAAGACAGAAATATCGATACGTTGTTTTTTTTTGATAAGAATTGGTTACAGCAAAAATGTTTAGTAATGGCTCTTCATTCGGAGTGAAGCTTACAACTATTGGAATTGCTTTTGCATATATTCAGAAATTTACACGCAGAAAAAAACAATCCATTGGCAATTTGTAAGAAAAAACGGAAGTTATCCAGAAGCGTAAGATCCCTGTAGTGTAGAAAGAAGTGTATGTAAAAAGAAAATGCTAAATTTTACCCTGCAACTAAGAGAACTGAAAGTATGTCGTATTCTCTGTCTCTACTGACCAAATATTAGATGTTCTATTACCCTTTCTCTCTCTCTCTCTATATATATATATATATATAGTACAATTTAATGGATATTCAAACTCGGTTAAGTCGTCATAATAAATTTATTTCGGCGGAGAATATTATTGCTATACTCTCCGTCTCGTCAGATGACTCTTTACTTTAAAGATAAAATAAATAAATATACATATACACATATATATGCTTCTATCTCTCTGCCCATCTCACTCTCTTCATCTCTCCTACTAAGATTCAATCAGATTAACTGAATCCCCTACATGACGTATGATGTCGGTCTCGTGCAAAAATACTCAAATATTAAATGATAATATGAATAAATAGATAAATAAGATCTCATATATATATAAATGTGCTAATATAAAAAAACGCAAAGTCTTCAGAAAATGATTTCCTTTACTGTCAACGTTAAACGTCTTAGTTTTTAAATGTGAAAACATTAAACCTTCATCAGGACGTGAGAATTTTTTAATGAAATGAACAATCAGAAACCCTTAAAGGTTTTTATGTTAAAAAATCTGCAGCAGTTGATATGACGTCATCATACCGTTATATATATATATATATATATACAATGATTTTTTACCACTGGGATCCAAGCTCTGCAACAACAATGTAAGAAGTGTGGGAACTGCAAGAGTGGCTATTCTTAAAAATAAATTTTATTTGCTCACATTCCATGAAAATATCTTGGTCAGCGCAAGAACTTTTCAACCGACCCTTGCATATATATATATATATATATATAATGTCTTATTGCCAGAAAATTCCTATGTGATACATAAGACGTAGGGTTCGCCTAAAAGGGCTTGAATAATAATAATAATAATAATAAGAAGAAGAAGAAGAAGAAGAAGAAGAAGACAAGCAGCTCACTTAATCTCGGCCAGACGACTAGTCAATAAAAAAAGAGAACCAGCCAAATAGCGGACTTTGCCGTTCCGGTTGACCACATGGTAAAGCTGAAAGAAAGCGAAAAGAGAAATAAGTACCTAGATCTTGTCAGAGAACCGAAAGAAACTCTGGAGCATGAAGGTGATGGTGATACTAAAGGACTGGTGCAGGGACTAGACGACTTGGAAATAAGAGAACGAGTGGAGACTATCTAAGCTACAGGATCACTGAGATCGGCCAGAATACTGTGAAGAGTCTTGGAGACTTGGGGGGACTTGCTGTCACTCACGCTCCAGTGGAAAACCATGTGAAGGACTCTCAAATAAGTAACATCTTTAATATAAATCTCTCTCTCTCTCTCTCTCTCACACACACACACATATATAAGCATCATAAAACCACGTATAAAGACAAAGCATAACAAAGACTGTGACAGACTAAGATCCGCGGATATAAGAAAGATACTTATAAACAATTAAAAAAATCACATATAAAAATAGCAATAAAAACTGTTTGCAAATCCTTGAAGCAATAACTATAAAAAATTAAAAAATAAAAACTACTATAAATTAAATTGCATTCACCACAAGTATAAACATATTAAATTTATTCAATAACTAAACCAGCCATCCTAACAGAATGAACTAAACCCATCTATAATTTATGAAAAAAAAAAAGCCACAAAAAATAGAATAAAACTCACTGCGACAAACGATCAAACATGACCCCTGAAGATGACTAGCGAAATAGTCAAAAGCGCTTTGGCTAATGTAGGGTTCTTTCTTTAGCAACTTGACCCAGGAGAAAGAAGACTTGTGAGAAGACTTGAACGTCTTTACTTGAAGATTTAAAAAAAAGAAACAATCCACGGTATACAACCAAACCTGTCAGTATATATATATATATATATATATATATAAGAGATGCGAAAAAGGGATACGAAATATTTAATTACTGCTATCTATTTTTTTTTTATCGAAGAAATATTTTTAGAATGCTTTTCAAAAAGCTATAAGAGACGAAAAATGAACTGTTGTTGAAGCATATTCCTATATTAAATGGAAATTAATGTGTTATATAACATATGACATGGATTTTCACTTCGTTACTTGTGACCCCGTGTGCTTTGGTAAGCTGTCACAATTTGATTAGTAAACAGGAAGATGACGGCGCGTCAGGGCACTCAGGTCGAACAGGTGTGTAACCGGAAGTGTGTGTGAGAGAACCACGTAGTCAAATTTGGACAGAGTGTAGAGAAATCCTAGGGACACGCAGCAGAGCAGAGGCGTCTTTGACGAGCTTGTTAGGGGGTGCAAACGTTGGCACCCCCTGGCCCCTGTAAGGAGATATGGGAAGAAGAAGCCCTCTCTCTAAATATATGTCTCTCCATCTATCTCTCAACTAATAACAATAGTGGGCCCATTTGAGAATAAAATGAGAGATATATTTTTATAAAGAAGTGTGTTTCGTTCGTTCAATCATTGTTATGATTATGGGTATACAACAATTGTCTGGTATCCAAGTATGTCCAAGTGATCTTTATATGCTATCTTGTATTAACACGAAGTGAAGAGCTAACAGCTTCGTTCAGGTTTTGAACTCTGGTCACTGATTCCATTTCCTACGACGATAACCGTTATCCTAAGCGCACCTTGCGGCTGTTTGTTTGTTTCTCTCTTTCTCCTTCTCTCTCTCTCTCTTTCTCTCCACATACACATACACTTACGCACTTATACAAGAGTGCCCGGGAAAGTTCATATGATGGCGTCATGGCTGTTGTTGATGACTTTTTTGACCAATGGGATCTAAGTACTCTAACACTGATGGAAAAAGGGTGCGGACCACAAGAGGCACGGAGTTGGTAAATGAACCTCGTTTGGTCACATTCCATAAGAGTATGTTGGTTAGCCTATGAACTTTTCAACAGCTATCGCATATATATGTAATGAAAAATACGAAAGCTAATATATATGCCTTATAATTCCTGAGCTGACGTATTTCGCCGAAATGGCTGAACGGTGAGATATTATATCTTGCATAAAGTTAGACGGATTTCGATCCCAGTTTTAAGCTAGCATTGAAACCCGCCTTGAAGCATATTGCGTGTCTAGCCACACTGAAGATTTGTGATACAATGAAACAGTCTGTCTGTGGATGTCAATATATATATATATATATATATATATATATATATATATATATATATATATATATGCGTGTGTCTGAGTATAAGTGGGAGCACATCGTGGGTTGAAGGATTGTAATCTTCAAATTAAATTGGGTTTTCCTACCTTCAAAATCATCATTCATATCCATCTTTTGTTATTTTTTTTACTTGAAATCGAATATCAGTCACTTGCATTGTTATAGAAAACAGCTCTATCCAGCATAGCAGGTTCAATAGATCGATATCTCCTAGATCTAGTTTAATCTTTCCAAAGGCCGGTGAGAATCGATCTCATTAATATTGTGAAAGGACCATTAAGATCAAGTTTTTAACTGCTCGACATCCGGGCAACCTTAACGGGACTACATTGAATGAACGTCCCGCAGATATGAACAAAAAGAAAACAAAACGAGGGGAGGGGGAAGTAACAAAACAAAAGAAAAAATAAACAAAAATAAAAAATGAAAAAATAAAAGAAACAAGAATTTCCATTCAGCGTGCATCTTTTTGAATATTTTTGTGATATATTGTTATTTGACTAAAGCTCTCATATCTCCCGACAATCTATTAAACCAGCTGAATTTTTTAATGGTCAGGCGAAAAATTAATATTTTGAATAATTTAGTTTCTCTCTCTCTCTCTCACACACACACACACACACACACACACACACAAAGTCCTTTCCCACATTGAATAAACATTTTATACTTTTTTTCCCTGAATTTATAGAAACAAATTAGCTAACTCTCTACCTTCTGAAATATCCAATTTTATTATTAGGTCTAAAATTTTTCGACTTCATTTGCTTTTCTTCTTTCCCTCAATGATAATATACAATTCGTTTACACAAAACGTCTCAAAGCGAATGGAATGTTGTTAAAACTTAGGGTTCGTTATTAAAAAACAAAGAATACCGTATTAAAACTGAAAGGTACATTAATAAAAACAAAGAATATCGCGTTAAAGATTCGCAGTTAAAAACGAAGGGTATATTATGAAAAGCTAAAGGTACATTGTTAAAAACAAACGATATCTTAAAAATAAAATGTATGTTGTTACAAACAAGGGGTATATTGTTAAATTGCCCAGTCGGCTGGAACTGTAGAATACACAGATTGCTTCTCAGCAGAGGGGTAAGACTCCCTCAACGAGTTTCTTGGATATGACTCTAAACAATCTGACGGTGAGGTTCCAGTAATGCTGGAGCTTTGGGGAATGCGGAGTACCCCGTCATTGCCATCACTCCCTGGTCGATTCTGGCCTGGAGTAGTAGCACCTGATAAGGGCCCTGTCTATGGGTCAAATAGAACTAAATTGCGTAATTATGCAAAACTGAATTGCTTGAAATAGAACTGTTTTTGACATTGAAACAACACTTAGGCTAAACAGAATTGCTTGAATTAGAACTGTTTGACTAAACTGAATTGCTTGAAATAGAAATGTTTTTTGATTATGAAACAGGATACACATGCAAAACTGAATTGCTTGAAATAGAACTGTTTTTGACATTGAAACAACACTTAGGCTAAACAGAATTGCTTTAATTAGAACTGTTTGACTAAACTGAATTGCTTGAAATAGAAATGTTTTTTGATTATGAAACAGGGTACACATGCTAAACTGAATTGTTTGAAATAGAACTAGTTATTTGTATAAAAATGGATTTGGCATTGAGTAAACTTCAAAGGTTGATATGCCATAAAATCCAACCAACCAACCAACCAACCAACCAACCAACCAACCAATCTATTTTGTTAGAAATAAAAGGTACAATTTTAAAAACAAAGAGTACGTTGTTACAAAACAAAGGGTACGTTTCTAAAAACAAATGGTGCGTTGCTAAAAATAAAAGGTTCTTTGTTGAAAATGAAGGATATGTTGTTTAAAATAAAGGGTAAGACTTTAAAGATAAATGCTAAGTTGTTAAAAAGGATACTTAGTTTAGAACAAAGGAAGTGTAGTTAAAAACGAATGGTACGCAGTTAAGAACAAAGGGTGCGTTATTAAAAGCAAAGGCTACAAGAAAAAAACTATCAACGCAGCATTTGTTTTTTGCTACGTAGAATTTCGGTGTTTTTAATTCCGCTTGTTGACCATTGCAACTTCTTGATTGCATTTTTTGTGTGTTTTATTTGAAACGCACATAGTTTATGTGATGATTCACTTATGGTGAAGGTCAGACGGTAGAAGCAGCAGCTAAGTAGACTAAAGGAGTCTGTTTTCTCTTTACCATCATTATGAAATTCAGTGTTTACGCGTCAATTTTTCCTTTGCCTCAGCAAAATTGATTTTATCGATAAAGATATATATAAAGCTCAAACAGAAAAGTAGCGGCAAGGTCAGTGGGCAGCTTTGAGTAAAATTGAATTTCTGCTTGCCTAAACCGGGTTCGAATGCAGTAGGCGCAAAATGTTATTTACTAAGTTTGCTAAGTTGTGGTCAAACGGAAGAAGCACCTTGTGAGAATCGAAATCACTTGCAATAGTTTGCGTGTCTGGCTTGCTTGTCATTGAACTACGCAAGGGGCCCATGACAAAGTATCTTAACACTATTGAAGATCAATCACAATTCTTTATGGTAAGGCTTTTATTCGGACAAAGCGCTCTTTGACAATGAAGAATCCGTAGGGAAATGGCTTCTGGAATATGAAAAAGACGTCACCGTGTAGCCCTGATTCCCAGACCCTTTAATTTCAATTCTACTGAGCACTTATAAAATGTGCTGGACTCACAAGTCGACTCTGCAGAAAGTCTACCACGTAACTTACTGGAAGTATAACAGAGGCCGAGGGCGGGGGCTGAAAATCTAATTCTCCAATAGAACTCGTTCAATTCATCTTGAATCTTACCAGCATATGTAGAAACAACACAGTCATTTTTCCAGTAAAAGGCATTTCTATATCTAAAATGATAAAAAAGCGAAAATATAGAATTTTGAGTTATTTTAACAAATGCTTTTAAAATTTGAAATGATTTAAATAAGAATTGATCAAGTTATGAGATCACGAAATGATATCCATTTTTCTGAAACACTATATATATATATATATAGTGCGATTCGAAGGAAACTCAAACCTGGTTAAGATGTCATTGTTAATAATGACAACTTAACCAGGTTTGTGTTTCCTTCTAATTGCACTATATACACTCTGAATGTGAATTTTGTTATATACTTGCAAGGGATTAAGTGATGTAACAATAGCACTCACAGAGATTTATATGATATTCCTCATATATTCTATACGAGAATAATCCACACCCACTGTCTTCCGACGCTGACTGGATATTACACACACACACACACACATACACACACACACACACACACACACACACACATATATATATATATATATATATATATATATATATATATATATACTAAATTGCGGCGTACTAGTCGAACGGGGGTATACGTTGATTTTATGATTTTTAACAGAAAATTCTGGTTTTGATTTATAATCAACCCCTAAACATACAGTAGGCTACTTGTAGCTCAAAACCTACCCTGTAAATCAAAATTATGATTGGTTATAATAATCTGAAGCAAAAGCATATAATAAGACCAGACTACCTGTATAAAGATACTGACTGCATTACCTATCTTTATATATAAATATATATATATATATATATATATATATATATATATATATATTGTATAATAGTTTCAAGTTAATTTGTTGTACTGTTTTATCATTTTATATGCATCTGCGTTAATTTGTTAAATATGTTCACAAAATATGAGTTTAAGTCGGAAATATCTGTGGAAGTCTGCTGGAGTTTCGCCAAGTGGTATATATTGATTGATTGGAGAACTGTTCCACTGGTTTATCACTCTCTAAAAAGGTTTTCATTTTAGCCCAGCCATAGAAATCAACCCTAAATTTTGTAGAGAATTTTTCTGGTTCAAAAGGTCGACTTGTACACCTCGATTTACAGTAGTTCATTCTTGGCTGGTTAGTCATTACGTCTTGACTTAATAATCTTTGTTGGATAACAAATATTCGTATAGTTGCTGCAGATGAGGAAATGAACTCATCAATATAGATTAAAAAGTCTTATTTTCTTGGATTGAAGTAGAAAAGCCACCCAAGATTTTGAATTCCTACTCGAATTGGGGTAGCCTGCTACAACGTGGTCTTGAAGAATTTAGAACTGATTAATCGACTCTGGATGATATTTAATATCGATTTCCTTCCTGTCCAAAAATTGGTGTTCTATGGAGACAATCAAGGGAAGGGATAAAGAAGAGGGTAATTCGGGGATTATTCACTCTTAGAAATGACGTTTCGTGTTTACCGTAGATAGTCGCGTATAAGTTAAATATTTCAGACGATAGAGTTAGGCGTAACAAAAAGAAATTACAGAAGACATAGACGAGGCCTACAATTAAGTTTAGTGCCATTCTTGGTTGTGATATTGCTAGAATAGATACTATTACAAGACAATCTTGTAAACGTTTGACTGATATAGAATATTATATATTAGAATATATGTGTGAGTAAGCATGAATGTGATTATTCAAACACCCAGCAAACACACACTCAGACGCACGCACACGCAAACTATATATATATATATATATATATATATATTTATAATCAAAGATGTGACATCTCCACACGAAATGGTGGTCCTTTGAAACAAGTGAATAAGTTCACCTACTCATCAACCGAGAATGACATCAACACGTGACTAGCAAAGGCATGGACAGCTAACTATAGAATATCGTTCAAACGGAAGTCAGACCTCACAGATAAATAAAATGCAGTATTTACCAAGCTGCGGTCGTGTCGATACTGCTATATGGATGCACCATATGGACGCTAACTAAGCGCATGGAGAAAAATCTTGACGGCAATTAAACAAGAATGCTGCAAGCAGTATTAAACAAGTCCTGGAGGGAGCATCCCAAAAAGCAGTAGCTGTACGGCCACTTACCACCCATCACGAAAACTATCCAAGTTACACGAACCAGATATATGGGATACTGCTGGAGAAGTAGGAAAGAACTCATAAACGACGTACTCCTGTAGATCCCATCACATGGACGAGCGAAGACAGGACGACCAGCTTGAACCTTTATATAACAGCCCTGTGCCGATACATGATGTGGCCTGGAAGACCTCCCAGGAGTGATGGATGATAGAGACGGGTGGCAAGAGAGGGTCAATGAGATCAGTGCTAGCAGTGCGACATGATGATGATGATGATAATATATATAGTGTCCTTGGAGTAGTAGTTAATGTACTGGAATGTAAGATCCTTGGAAGCAAGTTCGAAATTCAGTCGCGTTATTACGTTGTCTTTTGGACAAATGCCATTTGAAAGGTATGAACCCCTTTGTCCCCACCCAGCTATGGGTTACAAAGCATACTACTGTCATTCTATAAGGATTTGTTTGGCATTAAATAACCCACTAACGTTAATATACATTTAAAATATTCATAAATTTACCTAACTACATTATATATATATATATATATATATATATATATATATATATATCCATTATGGTTAAATAGACATACATGCTATTGTTATAAAGATATATATGGTATTATATATATATATATATATATATATATATATATATATATATAATGATATTTTGCTATTAGCACACACTCAGATATATTTAAGTAAATGGGTCATCTTATAAACATATCGATAAAAATATTGAATTTTGTTGATATAAAAAAGTAAAGTTGATGACCTGAAGGCTCTCTTTTCAGTAGCTACAACACCGAGGTATAGGGGAGGCTGCTACTCCTTTCCTTGTATTGTTCCACTTTATCTTTGATACGTACCTTTCAATGCTGAGTGTTAAACAAGGAGGTAACAAGAACCATTTTTGAGTTTATAATATGACTCGACTGGTAATTGCACAGGTCTCCCGAGCCATAGGCGAACACTCTACCCAATGAAGAACCAATAAATATTCCCATTTTCTCAAAAAGTTTATTTGTTTTTAATCTCGGAGAATGTTGTCATATGTTGTTTTTTAACACAACACTGATGAATTCAAGGATCTTTTAAAAGAGTCAACAAAAAAAAAACATAATAGCAAGTGGAATTGAGGAAAAATTAACAAATGAGTCAATCAACTAAAATACATAATTTTACAAGACAAATTGATTCAGAAACTTCATTAACCGGTTTCACATAAATACGAAGTGCCTTCAATAAGCGAAAAGAGAAATAGAAATAAGTACCTAAGTTATATTGTCTTCTACAGCATCATAACGACGCAATAAATAAACAGACGCAGGAAGACTTCTTTAACAAAATATGTACCTCTCACTTTATTGTTAGGGTTCGAAAAGGTTACTCAAGTTTTGCGTGTGAGAGGGAGCTGGAGACCGAACAGAACTGAAATATTTTGACCCCCACTCTTATGGCCGTCAGCGTTGTGTCTTTCTTGTTCTCCTGATGCTCAACCGGAGACCCAGAGGCCCACTCTGCTGGGTGCTGGCTTTCTTTACTGCATCTTATCAGCATCTTCTCTGGACCCCAACTCATCAGAGCCCCAATGCCCCTTCGGTCTGATGTGGCTTTTTCTACCACATCTCGTCAATAATTCGTCTGATCTCCAACTGCAACTCATCATGGGCTCCAAGAGCCCCTTCGGCCTGATGTGGCTTTCCCTACCACATCTCGTCTATAACTCCGTCCGATCTCTCACTGGAACTGTCTTGACTTCTGTCTTGACTGAGTTATACAATAGTTCAACGCCCACTCAGTCGCCTACTCGATCTTTAAAATCGCATGTTTGATCGTCATCAAGCGGAAATAACTGTCATGCAGTTCACAGGTTACTCTCTTCCGGTGCATCAGTCTATGAGTGTACCATGGGAATTTTTTTTTTACCTCGTCCCATTTCGTCAGCCAATTTCCGCCCACGCGATTTCCTCTCATAACTGCCATTAGAATGTGTCACCTCCTTTCGGTGCATCACCTAGGAATGGCATTTTTGGCCTGGTTGAAGGCCAAAATACAACACCTAGACCTTGCCAGAGAACCGAAAGAAACTCTGGAGGTGATGGTGATACTAAAGGACTGGTACAGGGACTGGACGACTTGAAAATAAGAAACCGAGTGGAGACCATCTAAGCTATATGATCACCGAGATCGGCCAGAATACTGAGAAGAGTCCTGGGGACTTGGAGGGACTTGCTGTCACTCACGCTCTAGTGGAAAACCATGTGAAGGATTCTCAAATAAGTAACCTTGTTAATATAAATATCTCACAGATACGCGCTCACATACACACACATACAAGTATGTTGAAAGAAGCAAGGCATCATGGTTGGTGTAATGGCAAGAGCACTTTACAGGGGGTTACCTCGTGGTGTAATGGTTAGAGTACTGGGCTGCAGAATTGTTGTAAGCGAGTTCGAACTCCAGTCGCGCCATTACCTTCACTTTCGGACAAA
Organism: Sepioteuthis lessoniana; assembly: GCA_963585895.1. Taxonomy (NCBI): domain Eukaryota; kingdom Metazoa; phylum Mollusca; class Cephalopoda; order Myopsida; family Loliginidae; genus Sepioteuthis; species Sepioteuthis lessoniana. Next base: position 21,265,679 of record OY757915.1, on the reverse strand, counting down.
TACCCTTAAGAAAGATATTAACACCTTTATCCTCACAACTAAGGATTTAATAGCACCCCTACTGTTCTTCTTGAAGAATGGCTTTGGAATTGAATATCCTAATAAGGTTGATATGCCTTTACACAAACGAACCAAACCAAACCTGGAACTTTACAAGTTTCTGGAAGAGAAAAAGAGAGTTTCTGAGCCAAGAATACAATTGGTAATTTTGTAGACATGTCAGTTTCAGACTGTGGATTGTTTTGTTTTATACATCATTCATTTCAGGTCATCTGTTCCAACAATAAGGAATTATCGAGAGATTCCGGGATGTCTTACAGAAATCAAAACAAAAATGGTCCTTTTATGAAAGAAAACTCTACTTATTACAAAGTCAACGTAAGGTCATAAGAAAATGAGCGAATACTAATAATTCAAATGATCTATAATCATATTTCAAATGAATAGATAGATCGATCGATGTGCATAAAGAAAGAAAGAAAGAAAGAAAGAAAGAAAGAAAGATATAGATGGTTAAAGAAAAAAAGCAATATTTTTCCATATTTATTTTTGTTTCTATAAATTTGACTTATATATGATCAATAAAAATGTGAGAGAAAACTACATCTTTTTTTATCAACCTTATATTATCATTATATTATTATTATTATTATTATTATTATTATTATTATTATTATTATTATTATTATTATATGTACATTTCTATCTATCTATCGATCTATCCCAGTCTATTCATATATATTCCAGTCTATTTCTATCTATCTATTTATCTATCTATTCCAGTCTATTCCAGTCCATTCCTATCTATCTATCTATCTATCTATGATGTGGTGTAATCTATCTATGATGTGGTGTAATTGTTATCGTCGTAGGAGATGAACACGGCGACCCGAGTTCAAATCCTGGACTTGACTGATTGCATTTCACATAGCACTAATACCCTTGGGAAAGGTATGAATCCAATTATTCTCCCTCCAGCTATGGGTAAATAGTAGGACAGACTAGGTTCTTCAGCCTTGGGTAGGCAACTAGTCTAGGAGAAGGAAAACTCTGAATTCAAACCTGTTAAACTCCGCTTAAAAATTGACCTTGTGTCATATCCTGCCCGAGCGGAGGGGTTGGGTAAATAGGATCTATGATGTAAAAGGCTAGTAAAAAATTGATATGGGCTTTCGGATAGCCCAGCTTAGAATATTTTGTTGTATGTATTTCTTTTGTAATCATTCTATTTATATTTATCTATTTATCGTTTTTAATCATTCAGTTCATATCTATCTATCTATCTATCTATCTATCTATCTGGTATAAACTCCTTTATCCCTCGAGGCTATAGGTTAAATAGTACCATTACTGTCCTTCTACAAGGACAGCTTTGGCATTAAATAACCCAAGAAGGTTGACATACCATAAAACAAAGAAATCAAATCAAATCTATTCATCTCAACCTGTCCCTACATCTACTTGTGTGTGTGTGAGAAAGAAAGAAAGAAAGAAAGAAAGAAAGAAAGAAAGAAAGTTATGTAAGCTCTATGTGTAGGAATTAACGGGATTTTGTTCTGAAATTTTACTGTATAATTGTGGAAATTTATTCATTAACAAGGAAGCAAATAGTGTTTAAACCTAAATATTTAATGCGTAAAATGAAGACATTTCTCATGATAAAGCTACACATCTATCTATCTATCTATCTATCTATCTATCTATCTATCTATCTATCTCGTCCTAATCTTCACTATGCATCTATCTCATCCTGTTCTTTACTTTCTATCTCTCTATCTATCTATCTATCTATCTATCTATCTCATTATATATATATATATATATATATATATATATATATATATATATATATATATATACACATAAACATATATGTATCTGTATTTGTGTTTGTGTGTAAGTGTACTTGCTATATATATATGGGTGAATTTATGCGTATATATTCACCTACGAACACATACATTAATATATATGCACATAAATATCTGAATTTATTGCAATATGACGTGATATCTAACCTATCAAATGTCATAAATCTGGCTACAATAAGTAGAATCACTCATGAATAGATGCATTTTAATAAGTAATCAATCTGACACAGCCATCGCATCAATTATACAGTTTTGGTGTTTTATTCCTTTTCTAACATTAAATCAAACTTCCATCATTCAGTCTCCGATTTCCCGTCATACATTTTGTCCACCCATCACAGGGAATGGCCTTTTTCACTTTCTATTTCTCTTTAATATACATGTTCCTCATTTGATTTCATCATTAATATCAAGTATTAAAAAAAAGTAGAAATAAACAAAAACCATACAAAAAAAAGCAGTCTGATACATGTCGAATATTTTAGACAATGAGATTATTCTAAAAAAAGATTTATCAAATAGATATATCTTAGTCTGGTACAAGGCTACTAAACTTGGGTATCCACGAAGCTGAAACTTATTCCTTGAGCCTCAATAAACTGAGGGACTAATCAGCTAGTCTTAAAGGTAAGATAGGTAGTCCTAGTATTTATTCACTGAAATTTTCATGTATTCAGCTGGCACAAGTGGGAATAATAATAATGTTACCTCCTATTGGCCCCCTCTTCAACTTAGCCTTGGGAGCAGTCTTCATGTCTCGTCTGTGAACTAAGAGTGAACCTTTCCTTGCTTTTTGATCTGGGTCATTTTGAATACTATCTTGCACGGCCCATTACTGGTTGTTCCCTCAGCACTCTTTTTGGCCTTGTCGTTTGAATTGAGACGACTAATATTTTGGTCAGGTGACGCTTGTGTCTCTGGGAGTTTAGTTAGAATGATTCCGGCCTTTAACAGAGTAAGACGTCGCTGAGATTTCTCCAGGGAAAGGAACATACCGGTAACCTTTTTACTTGCTGTATTTAACTTTTATTCAGGTTTTTATTGTGTTTGTTTTCGCTGGCCAGACTTTGAATAATCTTCTAATTTTTAATCCGAAATAAATTTCATGTTGGTTATAGCCTATGTTTTTACTTCCACCCCCTTTTTGCCCACGTGTTGCTATTTTTGTTTTTACCTTTGTATGCCTCCTTGTCCCCTGTACATTCCCGGTAAATAAATTTAGGTTAGTATTTACAAACTTCTGATTTTATTTGACTATTTTGCGTACGACTTATTTTCGTGTTATGACTGCGTAGGACCAAATCTACCTGTCGACACTTATCCTAAATTCACCATGGTTGTAATACTACTACTACTACTACTGATAATAATAATAATAATAATAATAATAATAATAATAATAATAATAATAATAATAATAAACAGATCACCTTACCTTGCCAGACGACCAGATCTTATAATAATCAACAAAAAAGAGAAAACTTGCAGGATTGTGGACTTTGCTATCCTGGCGGACGACAGAATAAAATAGAAAGAAAGCGAAAAGCCGGATAAGTACCTCGACCTTGCTAGGGAACTGAAAAAAACTGTTGGACATGTAAGTGACAATTTTACCAATTATAATTGGTGCTTTTGGTACAGTCATCAAAGGATCAATAAAGGGACTGGAGGACTTATAAATGAAAAGACGAGTGGAGACAATCCAAACTACTACGTTACTGAGATCGGCAAGAATACTGAGAAGAGTCCTGGAAACTTGAGGACACTTGTCGTCACTCAAACTCCAGTGAGAAACCATCGTCTAACGCTGGTATGAAAAACTCTAGTAGAAGTAAAAAATAATAATAAAGGAAGAGGACTTGAAGCAAACTCGCACAAAATAAACCAAGAATAGGCATGATTGTGTTATATAATTAAGGAATGATTTTTTTTTATATTAATCATTTTTCCTTAATTACATTTTATCATTCAGTTTGGTTGGGCTTTGAACTATTCGGATTAAGAGCCCAGGTGTATAGTCACTTGGTGCAGTTTACGCTTGCGCACAAAGGATATGACAACCATTATTGTCATAATAAACCCCCAGACAGGAAATGAGGCAGGAGTGTGCATGACGTCATGCCCAGAAGAAATGGTCCTTAGAATTTGAAGATTTTGAAAAAGAGTCAGTTGAGAAGTTGAGATTGGACCATGGAGGCATAGAGTTGAATTTTGACCGTTGAAAGATGTAGTTGGAATTTTCGGATCTCTACTGACAGAGATCTTAAACATCGCAAGATGCACCGCTCGTTGGGGATTGTTAGCATAGTAAGAATTGTGTCTCTCTCTTCGTGTCGAAGAACCGAAGTCAGAAGTTAATAAAACCGTTCGTACCAAGAACAACAGAGTCCACCTGTTTTTGCCTGTATATGTTTTCGTATCTGTATTGTTATTACTGCCAACGCCAAAGTATCCAACGACTGGGTAAGAAAAGAAATTCGCTGGGAATTCTGCAAGAGACAAAAATCTGACTATGCAGACAAGTAATCTACGCACAAACCAGAATATATCATCGAAAATGAGATGCATAGAATTCTTTGGAACATTGAGATAGAAAGAGATCGCCTAATCTCGGCCAGAATTAACAAGAAGAAAAGACCTTGTCAAATAGTGGATTCTGCCTTTCCAGCGGTCCATAGAATGAAACTAAAAGAAAGTGAAAAGATAGACAAATACTTGGATCTTGCTAGAGGGCTGAAAAACCTGGGGAACATGAAGGTGATGGTAATACCTATAGTAGCAGGAGCCCTTGGAAGAGTCGTCAAGAGATTGAAAATGAGACTACATGAATTGGAGATTAGTGGAAGAATTAAGACCATTAAGACGACGTCACTGTTAAAATGAGTTAGCATACTTAGTAAGGTTCTGGTGAGCAGAGGAAATACTAGTGAAAGACCACCAACTAGAGCTGGTGCTAAAAACAAGCAAGAAGTATAATAAGGAGGAAGTGGACTCCCAGCATTGAAGATAGCGTGGATTTAGCAATACGTTAAGTCAAAAACTACATAAAAAGGAGTAAAGAATGACTAACTGCAGCGACAAGAAACAGGAAAGACAACCTAAACAGAAAAACGAGTACAAGGAAATAGAAATGAGGAGAAAAATAAATTTATGGGTTTTTTCTCGCGACAAATCAGCGAAATCTCACACGAGAAGACCTGGACATGGCTTAGAATGGGAAACTCTAAGAGAGAAACTGAATCTCAACTAATAGCAGTACAAAACAACACTATAGAGGCCAACTATATTCAATCGAAAATTGATAAGACACAACAGCGTAGCAAGTGTAAGTTATGTAGTGATAGAGACAAAACGATCAATTAAATAATAAGTGAAGACAGTAAATTAGCGTTAAGGGAGTATAAGACTAGACATGACTGGGTGGGGAAGGTGATCCCTTAGGAATTGTGCAAGAAATGGAAATTTGACCATATGAACGATATAGTATCTGCAAAACTCAGAATCCGTCTTGGAGAATGATACTCACAACATCCACTGGGATTTTGAGAGACAAACAGATTATCTAATCCCGGCCAGAAGAAATAGTTTATAAAACAAAACAGAAACTGCCGAATGGTGGACTTTGCTGTCCCGGCAAACAACTGAGTGAAAAACAGAGAAAACGAAACGAGAGACACTTAAACCTTGTCAGAAAACTAAAAATGCTGTAGAACATGAAGGTGGCAGTGATACCAATTATTATTGGTGCACCTGGAACTACACCCAAAGGCTTGATAAGAGGGCTGCAGGAGATAGTAATCGTTGGACGAGCCAAGACTTTCCAAACTACAGCATTTTTGAGATCGGCCAGAATTCTGAGAAGTCTTTGAGACCTGTGGAGACTTGTTGTCACTTAGATTCAAGGGGATTACCAACAGTTAATGCAGGTGAGAAAACTTGCTTGATAATCCAAGCCAGATGACCAGACCGTCAGAGTGTGATGCATGAATTATCGTCAAAATGATGCAAAAATGGAAATAACATTGACATCACCCTTTATCAAATATATTTACAAAAATCACATGAACATGTCGTGAAATAATATAGATTAAATTTAATCTAAGAAATCGCCATCGGCTTCAACAACGGCCACCGGACGATTTAGTAATCTCCTGCAAACCTTTTCGACGGTTGCCGTTTTAAATTGATAAATGCTGTCGTTATCCTTGACTCAGTTCATCGTTAGTGTTTCACGGAGTTTCTAGGTCTCTCATCGCTCACTTAATAATCAAGGGAATTCCAATCTGGGGTGTTAGGCTGTAGATGTTAGGGAGGATGTGGTCAGAGAAATTTTCTCACAGCCAACACTGGGTTATCCTGTTTGAGTGGCATGGCACTGAGTTTAGTTAACAGATGTAAGGACTTCTAGCTGCTACCTTCTCGATACAGGTCAGCACTAATTATTCCATTCCCTTGACGTCGGCTTCCGTGTTGAGTGTAAGATCACCTGGGAAAATTAGTAGATGCATAATATCATCCTCACTTTCGGGGGATGTCCTTGTGGTGTAATGGTTCAAGCGATGGACTGCGTAATCGTAGTAAGCGAGTTCGTACTCCAGTCGTGCTATTACGTTCACTTTTGGGCAAATACCCTTGGGAAAGGTATGAACCCCCTTATCCTCCCAGCTATGGGTTAAATAGTACCACAACTGTTCTTCTTGGAGAATGACTTTGGCTTTAAATAACCTACAAAGGTTGATAAGCCATTAAACAAAAAAAAATGATCTCTATACAATCAGAGGGTGTCCTCGTGGTGTAATGGTTAAAGTGATGGAATGCGGAATCGTAGTACGCGAGTTCGTACTCCAGTCGCGCTATTACGTTCACTTTCGGATAAATGCCCTTGGGAAAGGTATGAACCCCCTTATCCTCCCAGCTATGGGTTAAATAGTACCATTACTGTCCTTATGCAACGCTGACTTTAGCATAATATAACCTACGAAGGTTGATATCCTATTAAAAATGAAACCAAACCAAACCAAACAATTCTTGCTTTTGACCATCTCCCAAACCATGAAGTGAACTGAATATTGGCTTTTCATCAAGATGAACAGGAATCTATCCTCAATTTGATAACCAAAGATTCGGTTTGCCCAGTCGGCAGGGGCCTGTATAGTACACCGACTGCATCTCTGCAGAGGGGTAAGACTCCATGAATGAGTGTCCTGGTTATGACACTAAACCATCTGAGCGGAGGTGATAAACTCGTAAAGCGATAAGCAATTAACGATGTTATCAAGCGTGAAATAAAAAGTGAAAAAACAACCAAACTTATTAACTGGTAGACCTGACTTTAGATTTTAAACACATATTATTTCAAATAGAATATAAATAGAACACAAAATACCCCAGTTTCATTTTTCAAAGTCCAAGGAAGAAACAACTGGAACCAACAAAATATACACAAACACAATAAAAAATATATTTAACACCACCTTCTTGAGATAATTTCTAACGATAATTTAAAATAACATCATTAAATAAATCAATAACCTGTAAATAAATTCATGATAGAAATTTTAAATGACGAAAAGATATATAATTAATTATATAGGTTAGTTGGTTGGTTGGGTTTTATAGCATTCAACCTTTGTAGGTTATTTAACGCCTAATCCATTTTTATGAAAATAGTTCTATTTCAAACAATTCAGTTTAGGATAAGTATGAAGTTTAAATGTAAGTACAGTTTAATCGTGAAAAACATTTCTATTTCAAGCTATTCAGTTTAAACAAGCAGTTCTAATTCGGCTAATTCAGTTTAGTATAGGTACAGATTGTGTTTGCATACAGTTAAATGTCAGAACAGTTCTATATTAAACAAATCAGTTTAGTGTAAGTACAATTTAAATGTGAAAAAACAGTTCCATTTCAAATAATTCAGTTTAGCATAAGCACGTAGTTTAAATGTAAGTACGGTTTAGTTGTCAAAAACATTTTTATTTCAAGCAATTCAGTTTAGTCAAACAATTCAGTTTAGGATAAGTATGCCGTTAGTTCTATTTAACCCATGATAGGGTCCTATCAGGTGCTATCATACTGGGCCAGAGTGGACCTGGGAACAATGGCAATGAAGGGGTGCTCCATATTCCCCAAAGCCCCAGCATCACTGGAACATCACCATCAGATTGTTTAGCGTCATAACAGGACACTCATTGGGTGGGGTCTTACCCCTCTACAGAGGTGCAGTCGATGTATTCTACAGCCCCAGCCGGCTGGGCAATAATTAGTTATATAGAATTCATGCATTTTTTTCAATTCTTGGGTATTTTACTTTATACTTAGTTTTTTTTTTTTTTTTTTTTTTGGTTTTGGTGTCTGTCTGTAAGAGAAAGAATGTAGGGTAACAAAATGTAGAAAGATAGAAAGATTAAAAGACAAGGAAATAAAAGCTTGTAAGCGGGTTCGAACTCAAATTGCGCTATTACGTTCCCCTTCGGAGAAATAACCTTAGGAAAGGCATGAACACCCACATTACCCCAGTTATTGGTTAAATAGTACTACCACGGTCCGTCAACAGGAATGGCTTTGGTACTAAATAACCTATGCTGATTGACATATCATAAAAACAAAGAAACCAAACAAAACAAAACAAATGATTTCAAATGAATAAAGAAATGCAATGGGAATATGGGAAATATAATTCTGATTACCATCAAACATTTACAAATAAATCAAATTTAGGGTTTAGATAATCCATAAGGAGTTGATAATCCGTTAAATAAACCAAATTAACCAAAATTGAAATTTTAACAATATATTTTACAGAGAATTCGGATATATTTTACAAGTAGATAGATGTTCATTTACGTCTCGTATTTCTGTATAATGACGTCGTTCGGCCGAGCGGCGAATCCAATAATAACTCAACTAAAAGCTGTGTCCAGGCTATAAGCTAACCTGAATCTTGAGGTGAAGTCCCATTTATGGAGCCTCGTTGAGTGTGAAGTACCCTTCATGGCTATTACTCCAGAAATCCAGTAGTAGCACCTGTTTTAAAATTTTTAGTATTAGGTAGGAATACTTGAAACCATCTAACTGTATGCAAGTTATTTGTATTAGATAGGAATACTTGAAATTATATAAATGTGAGAAAATTATTTCTATTTGATTGGTATGTTTGAAACAACTTAATGGAACAAATTATGTGTGTAAACAAATGACTGATGTTAAAGTGTGACTGCTATATAGCAATATTTGAAACCATTTAACTGTGAAGAAAAAATGTGCACAGGTTCTTTAAGAATGTTATCGACAAAATCTGTTTACAAATGGTTAGTCGGTTGGATGTTTGGGTTTAATGGCATATCAACCTTTGTAGGTTATTTAACACCAAATCCATTTTTATACAAATAATAAGTTCTATGTGAAACAATTAAGTTTAGCGTGAGTTCAGTTTTAATGTCAAAAACAGTTCCATTTCAGACAATTCAGTTTAGCATAAGTACGCAGTTTAAATATAAGTACACAGTTTAATTGTCAAAAACATTTCTATTTCAAGCTATTCAGTTTAGTCAAACAGTTCTAATTCAAAGAATTCAGTTAAGCATAAGTATGCAGTTTAGTTCTATTTAATCCATAGATAGAGCCCTATCAGATGCTACCATTCCGGGTCAGAGTGGACCTGGGAGCAATGGCAATGAAGGAGTGCTCTGCATTCCCCAAAGCCATAGCATCACTAGAACCTCACCATCAGATTGTTTAATTTCATATATAGGACACTCATTTGGAGGGGTCTTGCCCCTCTCCAGAGAAACAGTCGGTGTTTTCTACAGCCTCAGCCGACTGGGGAATGTTTACAAATCGTATATATATATTTAATATATATGTGTAAACAGGTTCTGGCATTAAATAACAAACAATGGTTGTTATGCCATAAAACTAAACCAACCAACTCCAAGTATTGTTATGTTGTACGAATGATTCAATGTTTATTTAATACGATTAATTGAGTTTTTGCACACAAATAAATGATTTCATGTAGTGCTATGTAACGCTAACAATTCAATATTACATTAGACATTTATTTGCTCACATTTAAATGATCAAGCAGTTCTATTTGACCCACAGATGGGATTCTAAAAGGTACTATCACTCTGAGTCAGAGTGGGCCGGGGAGTAATAGCAATGAAGGGGTACTCTAAATTCCCCAAAGCTCCATGACTGAATCCTCTCTATCAAATGCAGTTTAATGTCATATCCTGTAAACTTATGGGTGGGGGGTCTCACACCTCTGCAGAGATGAAATCGGCGTATTCTACTGACCAAGTCTACTGGGCCACACAATATAGTTATGAATTAAAATTTAAAGAATTCTTTAAATGTTGTCATAAGAATATCTTTTAAATGCTGGACCTTAACTCAATGCTGTTTCTTTCTAGATAATGACGGATTTCAGTCGAACGTACTCGATATATATATATATATATATGTGTGTGTGTGTGTGTGTGTGTGTGTGTGTGTGTGTGTGTGTGTGTGTATTCCCCGATGGACTTGATTTGTTCTTAACTAATTTCCAACAGATAATGAGAGTATAGAAACAGTAGGAGCCCTTCAAAAAAAATTATAGACTTGTTTTTTTATCCTTAATAAAACACCCAAACCCACAAACTCATCCACACACTTGTCTGTTTATTTAGGTTCTAAACTCGAGAAATCAATTAACCGGACACAAATATAATCCACACACACACACACACACACACACACAAAGTGTTATACAAAGTCTCAACGTAAACATTCTTTTGACTTCATTTTTTGATTTTTTTCGATTTTTCCATTATCTTTCTTTCTCTGCATGATGATTGTCGTAATGTTACATAGCCAGATATAAATACGTGAAATAGACATATTCATCATATTTACCCAACCCCTCCGGGCAGGATACGACACAAGGTCAATTTTTCAGCGGAGTTTAACAGGTTTGAATTCAGAGTTTTCCTTCTCCTAGACTAGTTGCCTCACAAAGACTGAAGAACCTAGTCTGCTCAACTATTTGCCTATAGCTGGAGAGAGAATAATTGGATTCATACCTTTCCCAAGGGTATTAGTGCTATGTGAAATGCAATCAGTCTCGTCCAGGATTTGAACTCGTGTCGCCGAGTCCATTTCCTACGACGATAACAATTACACCACGGGCACCTCCACATATTCCTACTGGTACGCAAAACGTTCATAATTTCCATAACGTACATAGATAACATGGGAATCCCGAAACACGAAAAACACTTACGAGCTCTTAGTTCAGGTACGAAACTTTTTTATTATCTTTGAGTTAAAAGGTTTTTCGACATAAGGGGAGAGATACCATCTTTCTATGCTGGCTTTTCCGTCTGGCCCCATCACGTGCGGTACCCGCCACAAGGCATCGGCGAGTAAGCGAAAGTCACCCTTCTTCCTCCGAGCCAGGAACTCAACTAACTGACTTTTTTCAAAATCCCCCAAATCTTCCGCGCGCGCTTCCGGTGCATGACGTCATTCACATCCCCTGGTCAAATTTCCTATCTGGGATTTTTATTTTGACATCTCTGAATGGCACATCCTTCCTGCGCGTGTGAACACCTGCACTCATGTTTGCACCTAACTAACCCATGCACTGAGCCGAAAGGCAAGATATATAAAAAGAAAATCCCTCGGCCATTATATTACAGTAATAAGGCTGCATTAAGCCTTCGCTTCGTGCTAATGCCCTTGAGATAGACTTGAATCCATCTGTTTTCCCTCCAGCTATGAGTAAATACTAAAGCAGATTGGGTTCTTTTACCTCGGTAAGGCAACTGGTCTAGGCGAAGGAAAGCTCTGCATTCGTATCAACAGTCCTTCACTTTAAAACTTTGTAGAATACACCGACTGAAGAGGGATAAGCCCCCACCCCAAGTGTCCTAGATATGACACTAAAGAGTCTGATGGTAAAGTTCCTGTAACCTGGGAGCTTTGGAGAAGGCGGAGTAGTTCCACTATGGCCAGGAGTGGTAGCATCTGATAGGGTCCTATCTATGGGTCAAATAGAACTAAAATGCGTATTTATGCTAAAATGAACTACTTGAAATAGAACTGTTTTGATATCTAAACTGCATACCTATGCAAAACTGAACTGCTTGAAATAGAACTGTTTTGACATATAAACTGCCTACTTATGCTAAACTGAATTGTTTGAAATGGAACTGTTTTTGTCATTGAAATTGTACTTACGCTAAACAGAATTATTTGAATTAACAGTGTTTTAACATTTAACTGTGTGTGAATAAAAACTATACTTATACTAACCGGAATCATTTGTTTGACTAAATGGAATAGCTTAAAATAGAAATTTTTTTGACAATTAAACTGTGCACTTATGCTAAACTGAATTGTTTGAAATGGAGATGTTTTTGTATACTAAACTGGATTGTTTGAAATGGAATGGTTTTTGACATAAGAACTGTGTGTAAAGAAAATCTATACTTATACTAAACTGAATTGGTTGAATTAGAACTGTTTGACTCAACCGAATAGCTTGAAATAGAAATGTTTTTGACAATTAAACCGTGTACTCATACTAAACTGAATTGTTTCACAAAGAACTGATTATTTGCGTAAAAAGGATTTGGCATTAAATAACATACAAAGGTTGATATACCATAAAAATCAACCAACCAAACCACTTAACAAATGACCTTGAGTTATTTTTGGTCTTATCCTGCTCTGGCAGACGGTATTGAGCACCTTTTTCCTTCTTGAAATAACGTTTTTCAAAAACGTTTTGTTTGTTCCTGATACACACATATACAGATACTGAGAGAGAGAGAGAGAGACAGAGAGAGAGAGTTATTGAGAGAGACAGAGTGATAGAGAGACACAGAAAAAAGAAATTATAGCACTAAATATAATCGAACTCTTACCAGCAGTAATGGTCTGAAAGGTTTCTTCTCACTTGAAGGCTTTTTATTGTTTGATGCCAGTGTTATCACTGCCCGTTTCCGAGTTAACAAACCTCGCCAACCCTGAAGTGTGGAGTAAGTTTCAATCTAGTTGACCTAAATTCAGAAATAGCAGTCAGCCTCCCGAGGAGAACGTTTTTCACCAAATTAGAACCACCTGGGTCTATTTCTCAGCTGTTTTCTCCTTTGTAGTAATGACGAAAATTAGAGGCCCCAATTACCCCCATTAACTCTGTCTAGGGTAAAAGACCTTCCCGACCCATACGATTTCCAAGCCAAAATCGAGGCAACGATCTTTTCCTTCTATCTTACAAGCAATTATCTACCAATCTTCATTAGATTCATTCTTCCTTTCTTTCTTTCTGGCGCGCTCACAAGTTGTGGTTATTTTGGCTTTGCTCATGAGTACACATTATGTATCTCTCGTTAAATTCACCTTGTTTCGTACATCGTAGGCGATGAAATAAGTAAACAGAGAACTAATTTACCTGAACTTTGTGTTGAGATTAAGTATTGTATCTGCTCTTCTTTGCCATGTCTTTGCCTTCAGCAGTGTACGAGGATGACCCGAAGGCTCCCTTTTCGATAGCTACTACACCAAGGTGTAGGGGGGGGGAGCTACTCTTTTCTTGTATTGCTCCACTTTACCCTTGATCCTTACCTTATAATGCTGAGTGTTAAGCAAGTTAGCATCAAGTACCATTTTTGAGTCTTTGGTATGACTCGACCTGGGATTGAACCCCAGGTCTCCCGGGCCATTGGCGAATATACCTGTTTATGAGTGTGTGTGTGTGTGTGTGTGTGTGCTGAAAGAGCAATTGAAAAAAACGTGAAAAACTAGGATACTAAATGAAGATTTTCTTTCATCTAATGAATATACTATTTTACCCGATTCTTTTTCATAAAGTAGTGGTTAACGTGTTGGACTATGACATACTGTTAAATGAGTTCGAACTCCAATCGCAGTTTAATCTTCACTTACGGACTAATAGCCTTAGGAAAGGTATGAACCACTTTTTGCCACCCAAGCTATGGCTTGAATCGTATTGCTACTGTCCTTCTACAACATATTCGTTTGGCTAGACTCGCCGGGTGTTTTCGGCTGGGATCAAAACCCAGCCAACTTTACTTCAGCCTGATAACACAACCTCACAACCAACGGAAACGAAAGGGGTCCTTCTACAAGGATGGCTTTTACATTAAATAACCCACTCAAGTTGATATGCCATTATGCAAAGAAACTAAACCAGTTCTTTTTTCTCGCTTCTTATAGTGCCTATTTACTCTGCAAAAATATTTTAAAGATAAAAAAATAACGAATAAATATTGCTTTGTGTCTAATTACTTTTTTTGCATCTTCTGCTTCTCAGTCTCTCTCTCTCTCTCTCTCTCTCTCTCATTCTCTCTCTCTTTCTCTCTCTAAATATATTTGTAAATATGTTTCCACAAGTATATCTAGCTTTTTTGCTCTATCCACCCCACTTTTATTCTGCTCTTTTGTATATATATATATATATATATATATACTGTCATCCACTGTTCGTCGTATCACAACACATCAGGCTGGATAGACTCACCAGGTGCTTTCGGCTGGGATCGAAACCCAGCCAAATTTACATCAGCCTGATCACACAACCCCCACAGCCAACGGAAGCGAAAGGATTTAACATATATGCATTAAATTTTCCATTTGTTTACATTTTACGCTTACGGAAATCGGCGTGCTCAATTCGTTAGAAGAGCTCTGTATTACGCCAGTGGCAACCGTTAATTCCTTCGCAAGAGTGCTCCGTACGTATCACTCATTCTTTAATGAACTTCACATAGTTTGCTCCTCTCAACCCCCCACCAAAGTTTGATGACTGATCTCTTCTAACGAACTGAGCACTTCGGTAATAATAAATAAATATACATTAGTTTTTTTATACATATCTGATAGCATGGATATTTATCTGCGATCACTGTTTTGAAGCCGTCTTTATATGACAATCAGCCAGAGAAACATATATATATATATATATATATACGAAATGAAATTTAGCAAGGCATGAAATAAAGGAAGTTAGTGGAAGAAAAGCACCTCGAAAGTTAAGCTAAAAGCTGCTAGCCAGGAAGAAAGACTTCAGAAGTCGAACGAATATTTCAAGAATCTACTTGGAAAACCCTCCTGAAATTGCTGATAAACCAAGTCAAGAAATTATTAATGCCCAACTGGACATCACACTTGGACAGTTTATGGGGTGTGAACAGTTCTGAAAAAAAAATTAATGCAGAAAAGCAGCTGGCTTTGATGAAATATTTCTTGAAGTGTGGAAATCAAGAAAATCTGACGACATACTTCTTTGATTATTCAGTGCTGTGTATAAACAAAACCCAAAGGAGAAATGCACGAAAGGCTGCATTCACCCTTTCTTCCCAGAAAAGTGACTTCGAAATAAGTAAGAATTAGTTTTTTTTTTTTGTTTTTTTTTTTGTTCAATGGCAGATCAACCTTTGTAGGTTGTTTAATGACAAAAAATTAATTGTAGAAGAACAGTAGTGGTACTTTTGAACCCATAGCGGGGAGTCTAAGGGGGTTTATACCTCCTCCAAATGTATTTGCCCGAAAGTGAACGTAATAGCGTGGCAGGAGTTCGAACTTGCTTACTACGATTTCACAGTCCAGCGTTTTAACCATTACGCTACGTGTACTCCAACCCGAAATAAGTAAGAACAACAAAATCATAAATCCTACTGCTATAAATGCTCAGTTTCTTCGTGCCCTGCACCTCAGATTCTTAGAAAAAATTAGAATATTTTTCGGGGAAATTGATATACAATTTGGCGTTAGATAACCTACAAAGGTTGATACGCCATAAAACCCAACCAACTAACCAACCAACCAAAATATCTTCAGGCAACACTATTGATTGTAGCTTTATACATTCGACTCTACGTGAAAATTTATGTGTTGTAAAGAA
This sequence comes from Sepioteuthis lessoniana, assembly GCA_963585895.1. Classification (NCBI taxonomy): domain Eukaryota; kingdom Metazoa; phylum Mollusca; class Cephalopoda; order Myopsida; family Loliginidae; genus Sepioteuthis; species Sepioteuthis lessoniana. Next base: position 21,249,893 of record OY757915.1, on the reverse strand, counting down.
GATGAGTCCATCTCCATATTAAAATGAAAAGCCTCCGAAATAAGTAAACCAGTTCAGTACTTCGGTAGCAATATTTCATCGACTGAAATCGATGTCAATATACGCATAATAACGACATGGACTGGTTATCGACAATATAGAAATCTAATCTCTCTGATAAAATAAAACGGGTTTTCTTCCAAATTGTAGCTGCGTCTGTACTAACGTATGGTTGCACCTCATGGATGTTACCAAAGCGCTTGGAGAAAATGCTAGATAAGAATTACACAAGGATTCTGCGGACTATTTTCTACAAATCTTTGAAGCAGCGTCCAACAAAACAGCAGTTGTACGGCCACTTGCTTCCCATCTCAAAAACAATCCCAGTGAGAAGAACAAGACATGCTGGGTACTAAAGGGATGAACTCACAAGAGAAATTCTTCCGTGGGCTTTTACGCGAGGGCATTATAGTCTCTGCTTTTCAGCAAAATCTTACAGTCATCAGCTATGTTTGGACACTGGATGCCGTCTACCAGACGTGTCAAGAGCGATGGACGATAGGGAAAGATGATGAGGGAGAATCAAAGGAATCTGTGATGTTGATGATGATTATATATATATATATATATATATATATATATATATATATATATATATATTATATATATATATATATATATATATATATATATAATGCCTACAGTGCCAGAAGTAATCTACCGGAGTTTTACCGGATCAACTCTAATGAATTATTCAACCTAATGTTTGTAGGCAAAAAAAAACTTGTTTACTTGGTTGGTAATACAGGATATCTTTTTTCTTTCGTTTTTGTTTGTTTTTTTGTTTTTGTTTTTTTTTTTTTGCTTTTTTGATGCGCTAATTTTTCATACTTTTTGGAGGCCTTTTTATCAGTAGAATATAGTTTGGTCCAACCCTTTTTAGTCAGTTTTGTCCTGATGAACAGGTTAGGTTAAACCTAGGTAGATTACTTCTGGCTCTGAAAGTATTCGTATTTCGCTCATCTTAGAATATTGAGAACTCTTGCGTGTTAGCTTAAGATATTTTGTCGGTTTTTTTTTTTCTTTGACTAGGAATTGCAATATTCATTGTTTATTTTCAGGCTGTACGTATGTTTTTAGTCTTTCCTTTTTTCATGGAATTTTTCCCACATATCAGTTTGTATGAACTTTTTTAAATTTATAAGTTGTATCATTTGACTGTTTTCACCACGTCAGAATTACAGAACAGGCAAAAAAAAAAAATATAAGCCTTTAAAAATTACAAATATTTTTGTAGTAATATTTATTTCAGCAAACCTTATTTTTTAAAAATATAACGACTCAAAGACTACATAGAAAAACACGAACAAGGTCTGATTACAGCCATCAGAAACAATACTGACAACACGGTAGATAACAGAATGACAATAACCAGGAAACAAAAATGGGAAGAAAAACAACTCTGTGGGCGTTTTAAACAACTAATAAACAACATCTCACACGACAAAACCTAGACCTGGCTAAGAAAAGAAAACTTTAAGAGAGAAACAGAATCTCTCCTAATGGCAGTGTAAAACAACGCCATAAGAACCAATCATATCAAGGCAAGAATAGATAAGACTCAACAAAATAGCAAATGTAGGCAATGTGGTGACAGAGAAGAAGCCATCAATTACATAATAAGCGAATGCAGCAAATTAGCTCAGAAACAGTACAAGTCTAGACATGACTGGGTGGGTAAGATGATCCACTGGGAAATGTGCAAGAAATTTTAATTTGACCATACGAACGATGGTATATGCACAACCCAGCACCTGTCCTAAAAAAATGACACGCATAAACTCCAATGGGACTTTGATATACACACGGATCACCGAATCTCGGTCAGAAGACCAGACCTTGTAATAATCAACAAAAGAAAAAAAAGAGAATTTGCAAAATAGTCGACTTTGCTGTCCCGGTTGACCACATAATAAAACTGAAAGAATGTGAAAAGAAGGATAAGTACCTCGACCTTGCTAGGGAATTGAAAAAAAAAAAACAAACTATGGAACATGAAGGTGACAATTATATCAATTGTAATTGGTGCTTTTGGTACAGTAACTAAAGGATTACAAAAGGGACTGGAGGACTTAGAAGTTGACGGACGAGTGGGGACCATCCAAACTACTGCATTATAGAGAACGGCCAGAATACTGAGAAGAGTCCTGGAGACTTGAGGAGACTTGCTATCCCTCAAACTCAAGTCAAAGACCATCAGCTAACGCTTATGTGAAAAACTCTAATGATATATATATATATATATATAGGCATAAACAGTCAAATAACCCCCTCATATATATATATATATATATATATATATATATATATATATATATATATATATATATATTTATATATATGGGGGGAGACTGTTTATGCTTTTATCAAAAATAATACTGCCGTGCTCAGAAGAATCCTTAATAAACAGAAATCCTCACAACAGACAGAAAGATATTTAAAAGGATGTGACAGATTTATTTTTTTCTCAAAATATCCTGATCTTTCGCTGCCTGTGAATCAACCAAGTTACAGATATGTCAAGCATCAAGGATTCCAAAATATCAATTCAGTTTAAATGTTTTTTTCAAATTTAAATGAAAGTAATCAATTTTTTAATTCTCTATTTTAAAACCTTTTCAATCGTAATCATTCAACTTCCTGAACACTATAGATAAAACTTAAGATTCTGAATAAGTTTCGAGAAAAGTTCCCTCATTTTTAACTTTACAACCGTCTGGTACGGATTGTATATCATTGCATCTTATGTGTCGAGAAATTGAGACGTAAAAGTTATGAGGGAAAAATGAGTTTCAACGAAATAAAGATATATTTTAATTAAAGTCAAATGTTATTCTAGATTAGAATTTAATAAAATAATTAAATTTCAATTAAATCTTAATAAAAAAAATAAATAAATTCAAATTAGTTAAGGATGAATTTAAATTGAATTTTAAGTAAATACAACGTTAATTTCAAACTGTCACTGGACCATATGCAAATTAGATGAGATTTTACTCTCTTTTTTTCCAAAGTCAGATGTTCATGGGGGTAGGTGTATATATCAGTATGTATATGTGCGTATGAATATATATATATATATATATATATATATATATATATATATCTTTGTGTGTGTGTAAATGTGTGTGTGTGAGTAAGCGTGTGACTTTAAGTGTGCGTGCAAGTGTTATTTTTCCTATGTGGTGTGTTTGTGTTTGTGACTGTGTGTGTATGTATGTATATGAGACTTTGAGTGGGTGTGTGGGCGTTCTTTTTCGTTGGCGGTGTGTGTGTGTGTGTGTGCGTGTGTGTGTATGTGTTTGTGCGAGTGTGAGTGTGGATGGGTGCCTTTGAATGTGTGTGTGTGTGTGTGTGTGTGTGTGAGGGTCCGAGTGTGAGTATGAGTTGGCGTGTGCCTTTGAATGTGTGTGTAGGCGTCATTTTTCTTATCAGGTATGTGTGTGTGTAAAAAGATTGAAAATACCACATGGTTTGGTTTGGATTGGTTTATTTAACGACATATCAACTCCCTTTGGGATATTTAATGCCAAAATTTTAATCATTTACATGTGTTTGGTTGTAATCATAATATTTTCAAAGTTCCATTACATTTTATAAAACTGCATATTGTTATTTGTTTATGATCCAGTGTTTTCCCATCGATGGTATATAGTATTCATATCTAACACAAATAATTCACTCACAGTTGTATGGTTTCAAGTATTCTTAACAAATATTAATAATTCAAGCAACAATATAGTTTCAAATAACTATCCCCATTTAATATCAACACTCATTTGTTAGAACACAGTTATTTGGTTTCAAGTATTCTTATCTAACGCAAACAATTTTCAAACATATCTGTGTGACTCGTAGATGGAGCTCTAACGGGTTAAGGTGGACCTGGGAGTAATGTTAACGATGTAGTAACTATACTCCCAAAAGCTCTAGAACTAGAACTTCACCCTGAGAAACAATTTAATGTGGTACACAGATCCCCTTTTTTGCCGAGGTTCTTACTGTTCCGCAGAAGATGTAGTCGGCATACTTCAGCCCCATCAACAAGACACTAAATGCCAAGCGGTTTGAGTGTTCGCTAATGGCCCGGGAGACATGAGTTCAATCCCGGGTCGAGTCATACCAAAGACTCAAAAAATGGTGCTTGATGCCTCCTCGCTTAACACTCAGCATTATAAGGTACGGATCAAGGGTAAAGTGGAGCAATCCAGGGAAAGGAGTAGCGCTCTCCCCTACACCTTGGTGTAGTAGCTATCGAAAAGGGAAGCTTCGGGTCACCCTCGACTATGGTCGCCAACTTTACTTATGTAAAAAGAAAAAAAAAATTCTTAAAATTTGGAAAAAAATCCCTGGGGCCTTAAAATCATATTCTCAGAGCGAAATACGAGTTTGTAGTTAACAGAAATATCTTCATACTTTTTAACAACGTCTATAAAATATATGCATTTATTCAAACGCTACTCATGGTGAAATTTAAGCGGTGTTTAACAGATTTAAATTCAGAGTTTTCCTTCTCCTAGACTGGTTGCCATATCAAGGTTAAAGAGCACCTGTTGTATAGCCGTAATACAACTATACGTATACACATACGTGCGGAAACATCATCATCATCATCATCATCATCATGTCGTACCGCCAGCACGGATATCCCTGACCCTCTCTCGCCACTTCTCCCTATCATTCATCGCCTCCGGCAGGTCTTCAGGGTTACATCCTGTGTCCTCACATAGTTGTTGTATGTAAGTTCGTGCTGGTCGTCCTGCTTTTGCACATCCATATGTGGGGGTCCATAGGAGTACATCGCTTATGAGTTCGTCCTTGCTTCTCCAGCAGTGTCCCACGTGTCTGGTTCATCTAACTTGTATAGTTTTCGTGATGGGGGGCAAGTGTCCGTATAGTTGGTGTCTCGTGGGGTGTTGTCGCCAGGAGACGAACGAATACACTTCTTTAGAAAAATATACCTCTCACACTTTATTCTCGAAAGAGTTGCGAAAGGGTTGATGTTGGTAATGTGTGAGAGGTGAGTTGGAGACGGGGACAGACTGCAACATATTGACCCCAAGTTCTTTTGTATTATAGCGGCACTTCTTCCTCATTCTGCTGGGCTGCTCAACCGGGGTCCTGAGGGCCCAAGTCCTTTGACTGGCGCTGGCTCTCAATACGGCATCTTGTCCCCAACTGTGACTGCAACTCGAACTGAACTCTGCCTGCCTCGGAATCCAACTGACCCAAGCCCTCTGTGGCACGTGGTTATATAATTGTTTAGGTCCACCTGCTTCTTGTGGGCGTCGCATCTGCACCGAATTCAACCCGTCCACAGGTCAAGGTAATATCTTCGACCGGATGCATCTGTTTCTTCTGCTTATTTACACAGGTGCATCTCTTAATTGACGGCTCGGTCGAAGGTCAATATGTTACACACCGTCTGCCCTACTATTTACAGGGGTGTCCTCGTGGTGTAATGGTTAAAGGGATGGACTGCGGAATCGTAGTATGCGAGTTCGTACTCTAGTCGTGCTATTACGTTCACTTTTGGGCAAATACCCTTGGGAAAGGTATGAACCCCCTTATTCTCCCAGCTATGGGTTAAATAGCACCATTACTGTTATTCTAGGTGAATAGCTTTGGTATTAAATAACCTACAAAGGTTGATATGCCATTAAACAAAGAAACCAAACCAAACCAAACCAAACCCTACTATTTACACTATAGCGAGAGGGAAAACAGAGCCATAGCGTTCTCTCAAGGGTATAAGCACAACGTAAAAGGCAATAAGATTCGTTCAAGATTTGAATTCTGTCCGCAGCGTCCATTTTATACGATGATTATTACCCTACTCTATTATAGAGATATTTAATAAAAATATTTCACGGATTGTTTGGATAGATAGTAGGATACGACATAGAGATTAATCAGTATGGAATGCGTATCATATACTCTAATAAATGTCGTTTCTTACAGTCATGGGATATAAAATATGCATAATGAAGTTGAAAAGCAGGTTTTCATAAATCCCTGCTCCGTATTACATATGGCAATGAAACGATAGTAAAAAAATGAGATTCTCATAACTTTTATTTTATATATATATATATATATATATATATATATATATATATATATATATATATATGTAATGTATGTGTGTGTGTATTTTTAAATTGACATTAAGCTAATAACTAAAAGAAAACACTTTAAAAGACGTACTTATACCTAAGGCCGTTGAAACAGAAGCATTCTAGAATAAATATGTTTTTTGCAATATTTTGAGGAAATCGTCTCTGTTCGTTCAGCGATAATCGATAATATATATATATATATATATATATATATATATGTGTGTGTGTGTGTGTGAAGCAATATATAGCTATAGCACATAGTAATCACACAGATAAAATCACATCGGCTGAAATACGAAAAATTCTCACTAATAACACCAAAACGTAAATGAAAATAACTACATTGAACACTTACAAATTCTGGATGCTATCAGTATTAAAAATAAACAGCCAAACGTAAATAAAATATCATTCAACACTGGCACTAATATACTTAACATCTTAAAGAACAAGCTTAACAGACTAAAAAATATCTCCAAAATGAAAAAAAAAAGAAAGTTTTACAACAGAAAAATGTCGCATCTAAACTATAAAAAAAAGACAAAAAATACCCACACACCAAAAAAAAAAAAAAAAAAGAAATGAATAAATAAACAAAAGAAATTAAAAAAAGAAATTAAAAAAAGAAAAGAATACTGAACACAGTCAATGGTCAGGATCAAAAGTGCTTGGGAACATAACAAAGACTGAATTCTATACCAACTAGACCCTCATATAAAGAAACTGGCTCTAAAGCTAGATAAAAAAAATGTGATTGTAAGAAAAAAAGAAGAAAGTTTTGTAGTCATTAAACAAACATGGAGAAATAATACATATATATATAGAGAAAGAGAGATAGATAGATAGATAGATAGATAGATAGATAGATAGATAGATACTGATATTCGGCATCTCAACTCGATATATAAATCTTGAATTTAATGTATTTGTGCTATTATAATTATGTCCATTTAAGTCTTTACATAAATATATGAATATGTTAGAACTTGAAACGCAGTTTCTTCCTGGCAGCGGTCGTGTAGATACTGCTGTATGGATGCACAACTTGGACACTAACAAAACAGCTGGTGAAGAAGCTAGACGGCAATTTCACAAGCATGTTGCGAGCAATATTGAACAAGTCAAGGCGGCAACACCCTACAAGTCACCACTATACGGTCACCTGCCTCCCATCACGAAAACTATCCAAGTTAGACGAACCAGACATGCAGGACACTGCTGTAGAAGTTGGGACGAGCTCATAAGTGATGTACTCCTATGGACCCCTACATATAGCCGAGTAAAAATTATGAGATGACTGACCAATTTTTATGATTTCAGGTTCAAATGAACAGCTACAGTAGGAATTGGAATACACCCTACTAAAGTCTGATTGTCACAGCTGGGGAATTTCAAAAATGCAATCTGGACGTGAGGACACTTTAGAAGAACGATATGCAATAAAGTTCTGTTTTAAACTTGGAAAAAATGATGCCACAGAAACGTATGGAATGCTTCAGACTGCTTTTCGACCATCTTGCATGAATCGAGCAGCAGTTTTTGAGTGGCATAAGAGATTCAAGGAAGACAGGGAGTCTTTGTGGGATGGTGTGAGGTGTGGGGAAGTCAATACACCAGAATTGACTGGCCAAAGGGTTAGGGTTACTATGTTGAGGTTTTAAGGGAGTTCAGGAAGAGATTCCGTCGGAAGAGACCAGCATTCTTTCAAATCGGGTAATGTGGCATTTCCATCAGGACAATAGACCAGTCCACAACTCCATCCTTGTCACAGACTATTTGACCAAAATGGGCATCAAAACAGTTTGTCACTTTCCTTATAGTGGAGACCTTGCTTCTTGTGACTTTTGATTATTCCCTAAGCTCAGAGGCTGTCGTTATGAGACAACTGAGGAGATGAAAGAGGCTGTGACGAAGGTCACTGACACGCTCCGACAAGAGGACCTCTATGGGTCCTTCCAGAAGTTGTTGGAACGGTACAACAAGTGCATTGCAGCCGGAGGAGATTACTTCGAAGTGGACTAGAGTTTCATGTGTTAACTATCAATAAAAGTGCCCATACGAAAAAAAAGTCTGGAAACTTATTTAATGATCATCGTATATATGTATGAATAAATATAAACACCCAAACTCACACGAAATCACATACACAAACACACAGATACACGCACAATCACATACAAGTATATATATATACATATATATATATATATATAAGTTAATGTACATACGCAAATACTTCTGTGTACATATTTTATGAAAAAATGCAGAATGATATATATATATATATATATATATATATATATATATATATTAAAATGTAAGAATTGCCAAACATATAAGGCAGTATTCATATATATGTGCACATCAAAAATTTATATATATATATATATATATATATATATATATGTAAGAATTTAAATTTGAATATATATATACATACATACATATATATATATATATATATATATATATATATGTATATAATAATTTATACAAACATTTACTTCATATTTACCTATATATAAAATTGTATATAAACACGCATCGTATAAGAATGATGGTGATATATATATATATATATATATATATATATATATATATATATATATATATATATATATAAGGTGACATGTATGCATACTTAAAATATACACTTGAAAAATCTCTTCCTCATTCTTTATATATATATATATATATATATATATATATATACATATATTTATATATATTCATATTAATTGAATATATATAAACACCGCAAATATATATATATATATATATATATATGTATATATATATATATATATATATATATATATATATATATATATATATATATACATTTCAAAGTAATTGATATATATATATATATATATATATAAATACATATACACTAATATATTCACATAAAATAAGTATATCTAAGTAGCATTTTTTTCTTTTTCGATTTAAACAAACTTTCTTTAAACTAGAAAACTTTGAATGGACCAATCATATTCTAAAATGCCTCGAGCACTTTTCCTGCTAATTCTTCCAATCACCAGAAGTAAAATTCTTCTTTCCGTAAATTCCCCACTCATCTGTTCCTATTCAAACTTCTTTGTATAAATGTTGGCATAAGTTATTTCTATAAATGTTTAAAAATCGTTATAGAGTTTGTAATTTTCTTATTTGCTCCCTTGAGAATGGCTCTATTTAGAGGCCGAAAGTATCAAAGATAGAATAGACAGACAAAAAGATTCTCTATTATTTAATCGATAATATTATATATATATATATATTTATGTGTAAGAATTTTTCCAAAGAGAATGAATATGACAGAATATATATATCATTATCATCATAAACTCACGCTGGTAGCACGGATTTCTCTTTTTCTCTCCATCCGTCTCAATCATCTATCGCTCCCGGCAGTTCTTCCAAACTACATCTTGTGTCCTCACAAAGCTGATGTAAGTTTTTGCTAGGTGCCTAACACTATCACGTCAATTTGTTGGAGTCCATAGAAGACCGTCACTTATGAGATCGTCCTTGCTTCTGTATACATATTCAGATTATTGGGCAACGATTGTAAAAGATACCCAAAGAATAATTAAAATCAGTCATCACAGCTTGTGTCAAGTGCAACTGTCAGTTTCACGACACAAATCAATCATCGGAGAACATCTTCAGGTACACATTAAGATTTTGATCAACTTGGGTCGTAAAATTAGCTGTTGTACTTGACTTTTGTGAAGGCTGTGATATTAGCGTCTTTAGGTATTGTTTTATCTTTTGGCTAACATGTAGATATTAAGTGGCTCTATACTGGATATTGAGCACGATTTTTATTTCAAATATTACTGCTATATATACGAGGAACATGAAATAAGTTTCCAGACTTTTTTTCGTATGGGCACTTTTATTGATAGTTAACACATGAAACTCTAGTCCACTTCGAAGTAATCTCCTCCGGCTGCAATGCACTTGTTGTACCGTTCCAACAACTTCTGGAAGGATCCATAGAGGTCCTCTTGTCGGAGCGTGTCAGTGACCTTCGTCACAGCCTCTTTCATCTCCTCAATTGTCTCATAACGACAGCCTCTGAGCTTAAGGAATAACCCAAAGTCACAGTGAACAAGGTTTGGACTATAGGGCGGGTGACGAATTGTCTTGATGTCCATCTTGGTCAAATAATCAACTCTGGTGTATTGACTTCCTTACTCCTCCCACACCTCTCATCATCCCACAAAGACTCCGTGACTTCCTTGAATCTCTTATGCCACTCAAAAACTGCTGCTCGATTCATGCAAGATGGTCGAAAAGCAGTCTAAAGCATTCCATATGTTTCTGTGGTATTTTTTCCATGTTTAAAATAGAATTTTATTGCATATCGTTCTTCTAAAGTGTCCTCACGTCCAGATTGCATTTTTGAAATTCCCCAGCTGTGACAATCAGGCTTTAGTAGGGTGTATTCCAATTGCTGCTGTAACAGTTCATTGAACCTGAAATCATAAGAATTGGTCAGTCATCTCATAAGATATATCGCAATAACATACTGAATTTTCAAAAGTTTACGACAATTTTAAATGCTTGTACAAAAAAAGTCTGCAAACTTATTGAAGGCACCACGCATATATATATATATATATATATATATATAGTTTGATAAATTGATTGATTGATTGATTGTATAGTTTCCTATATTTATAGATAAAAAGTACTCAATATTAATAATAAAGTGCATGATCTTTTTTATTTAACTAAGGACAGAGTACACATACATTTAACGACGCTTATGAACTGTCAGTTTTTCGTCTATGCAATCATAAAATCAAATGGTCTTATGAACCTATTGGCGAGAAACTGACAGTAACTAAACACTCCTGACACCATGTCTACGGTATCTATCTATCTATCTATCTATCTAAAGATAGATAGATAGATAGATAGATAGATAGATAGATAGATAGATAAAAATGTATGTGAGTATATATATATATATATATATATATATTACTCAAAGAACATACATACATATATGAACATAAATATGTATGTACTTTTAATATATGTATGTATGTATGTATATAAATATATATATATATATATGTGTATATATATATATATATATAATGATAATAGATCAATACATGTTAGTTTTTATATATATTTATTTAATAGCATGGATGTTTATCTGCGCCTCAGGGTTTCATGCCATCTTATTACGGCAATCATCAGAAACCCTGTGTGGCAGATAAACATCTATACTATTAAATGAATATATATAAAAAAATATATATATCTATTTTTATCATTATTTATTTATTATTATCTTATTATAGCTCTATCACAGATATTGAGCACTCTCCAAATTATACTGCATTTGGTCTGCCACAAACCCACTAAGTGAGATAGTGACAACAATATACTGTCATATATATATATATATATATATATATATATATATATATATATAATACACACATTTATGTAAATCATGAATATATATATATATGTGTGTGTGTGCGTGAGGTTATAATGCACACAAAACACATATATATATTTATATGTGTATGATTTATTTATATATATATATATATATATATATATATATATATATAATGTTGATAGATCATATATATATATATATATATATATATATATGATATATACATATATATATGTATATAGATATTTATAAATTACCGACACATCCGCATAGACATGCATTATATATATATATATATATATATATGTGTGTGTGTGTGTGTGTGTGTGTGTGTGTGTGTGTGTGAGTGTGTGTGTGTGAATGTGTGTGTGTGTGAAAGAGAGTGGGAGTGAGAGGAAGAGAAAGAAATAGAAAGAGAATTTGTCTCTCCTACCCCTCCTGTTCATTTATGTCTATTTTGTTTTCCAACGCTGCTGTTCTTTCAGCAGGATAATAAAAAGAGCGAGCAGTTTTCAAGTAACCACAGGCTTTTCTCTATCGAAAAAGATTTTTTTTATTTCGACTCGCTATTAAAGGTGCCTGAGTGTGGATGCTATTGATGCATTACTTGTTTTGTCATTTTTTGTTTGTTTTTTTTTTTTTATTCATTTTTTTGTAGCTTTAGTAGCGCGGTGGGTCAATTGGGAAAGTTGAATAAAAATAGATGGCGTGATTTAATCTCTCTAGCTCTCACCCTATCACGCCCTCTTTTACCCCGTCTCTTTCTCTCTCTCTCTCGCTCTCTCTCTCTCTGTTTCTTTCTCTCTCTCTCTCTCTCTCTCTCTCTCACACACACACACACACAGACTTTTGGTGCGATACAAATCTTTTCACTCCAAAATAACCTTTTTGTATCTTCAATAAAGAAAAAAGAAAAATTCTGTTCCTCATAGAATATTTACTCTTTAATTCTGTACTGTGATTTTCATAAGACAGGATATTTTAGTGCTATACACGTCGGTCTGTTTAATCTTTCTCTTTCTCTTTCTATCTCTCTTTCTCTTTCTATCTCTCTTTCTCTTTCTATCTCTCTATCTCTTTCTATCTCTCTATCTCTTTCTATCTCTCTATCTCTTTCTATCTCTCTTTCTCTTTCTATCTCTCTATCTCTTTCTATCTCTCTTTCTCTTTCTATCTCTCTATCTCTTTCTATCTCTCTTTCTCTTTCTATCTCTCTTTCTCTTTCTATCTCTCTATCTCTTTCTATCTCTCTATCTCTTTCTATCTCTCTTTCTCTTTCTATCTCTCTATCTCTTTCTATCTCTCTTTCTCTTTCTATCTCTCTATCTCTTTCTATCTCTCTTTCTCTTTCTATCTCTCTTTCTCTTTCTATCTCTCTATCTCTTTCTATCTCTCTATCTCTTTCTATCTCTCTTTCTCTTTCTATCTCTCTATCTCTTTCTATCTCTCTATCTCTTTCTATCTCTCTTTCTCTTTCTATCTCTCTATTTCTTTCTATCTCTCTATCTCTTTCTATCTCTCTATTTCTATTTATCTATTTATCGATTAATCGTAGGTTTTTTTTTCTTTTTTATTATCAAGTCCATTCGTTCTTTCTTTCTTTCTTTCTTTGTCTTCCAGTCAGTTATTCTTTCTTTCTTTCTTTCTTTCTTTCTTTCTTTCTTTCTTTCTTTCTTTCTTTCTTTCTTTGTCTTCCAGTCAGTTATTCTTTCTTTCTTTCTATCTTTCTTTCTTTGTCTTCCAGTCAGTTATTCTTTCTTTCTTTCTTTCTTTCTTTCTTTCTTTCTTTGTCTTCCACTCAGTTATTCTTTCTTTCTTTCTTTCTTTCTTTCTTTGTCTTCCAGTCAGTTATTCTTTCTTTCTTTCTTTCTATCTTTCTTGCTTTCTTTGTCTTCCAGTCAGTTATTCTCTTTCTTTCTATCTTTCTTTCTTTGTCTTCCAGTCAGTTATTCTTTCTTTCTTTCTATCTTTCTTTCTTGTCTTCCAGTCAGTTATTCTTTCTTTCTTTCTTTCTTTCTTTCTTTCTGTCTTTGTCTTCCACTCAGTTATTGTTTCTTTCTTTTTTTTTTGCCTTCTAATAAATTATTCTTCGTTTGTTTGTTTCTTTCTTTGTCTTCTTGCTAATTATATTTATTACCTTTCTTTCTTTCTTTCTTTCTTTGTCTTTTAATTTCTATGTAATATCTTTCGAAGTCTGATTCTATCTATCTATCTATCTATCTATCTGAATTCAGTAAAATCTTTCTCTTATCTCTTATAAATATCTAATACACTCTTTGCATAAGATGCAAATAGCTGACATTCCAGTAAATTGAGCAAACTTTTTCGAACTGAAAATAATAATAATCAAAATAATAATAACAATGATATATTTTCATCGGTGAACTTAAAATAATACACTAATATAGAATTCAATGAACCTAAGAACATTATAAGATGACGGAAGATTTGTTTAAGTACTACACAAATGTATTATGCTTACACCTATCAATAAACCATATAATCAAATGCCAAATATAAATACATAAATATATATGTATATATATATACATATATATATATATACGCACACATTATGACGTAAAAGTCAAAATTTGGCGGGGTATTTATACATTTAATATAACTTTTTGTCTATTACCAATTTTATCAGGTAATGATTTGTAAAAATAATATCAATTTTATACAAAACAACTAAAAATCTAAACTGTCTACAGAGTGGTCATAAGAAAGTAACTCGAGTCCATAGTGTTCATCGAAGTCCTGCTGCGGCAGTTGTGTTAAAGACTCTCTCTCTCTCTCTCTCTCTCTCTCTCTCTCTCTCTCTCTCTCTCTCTCTCTCTCGCTCGCTCGCTCAACCCACTTCCTTTACTCACTTCAAACATGAGGTGACGCAGTAACGAAACTCACAATCAGATTCAGTTTCTAACCAAATCAGAGACTACCATGGAAAATAAGAGCCTCAAAACTCTCTGAGTCTTTCAGATGAAAACGAACCTCTCGAACCTGGCCAGAAGACCAGACCAAGTTGAAATAAACAAGAAGAAACGATTATGTCTGCAAGGCACCTTCACCTTTCCAATAGATCACGTGAACCGTTTTCTGTGTCATGTGTTGATACACTGGTGTCACCTAAGTGACTCTAATATGACGAATTTTTCGTGGGCACCGTACTGTTTTCATACTGCTGTACACGAAAGGAAAAATGGCTGTGTGCTTTGTGATCAGAGGAGTGTGTGATGGATTGCCGCATCGGACTGCTGATGTTGATTGATGTTTTTTTAGAGTTGTTCTTTACCTGTCTTTTCTGCGAAGAGTGGCCGAATTCTCGCCCGTCCTTTCTCGAGTAGGAAACAGGTTCCTGACTTCTTTCTGGATTCAAGATATTTCTCTCGACAACTTAAGACTCACCGACACCAATGCTAGGAATTTTAGCTTTCTTTTTTTATTTGTCTGTTCGTAATTAAAATAGATTGATTTCTGAAACAGGGAAAAGAAAGAAAGAAAGAAAGTAAGAAAGAAAGAAAGAAGCTGATCATTAGATATTTCTCATGGCTCGCTTCTGATACCAATAAAATTCTTCAATTTGGGAGATCAAAATATTTTTGATTGTGCGGATTAATGGTCGGATACACTCAAACACACACGATGCTGGTAGGACGTTAGAATTCACTCCGACTATCGAATACTCTCTGACCTCTCATCCGAGAGGTATCCCGTAATTACTTAGAAAAAAAACCTTTGCCTAAATTTTCGGACCGTTCAGAAGGCCTTCAAAGAATGGCCACTATGTTGTCTGAGATGTATTTTATTTCTTGTCAGTGGGAGGATGCCGACTGATGGTCTAGTTTATTTATTAAAACCAAGCAGCACCATCCACTACCCCACTGACTCAATAAAAGACACAATAAAAGGCACAATAAAAGACACAGAGTTAAAATAAAGGAAAGCAAAAACGAGATAAATATCAAGACATAACTAGAGTGTTAAATATGTTGTGGAATATGTGGGTCACAGTAATACCAATTCAAGTTCAAGCACTCGGAACAATGCCAAAGAACCTTGAAAAGAATGGAAGAACTAGACACTTTCGGAAGAATTTTGTCCGCGTCTAGACCATAGCACTGATGAGTTCAGCAAGAATACTTAAAAGAATGCAAAAGAACTGGGGAGAATTTCTATCAGTCGGACTCCAATGAAAGCCACCAGTTACTAATGGTGTGTAAAGCCAGCAAAGAGTGGGATTTTTACTTACTAACGGATCCAGACAACAGGTTTGGGCGTCATGATCGGCAGGTACTCTCTTGATAGCCAACATGGGGTGTGCAGTTGACATCCAGCGAATATTGGCTGTTGTTTTTTCAGGTACACAAGCGATGAACAAAGTAACAATTCGAATCGGAGACTTCAGCGCAGAAAATGGATGAGGGAAAACAACAAACTTGCACCTCACTGTTATTTTAGGAGCAAACCTGAGCAAAAGGGTATCGAAAAAGAGTGATAGAAATCCTGGAAGAAGTCGCTAGATTTAAGACAAAAAACCGAAGACTCGCCGACCAAGTTAGGACAATAATAAAAAAAAAACGGTTGGTTGTCTGACCTTGAAATATTGAAAATAAACTAACAAATATATAGGGAAACATATCAATTAGACCCTAATATAGTAACCTAGACGGTAAATACAGAAAAAAAAACAGAACCCTCCAACCAAAGTGAAACGTCATAACACAACACACCTAAACACAAGGAAACAAGCATTAACCGAAGAAGATAAAAAGGAATATAGAGATTATGAAGAGATTGATGCCTGAAAAGAAAACCACATTATCTTCTTTCAGTAACCAAGAGAAGAAAACAGCCAAGGCAGAAAATAAAAGAAGTAAACGTCTTAATAACAGATATCCAAACGAACGACAATGCGGAATTTAACGAGAGCAAAGCAGACAGAAAAATCTCGTGATGGCGATGATTAACAACAAAAAAGCTTATGATATGGTCCCTTAAAGCTGGATAATAGACTGTCTCAAAATGTAAACCGACAAAGTCATAAGGTTTATCGAGAAAACCATGAAAAACTGGAGAGTAGAATTAATAGCAGGAAGAAAAAGTTTAGCTGAGGTAAAAATCCCGAGAGGAATATTCCAGGGTGATGCGTTATGATAATTATTATTTGTTAGAGCGATCATGCCACTCAATCAAATACTCAGGAAATGCACAGGTGGATATAAACTTCATAAATCGCAAGAAAAGATCAATCACCTAATGTGCATGGATGACATCAAACTGTTTGTCAATAATTAAAAAGAATTGGAAATATCCTAAATCAAGCTGGGATAATATACAATCAGGACAGAGAGATGGAATTTGGTATAGATAAACGCGCTATGCTAATAATAAAAAGCAGGAAACGACACATGACGGAAGGAATATAGCTACCAAACCAAGAAAAAATCAGACCGCACGGAGAAAAGAAAACTTACAAGTACTTGGGAATATTGGAAGCCGACACCATCAAACAAGTAGAGGTGAAAGAAAAAAATAATTTAAAAAGTATCTCAGGAGAGCAAGAAAGCTACTCGAATTCAAACTGTATTGCTGGAATCTCATTTAAGGCATGAACAGTTGACCTGTACCCCTTGTAAAATACTTGGGACAATTCTTGAAGTGGACGATGGCAAAACAAGAAAACATACAACAATGAATAAGGCCTTACATCATAGGGATGACGTTGA
Organism: Sepioteuthis lessoniana; assembly: GCA_963585895.1. Lineage (NCBI taxonomy): Eukaryota > Metazoa > Mollusca > Cephalopoda > Myopsida > Loliginidae > Sepioteuthis > Sepioteuthis lessoniana. Next base: position 21,232,575 of record OY757915.1, on the reverse strand, counting down.
CAGACGAGATGTGTCAAGAAAAAAAAGGAGGAAGAAGATTGCCAACATTGAAAATAACGTTGATCCATCGATACTACGGGTTGAGGACTACATACAAAAGAGCAGAGGTAGACAGATTACAGCGACCAGAAATAATACAGATTATACGAGGATAAACAGAACAAAAATAACAAGAAAACAAAAATAGGAAGAAAAATAACAGTATGGACATTTCAAGCCCCAAATAAACGAAATCTCACACGGGAAGACTAGGACATGGTCAAGAAAGGGAAACTTTAAAAGAGAAAATGAATCCCTTCTAATAGCTGCGCAAAACAACCCCATTAGGACCAATAATACTAAAGCAAGGACAGATAAGACACAACAAAATATCAAATGTAGGTTGTGGTTATACAGATGAAACGATCAACGACTTGATAAGTAAATGCGGCTAATTAGCACACAAAGAGTATAAGACTAGACAAGACTGAGTGGGCAAAGTTATCCACTGGGAATTGTGCAAGAAGTTTAAATTTGATCATTCGAAAAAATGGTATAAGCACAACCCGGAATTCGTCGTGGAGAATGAGACGCACAAAGTTCCATGGAATTTTGGAATACAAATGAATCACTTGATCTCGGCCAGACGACTAGACCTTATAATAATCAACAGCAAAAAGAGAACTTGCAGAATCGTGAACGTTGCTGTCTCGAGTGACCACAGAGAAAAATTGAAAGAAAGCGAAAAGAGAGATAAGTACTTAGACCTTGCTTGAGAACTGAAAAAACTATGGAACATGTAAGTGACAGAAATAATCGTAATCGGTGCGCTCAGTATAGTCACTAAATGATTGGTACAGGGTGCTTCCAAAGAATCAGAGGCTCGAATTCTTTATAGGAGGTGCCCGTGGTGTAATGGTTATCGTCGTAGGAAATGGACACGGCGACACGAGTTCAAATCCTGAACGAGACTGATTGCATTTCACATAGCACTAATACCCTTGGGAAAGGTATGAATCCAATAATTCTCCCTCCAGCTATGGGTAAATAGTAGGGGAGACTAGGTTCTTCAGCCTTGGTGAGGCAACTAGTATAGGAGAAGGAAAACTCTGAATTTAAACCTGTTAAACTCCGCTTAAAAATTGACCTTGTGTCATATCCTGCCCGAGCGGAGGGGTTGGGTAAATAGGGTTACAGGGATTGGGGGACTTGGAAATAAGAGGATGAGTGGAGACAATCCAAAATACAGAATTATTAATATAGGCAAAAATACCGAGAAGAGTCCTGTAGACTTGAGGAGACTTCCTGATACTCAACTCCAGTAGAAAACCATCAGTTAACGCTGGTGTGAAAAATTCTCAAAGGGGTAAAATCATGATGATAATAATCAATGGGAAAATCAAAATAAGTGAAAAGAGAAATAAACTCTTAGACCTTGCCAGAGAATAAAAAAGCTATGGAACATGACGATGACAGTGATACCAATTATAATTGGTGCACTTGGAATAATCCCTTAAGGATTGGTAAATGGACTGAAAGAATTAGAAATAAGAGAACGAAAGGATTCCATTCAGTCTAGAGAATTATTAAGATTGGCCAGAATACTAAGAAGAGTCCTGGAGACTTTAGGATACTTGCTCTCAATCAAACTCAATTGAAAGACCATCAGCCAACTCACATGTGAAAAACATACAAGAAGTAATATAACAATTATAATGTTTTCCTGAAGAACGAAAAAGGTGCTGCCAAAGAACCAGAGGCTCGAATTCTTTAATTTACACAAACCAATACATGGTACATGAGCTAAAAACAAGTTACACAAATCTTGCATAGAGAGAATATAGAAAGACGTATGACATGATCCGATAACTATGGATAATAGAATGTTTTAAAATGCTAAACATTTCCGCGAAAATAAGCAACCTCATCATGAAAGCTAAGAAATACGGGAAATTGAAATTTACAGCTGCAAGACAAAGACTAACGGAAGTTATAATACAAAGATATGTCTTCCTGTGAGACTCATTATTGCCAATGCTATTCGTTATCGGGACAATACCGCGAAATTATAGCTTAAGGAAATACAAAAAAGCATATAGATTCCCAACATCTCCAGAAAACGGAATGTACGTGGATGATGTCCAAGTTTTTGCTAAAAGCAAATCGAAATGAAAACCTGAATACAAACAATCCTTAGCCAACTCGTAGGGGTACAATTTGGAATTAAGAAATACGCAATTCTTATAATAAATTAAGTGAAAAGGAAATAAAACCCGAAGGAATTGAAAAACCCATTCAGGAAAACATCAAAACACTCGACGAGAGAGACACCTACAAATACCTAGGAATATCAAAGGTATATATTATCAATTTGGAGTAAACAGTCACCGAATATTGAAGAAAAGGGAAACAATACTTTGTATTGCGTCGAACAGCCGAATATTTAGCAAAAGTCTTCCGTTACTTACCAAACCAACTAACAGCCTAACAATACAGATTGAGAGTTGTTTCCTGTATCCTCTAAAAAAGGCAGACGAAAGTCGTATTCCTTCAATAAAGTTCATTTCATTTCTCTCTCTCTCTCTCTCTCTCTCTCTCACAAAGATCCGTTTTACGCACTGTAACCAAGTGTCACTCTCATTCTGGTATGCTTCCGATGTACCTACCCTCAAGACTGCCGTCTACCGGTTATGTAAGTTTTAATATGTACACATTAACTTATAAAAATGCAAAATATGTACACATGAATAAGTCTAGTGGGTAGAGTGTTTGACAATGTTCCGGGAGACCGAGGATCAATCCCAGGTCGAGTCATACCAAAGACTTAAAAAATGGTACTTGATACCTCTTTTGTTAACACTCAGCATTATAAGGTACGTATCAAGGGTAAAGTCGAGCAATTCAGGGAAAGGAGTAGCGCCCTCCCCTAAACCTCGGTGTAGTAGCTACTGAACTGGTAAACTTGGAGTCGCCCTCGACTAAGTATATATATAACAGGAATATGCATATGTACACACTAACTTATGAATATGCATAATATACTCATTAACTCATGAATATACATTATGTACACTTATGAATATGCATAATTCATACATATGCATAACGAATATGCATAATATGTAATTAACTTATGAATATGCATAATGTACACACTTACATGAATATGCATGATATGAACTAACTTATGAATATCCATGAACGATGGTTATCATATTTCATATTTACCCAACCCCTCCGCTCGGGCAGGATATGAAACAAGGTCAATTTTTTAAACGGAGTTTAACAGGTTTGAAATCAGAGTTTTCTTTCTCCTAGACTAGTTGCCTCACCAAGGCTGAAGAACCTAGTCTGTCCTACTATTTACCCATAGCTGGAGGGAGAATAATTGGATTCATACCTTTCCATTATATGACGTATTCAAACGCGGCGGTTACATTGCAAATGGCAGATTACACAACAAACACCCAAAGCAGTGTGAGGTTTCTGCATCAGGTAAGTGCTATACGCCACACAAGCCTAACTGAAGAAAAATATCATTAAAATCTACCTTAATAAAAAAAAGTAAAAAAAGTAAAGTAAACTTGGTGACCTCAGTCGAAGGTGACCCGAAGGATCCCTTTTCAATAGCAACAACACCGAAGTGTAGGGGAGGGTGTTAATCTTTCCCCTGGATTGTTCCACTTTATCCTTGATTGGTACCTTATAATGCTGAGTGTTAAGCAAGGAGGCATCAATTACCATTTTTTGTGTCTTTGGTATGATTTGAACCCCGGTCTCCCGGGTCATTGGCGAAGACTGTAACCATCATGCCAATATCCGGTTAGTAGAACGACGAAATTAGTAAAAACAAAAACTTTACACTCAGAACTTCATAAAAGAAATAAATATCTTAGAAGTATCTCTGCTGTGGTTCTCCAGATCCTTCCTAAACTGGAATATGGACCACCGAAGTAGAAAATGGATGAAGATGCATATTCACGCCTTGATGTCATAGACAGATTCAGTGTTAAGTTGATGAAATATGACGTGAGTAGACTGTATATTGCAAGAAAAGAAGGGAAGATGTCCTGAACATGTTTACGCAGAAGGAACTGGATTTCAATCAAAATGACACCAAAAGAACTAATTATGGAAAAAAATGAATTAGACATGATGCAGATCAATCGTGACCGTCTGAACGGAAATGTTGTTCAACAAGTATTAGTTGGTTGTTATCAATATATTTGATACTGTGTCTGTTGTTATTGGGTCTTAAGGAAAATGGGCATTCGGACTTTTTGAAGTATTGTTTTGAACAGCGTGTGCAGTCCAATATATATATATATATATATATATATATATATATATATATAAACAGAGAGAGACAGACAGACAAACAGACAGACAGACAGAGATTAAGACAGTAACAAAGACTGAATAAGAGAGACGGACAAATACAGAGTAAGAGAGAGTGATTAAGAGAGGGAAAGACAGACAAAGAGAGAGAGGCAGAGTAAGAGACGGAGTAAGAGAGAGAGATAGAGAGAAAGACAGAGACAGCTATCCAATCAGACAAACAGACGGATAGGCGTGGGAAATGGATATGGGGGCTCAAGTTCAAATCATGGATAAGGCTGCAAATACCCTTGAGAAAAGTATACATCTTATGATTCTCTCTTAAGTAAATAGCATAAGAGACTCGTATGGCAACCTGCCCAAGAGAAGGAAAACTCTAAATTCAAACTCCGCTTAAAATTTCACTTCATGTCATATCCTGCTCGTGCGGAGGGGTTAATAAATACACACGGGTGCGCGCGCACACACAAACACACACACACACACACACACATATATATATATATATATATGAAGAAAAGTCGAAAAAACAAAATAATCCAAAATTTAATGAATTTATTATGAAAGTTGACGTATAACGTTTCGGTTGTAATAACCTTCTTCAGGACTTGAAATTCATGGAAAATGTTGTTGAGATAGAGATGGATATTTGACGAAATAGACTCTCTTTTCTCCTGTTATTACGACTGAAACGTCAACGTCGACATAATAAATTCATCAAATTTTGGATTATTTGTTGTTTTTTTTTCAACTTTTCTTCATTCTGTCGGATATATTTTCTTATTTCCTTATATATATATATATATATATATATATATGTGTGTGTGTGTGTGTGTGTGTATGTGTGTGTGTGTGTGTTGGTGTATATATATATATATATAGATAGAGAGAAAGAGAGAGAGAGAATGATTATGCGTGGATGATTGTAATTAGGCAGCAGATCTTCTTGTAGGCTAATTTTTTTTAAAGATAAATGACAAATAATTGGTTTTGAGTTTTTATTGCTTTTTTTCTTGTTGGTTTCAAGTGAGGATAAAGGCAGTATCAAAATTGATCGAATTTTCCCATTGAATTTTAAAATTTTAAAATTGAATTGCAGTCTGCTCGCTGCAACGGGGCTGAGTACATATACACTAATAATTCATATTATATCAGTTGACAGTACAATAATATATATAACCCTCGGCAGAAGGGTAAACCTCTCAACGAGTGTCTTGAATATGACACTAAACAATCTGATGGTGAGGTTCCAGTAATGCTGGGGTTTTGAGGAATGCAGAGTACACTATCAGTGCCATCTCTCCCAGGTCCACTCTATCCTGGCATGAGAGCACCTGATAGGGCCCTATCTATGGGTTAAACAGAACTAAACTGTGTACTTTTGTTAAACTTAATTGTTTGTTTGAGAACTGTTTGACTTAACTTGATAGCTTGAAAAAGAAATATTTTTAACAATTAAACTGTGTACTTATGCTAAACTGAATTGTTTGAAATAGAACTGATTATTTTTATAAAATGTATTTGGCATTACATATCCAAAAAAAGGTTGATATGCCATAAAGCCCAAACAAACAACCAATATATACTTACTGTTGACAATATATATCTAATATATCTGTTGAGAGAATATACCTCGAAAAATGACCCACGTGTACTCGGATAATTATATTAGAGATTTCGGTTGCTTTTTCAATTGCCTTCATCCACAACTGCAGCGTCTTGGTCGCCAGCAAAGAAAATTCAATAAAAAGCTAAACAGCAAATACTCGTCTGTCGTCTTTATTAAAATATGCCCACCATATATAAGTAAGTTGTAAGTTGGCCGACCGAAGTCGAGGGTGACCCGAAAGCTCCCTTTTCAATAACTACTAAACCAAGATGTTGGGACAGGAACAATTCTTTTCCTTGGATTGCTCCACTTACCTTTGATCCCTAACTTATAATGCAGAGCTTTAAGCTAGGAGGCCTCAAGTACCATTATTTGAATCTTTAGTATGACTCAACCTTTAATCTAACCCTGGTCTCCCATACCATTTCGAACACTCGACCCACAATGGATTTGGCCAGTAAATATATCTGGTTAGAGTGTTTGACAATGGCCTGGGAGGCCGGGGTTCAACCCCAGGTCGAGTTATACCAAAGACTTAAAACATAGTACTTGGTATCTCCTTGCTAAACACTCAGCAATGTAAGGTAAATATCAAGGGTAAAGTGAAGCAATCCGAGGAAAGAAGTGCCCTCCCCTACAACTTAGTGTAGCAGCTATCGAAAAGGAAGCCTTTGGGTCACCCTCAACTAAGGTCGCCAAATTATATATATATATATATATATATATATATATATATATATATATATATTTCTGATATAACGAAACAGGTCTATTTTTGGATGACAATATATATATATATATATATATATATATATATATATATATATATATATATATATACTCCGTAAGAGGTCAGTTTTTAAGCGGAATTCAACAGATTTGAATTCATAGTTTTCCTTCTCCTAGACTTGTTGCCATAACAAATTTAAAGAACTAAGTCTGCCCTTCTATTCATCCATAACTGGTGGGAGAATCATTGTATTCATAGCTTTCCCGAGAGTATAAACATTATATTAAATACAGCCTCATTCAGGTGCGCCAAGTGCATTTAGTACATCACGAGCTCATATATATATATATATATATATATATATATATATATATATATATATATATATATATATATATATATATATATATATATATATATATATATATATATATATATATATATATATATATATATATATATATATATATATATATATATATATATATATATATATATGTACAAGCGTTTGTGTGCACACATGCATATACCGACAGAAATTGAAATTACTACATCTTCAATGTCAGGGGTGTGTCCTCGTGGTGTAATGGTTAAAGCGATGGACTGCGGAATCGTAGTAAGCGAGTTCGAATTCTAGTCGCGCTATTATGTTCACTTTCGTACAAATACCTTTGGGAAAGGTATGAACCCCCTTATCCTCCCTGCTATGTGTTAGATTGTACTACTACTGTTCTTCTAGGAAAATGGCTTTGGCATTAAATAACCATCAAAGGTTGATATGCCTGTAAACAAAGAAACCGAAACAGAATTTTCGAGGTCAATGCTGGTTTTTACCAGAGTACAGTATATGGATGCAATAGGAGGGTCGATATTCAGGTGACATCTTCGAACGACAGCATCCATCCTGTTTAAAGGGTGTAATTCACTCTCCCTCTGATCGTATGCATGCAGAAGCTTATGCCTGTGTTAAGATCCACAAAATTACTTGCACGAATATATATATATATGGGGAGAGAGAGGGAGTAATACTAAAGAGACGTATATTTTTTTTTATATACGTGTGCATATAAAAGTTTGTTTTGTGTGTGACTGTGTTGCTAAATCCGGTGTTTACTCAGCCGAAGCTTTTACGGAACAAACTCAATTTTCCCCCATTAAATCCGTTGATACAGATGCAACTGAAACCCCTAGAAAATTTCTGACGCCGTCTGTTTTTTTTTCTTTTTTCTCGAGGATTGTAAAGAGACTGTTTACCGTTCGTATCTTCGGCCCTTGGGGCTATTATTCATATCTGCAAACCCCAGTAAGACTGATTCGAGTTTACTGTCCGTTTGAACGAGATATCGATTTACATTGTGATTATTATGGAGGAAATAACACCTCATACAAATGTGTCAGTTATCCTGACAAGATAAATGCTAACAGCAAACGCATTTGCAAATGGAACACTTGCAGCATCTCATGTGGACGGTCATGGGTTAGCTTTTACCGCCCTTCGGATACTGACCAGTGTCTGAAGGCCGGTGTGAATTTCACAACTACTTAAAATTCCCTCGGGTCACCTGGTCATTGTTAAAATTGTGAGTAAGTCACGCTGATCAACCTCTACTGTAGTCGTGAGTTCGATCCTTAATCGATGCATCATACGTGGGACTTTGTAACAAATAAATTTTAGAGGTGTTTCTTGTCAGGTGAAGCTTAACAAGATAGGCTAGTACACCATTAATATTACCTTGATTCATTATCACTGATCACCCGACTACTTCTTGCCTTGTGTCAAACTAAGTTAAACTTAGTAAATGACTACTTCCACTAGCAGTTAGAGCGAGCTCTAAGAGTAATGTTTATCCTTGTCAGAAATGGAATTGGTGACCTGAGTTCTAGCTCTGGACGTAGCTGTATACATTTTAGGTCTTCAGAAAGGCATGAATCCGTCTCTTCCCCAGGTCCAGCTATCGGGAAATAGTAAGAAAGACTGGCTTCTTTAGCTTTCTTTAGACAATCAATCTAGCTGAAAGAAAACGCTGAATTGAAACCAGGTGTATTTCACTTAGAAACTGACCTAGTGTCACGTCTTGCTTTGGGCTGAGATGTTGTATAAACATAGATTTCAACTATTAAGCCGAACAAAACACTAAACTGAAAGTTAGGGTTGATTGATTGATTTTAACGGAATTTCAACTTGTGTATAATTATTTTATGTCAAGTAGTGAATAGCGTACATTGTATAGTCTCAATTACATTTTATGTTTTGTAGTTTCTTTAAAAAATTTTGCACTCAGTTATATGATATCAAGAATTTTTATCTTATGCAAATAATTTTTGTAACAATTATATATATATATATATATATATAGAGAGAGAGAGAGAGAGAAAATACTCAGATAGTTGTATAGATATATCCATAGACAGACAGGTAGGGATGAGAAGAATAAAACGGATAGATATGACAGTGTTGAGATGTACATATATTTAGGGAAACAGATATGAACAAGATAGATAGATAGATAGATATGAACAACCTAATAGATAGATAGATAGATAGATAGATATGAACAACCTAATTTATTGATAGATAGATAGATAGATTGGAACAACCTTATAGATAGACAGATAGCTAGATATGAATAAATTAATAGATAGATAGATAGATATGAACTACCAAATTTATAGATGGATAGATAGATATAAACAACCTGATAGATAGATAGATAGATAGATAGATATGAATAAATTAAGAGATAGATAGATAGATAGATAGATAGATAGAAGTAGACTTAGCAACTTGAAATAGAATCTTTGCTGGATAGGAGCAAATTGGGAGAGAGGATGATATAGATGCACATATGTTGTCAGTAATAGGATCAGAATTTGTGCGCTTGTAATCCTGGGCGAAGATATTTCACTATTTTCCCATCATATTTTTCATCTACATATTTATCAGCAGGAAACTTTTTGAAGAAAAAAACATGGAGTCGACATTAGTTAAAGGTAAATATTGACTGACTTTAGAAGACGCAAGAACGCTGTGTGTTTATTTTCTCATTTAGAAAGAAATGTGCGTCGTATCTACTATCGAATTAGAGACATGTGGTTTGTGGAATCTGCCACGGGAACAGTGCATCCAACTATTTGATTTGTCTGCATTTACATTTTTTCCATACGTACAGATCAGATCAAGGAAGAGCTCTTAGCGTAACGGTTATCGTCTTAGGGTATGGAATCGGTGACTCGAGTTCAAATTCCGGACGAGGGTGTTTGTATTGGCTTTGCGCTAATATCCGTGGCAAAAAGCAAAAATCTGTCTTCTCTCTCCAGCTAAAGATAGATAATAATATAGACTAAGTTATTTAGTCTTCGTAAGGCAACCAGTGTAGGAGAAGGGAAACACTGTATTCAAACCAGCTGTACTCAGCTTAAAAATTAACCTTGTGTCACATCTACTTTGCGGCAGAGGTTTTGGGTAAACACATACAATTGTGAACTATATTTTTGGTACCCACGTCACTTAAGTACACCGTACAATTAAAAAAAAACGAATGTATAAATTACAATATTTATCTTTCATATATATATATATATATATAATCTTCGATAATACAGCGCAGTCTACCAACAAAACATAGTAGACAAATAAAGGATAGGATGCATCCTTCCCTTCTACTAGAAATGTGACCTCGGAATTACTAAGAACTACAGGGGCATAACTACCTCTGCTGTAACTGCCGAGATTTATAATGCTCTTTTCTATAGAATCCAAACTGAAATCGGAAAATTCTTTAAAGAAATCAGAACGGCTTTCAAAGAAATCGCTCCACAACCTCACAGATTCTGACAATTCGTCGAATCATCGAAGGAGTACAAGTGAATAAACTTGAGGCAACACTACAGTTCGCCTATTTCTCCCAGGCTTTTAATTCCATCCTCGGAAGAAAAGATGGAGCAAACACTATTTGCATATGATCTTACCAAAGAAATCATTAACGCTGCCATAATGCTTTACAAAAACACGAAAGCAATGGTTCGCCCCACTGATGTTGGGATTGTATTCTTCGACATAATTATAGGAGTCTCGAAAGGAGATACATAAACACCATTTTTGTTTATTCGCTGCTTAGACTTGAACATCCATAGATCTAATCAAAGAAAAGGATTTCACATTGAAAAGAGTAAAAAGCAGAAGATATCCCGCAGAAACAATGACAGATGTAGACTACGCTGATGACAAAGCACTTCTCGCAAATACACCACCGCAGGTAGAATCACTTCAGCATAGTCTGGAGCAAGTAGCAGTTGAAGGCATTAACCTCTACGTTAATGTAAATCAAACAGAGTACATATGTTTGGAAAAAAGAGCCATCACTACTCTTAGTAGCAAGCATTTAAATTTAGTAGTTTTAAATTTTGCATACCTCGGCAGCAACATCTCATCTAGTGAAATTGACGTTAACATACGCCAAGCGAAAGCGTAGAACGCTATTGATAGGTTATCGATCATAAGAAAATCTAATGTATCTGGTAAAATAAAATGGGATATCTTCCAGACTGTAGCTGTATCCATACTACTATATGGATGCACCCCATGGACACTAACGAAACATATTGAGAAAAAGATTGACGGGAACTACATAAGAATGATCCATGCTGTCTCAAACAATTCCTGGAAGCAGCACCCCACAAACCTGCAAGTGTATAGTCACTTGCTCCTCATTTCCCAGTACATTCAATTAAGATGAGCAAGACTTGCGAGGCACTGCAGAAGGACAAACTCATAAGCGAGTTCCCTGATAGACTCCTGCACATAGACGCGCAAGGATTGGCCACCCAGCTAATACAAGATGCAATCTAGAAAACGATGAATGATAGGGACGGATAGAGAGAGAGAGAGAGAGCCAGGGAACTGCGTTGTCAGTGCGACTCGATAATGATGATATAAAGTAAAAATTGTTTTAATTACTTTTAAAGGCGCTCTTTAATTCTCAAAAAAGATCAGCATATACAGGATGTTTCAAAATAGATACAACCCATTCATATAAGGATTTACTACTGAAACAATCATAATGGCAGTCATTTGGAACAAAATGAAATGTTTGAGCGAGAGATATCAAATCAAGGTTTCTTTTTAGTTGTTATTAATCAGCTTCCAGGACATGCAATCTTTTTTTAGTTTCTTGTCCCAGTATTAAATCATTATGATAATAATTGGCTGTATCTATTTTGAGACACCTTTGAATGATTTTGTTTCCAAATAAGTAGAGATACAAAATATTTTTCCTCCCTTGTCCTAGGCAATGTGATCGAGGATTAATAGTTGTTATAGTATACTATTTTCAAATCTGAAACAAAAAAGAACACAACATCATATATTACTGGTAGTACAGTTATTAGTAGTCACATGGGTCCCATGTATATTGGGATACCATATATATATATATATATATATATATATATATATATATATATATATACGTGTGTGTGTGTGCGTGAGTGTGTGCGTATGTGTGTGTGTGTGTGTGTGTGTGTGTGTGTGTGTGTGTGTGTGTGTGTGTGTGTGTGTGTGTGTGAAAACAAAATTATAATAGTTTTACACCAATAGTAAAGATATAGAAAAGTGCTCAATATTAATTCAGTAAAATAATATCAAATCAACATTAGAATATATCCCTTAATTCAGTGTTTAACATTTTTCTAATGATTATTAGTAATAATAATTACTTGTTATCAACCTGGTAATAAAATGTCATAAAAGGTAGTGATAAAAAAAAGATTGTCGATATATATATATATATATATATATATATATATATATATATATTCTCACTGAAATAGAATAATAAGAAATTATATTATGATAACGTTATACATTATGTTACGAACACTTCTGTTGTGATAGATTGGTGTAGAGAATTCAATTTGTCAATGGGGAACAGTTTTTTTTTTTTTGTTTTTATCAGATAAGCTGACATATGTAAACGTGTATTCTAGAATGTAATGTTAAAAGCACTCGTAAATTGCAGTTGGCTCTATTGATAAACACAATTTAAAAGCAAGACAAGTTTGAATATGTATGTTGATCTGGAGATACTCATGTTTGGTATATGAAATTAAGTAAGAACTACTTTTGGCTCCGTTGGGATTGGAGTGCTGTAACTGTTCTTTCAGTCGTGTTCAGAAAGTAGCTGCAAAATTCCGTGTAAGTCAAATCCATAGAATAGCAACCAATTGCGGCACTTCATTCAATTCGTGAAAAGCTGAGGGTTGAAGTAGTTTGACGTCAGTGTCCGAGGGGGCCAGGGTTATTTTGCTCATAGTTACGTGTACGTAACTCCTTGTTAAAAAGACCGTACATCAAATGTGAGAAACGAAAGAGCAGAGTTGAATAAGGGAGTAACCTGTGACTAATAAGAAATTAGAGTACTCTGTAAATCTTAAAACCAGCTCATTAAAACCTGCTCTACCTAGTGGGTAGAGTGTTCTCCAATGGTCCGAAAGGCCTGGCTTCAATCCAAGGTTGAGTCATACTAAAGACTTTAAAAATGGTACTTGATACCTCCTTGCTTAACACTCAGCATTATAAGGTACGTATCAAAGCTAAAGTGGAGCAATCCAGGGAAAGGAGTAGCGCCCTCCCCTACACCTCGGTGTAGTAGCTATTGAAAAGGGAGCCTCCTGGTCGCCCTCGACTACGGTCGGCAAATTTACTTATATTTATAAATCTTAATCGCTCTATATTCCCATATTTATTTGTTTGTTTTTTGCTTTGTTTTTGTTAGGTTGTTTACTTGTTTGTCTGTCTTTTTTTTTTTCACCATGCTAATATTTCTTTGGTACCAGTCATATTAATCACAATTTTTTGAATTGACCCAACGTCTCCGTAACAACAGGATCCAACACAAGATTGGTTGGTGGACTTTAACGCCATGTCAACCAATTTTGGGTTATTCTATGCCTAGAGGTTAGAGAACCAATCCCAGGTCAAGTCATACCAAAGACTCTAAAAATGGTACTTGATGCTGCCTTGCTTAACACTCAGCATTATAAGGTAAGGATTAAGGGTAAAGTGGAGCAATCCAGGGAAAGGAGTAGTGCCCTCCTCTACACTTTGGTGTAGTAGCTATCGAAAAGGGAGCCTTCAAGTCACCCTCTACTACGGTCGCCAACTTTACTTTTTTTATATATGTATATATACAGTTTTGTAGGTAACAGTTTTGAATATATGTTAACATCTTCGGGTATCGTGTGATGGGTTTAATTTGTGTCGTTTTGATCAGGTTTTGTGGAGATTTTTTATTGTCATGTTTCTTTTAAAAAAGATAGAATCACATCTATGTTAACATTTTAAAATAGATCTTTTATTTATTTGCATTGAAAAAAGTGTTTTCTGATGAAAACGTAAGCGCCATATTCGATGAGAAAGTGTTTGATAGTGCTGTTCTTGTTCTTGTTTGATTATAAAGGATTAATTGTGGAATTAATTGCGGGATTAACTCCCACTTGGAATATAATGACTTGTTCGTTTTTTTGGATTTTCTGAAGGATGGTATCAAATCTCTCAAAGTGGGTTTGATCAAGGACTTATTGCGGATGTTGTGATTCCAATATTGTTATCATTTTGTCCGAAGGAATCTATTTATTAAAGGTTTCGAGTCAGTTTATGGAATTTAGAATTTGTTGGGAGATAAATCTAAAGCCGATTTGGATGCTGAGTCAGCTCTTTTATTTCCTCTCACTCCAATGCAACACGAGTGTATTTTTTAAAATGAGTACGACTGGTTTAAATTTACAGTTTTCTGTCTCTTCGACAGATTGCCTTACCGAATCTTAGAAAACGGAAAACTTTTAATCACCAAATATATGGCCTCTCAAAGGCGTAAGGCCATTTTCAAAGGCCTCAGAATCCCGAGGTTTTGATACGCAAAGTTATTAAAAAGTTTGCTAAGTATTTAGCTGTCAAGAACCCTCGTTGTGAAGGGGAGAAGAAAATCGATGAGAGAAGTCTTTGAAAGATGTTGCAATCTATTAAACATACAATATATCTTACGAAGAAAGATCTGAAAGAAGCCTGTGAACAATGTAGCGTTATTACCAATAATACTTGCCTATCGTCCACCAAATAACTGCAGAAAAATGATAGAAAGCAACAAGATATTAAAGTACATAAGAAGTCCATAATAAAATCTACTAAATTTTGTCAACAAACTAATTTCAAGTTCAATCTATCCTGAAAATTCGTTTGACATTTTATTTATTTAGCGAAAATAGAAAAATGTTAGTTATAGAAAAACAAGTATCAAGGGAATGAACTATAAGATCACCAACACTGTCTCGCCGAATGAGTTCGAATATCACTAGGTGGCTTTATCCTAGACTAAGCTAAGCTTAGTAAATGATCATAGTGACATGCTGCATTACCCAATTTTTGATATCTCTCAGTAACATCGGTTAGGCTGAGCTGGATTACATGGTAACCAGTAGGAAAAAAACGAACCTTAATTCTTACCTATTAGCAAGCAAGCTGCTTTTTCTAAAAGGCTGCATATATATATATATATATATATATATATATATATATATATATATATATATATATATATATATATAACAACTCATTCTCTAGCTTCACAACTAAAAAGAAAAAAACTTAAAAGGTTCAACATGAATCTTATTTTAGAGGCAAAATTGTGATTTATTTACTGGATTGTACACGCTACCAAACCAGTACTATGGAAGGTCATAATGACTATTTCTTTTTGGATTAAGCAACCACAAAAACAAAATCAATTCTATGAATTACAATTAATCAGTTGTCTAAATTTCTGAGACGAAGATTGTTGATTTTTATCATTAAGGTTTTTCGGACTATTGTCTTCATCTTTATTGTTATTTTATGTCCAGCAGGACAGATGGCGTAGCGGTTATAGGCGTTGGTTCCCTGAGCTTCTAAGAAGACAATCATCTGAAGGTTGCAGGTTCAGTCCTCACTACAGGCGAGTAATATACCGGAATACTTAACACTTGTACCCGGTTATGGCAAACAAAATCAGAACATGCGACCCCCGTGGTTTCAATAAAGGACGTAGTTCGATGTTCCGTGAATGTTCCCGAGTTCGACAAACACTTGAAGAAGGCCGGAGGACATATCAGCCGAAACGTTGTGGAAATTACAATAAAGATGATGACAGTAGTCCGAAAAACCTTAATGATACAATTAATTAATGACTAAAGAATAACATTTCTGCACAAAATGTCATAATTTTAAAAGAGAAGCCAAAAAAGAATTATAAAAACGCACTGATCAATATCACAATGATCATAGAAATCCACAAAGATATATGGTTAAAACATAACGCTAACTCCAAATGGCTTTAACACCAAGATTAATGATACTTGGAACATCGCTTTGAAATAGGATTGACAGATATATGTCAATAACTAATCACTTAAATAAACAAATGCCAAAGTAAAATATCTGACCAAAGCAGTTAAGCTTATTTGAGACAGTCTCCCTGAATAATTTTCTCGCTGTCTGGTGCTTACGATAGCAGATATCATATAAGGATCAGTTGAAGACACTTGGATATCGAAAAGATAGTCACTCAACAAATGGATATGCGAATTCACCAGGTCATTTTTCTTCGCTTCTTTTGTGACAGGAAAAATCGTTGGAGTCATGCCTTAACCAAAGGGTATTAGTGAAATAGGAACGGTAAACTACGTTGCGCGGGATTATAATATTCTCTTTGCGTTGATGGCCTTCACTGGAGTCCAAGACTTTTGAAATCTGTTGAACACTTGAGAGGAAAATCAATTTAAAAAATTTAAAAGAATCAAGTAATTATTGAGTTTTAAAAATTTTTTTGATAAGTATCATATATATATATATATATATATATATATATATATATATCACATACCTCGGAAGCAGCGTCTCATCAACCACCGAGAATGACATCAACACGCAACTAGCGAAGACATGGAGAGTCATCGATTGGCTATCGGTCATATGAAAGTCAGATCTAACCAATAAAATATAACGCAGTTTTTTCCAAGCAGCAGTCATGTCAGGGTTATTATATGGATGCACCACGTGAACGTTGACAAAGCATATGGAGAAAAAGCTTGACGGCAACTGCACAAAAATGTTACGAGCTGTATTGAACAAGTCCTGGTGGCAACATTTCACCAAACAGCAGCTGTACGGTCATCAACCACCCATCTCGAAAACAATTCAAATTTTACGAACCAGACATGCAAGATACTGCTGGAGAAGTGAGGGCGCATTCATAAGCGAAATACTCCCGTGGACCACTTCCCATAGATGTGTCTGTGTTGGGGGACCAGCTAGAACCTATCTGCAACAGCTCTGTACTGATACTGGACGTAGACTGGAAGACGTCACGGGAACGATGGACGATAAAGACGAGTGACAAGAGAGGACCAGGGAAATCCATGCAAGCGGCACAACATGATATATATATATATGTTCTCTTTTTTAAAAAAAATACACCAGAAACGCAAAACAGGATGGAAATAAATTTATAATCCTAAATAACCGGTTTTTGTTTTTTTCTTTAAAGTATTGCTATGTAAATTTAATTACATTGAGCTCTCTACCAGGAAAATTTAAATGTTCAGTTCTTGAATGATTTTCTTGTCCTGAAGGAATTACTCCCAACTCTGGTTTAACTGGACCGAATAATATCTATCTATATATATATAATTAAACTATAAAACTCTGGCACTGAAAAAAAACTGATGATACAATTTGCAAGTAAAAATTATATAAACTGATCTCTGGAAAAAAATCACTAAAGCAAAAAAAGACAAAAGGCACTTGTTCTATTTGAAAATAATCAAATATTGCTGTGATGCCAAGCCAAAAGGAAAAAAAAAACACCGACAAAATCAGCTTAGCTTAACATAAAAAGTGCTCGATACATTAAGTCATCATCATCATCATCATGTCGTGCCGCCTGCACGGATATCCCTGACCTTCTCTCGCCACTTTTCCCTATCGTTTATCGCCTCCGGCAGGTCTTCTGGACTACATCCCGTATCTTCACATAGCTGCTGTATGTGCGTTAGAGCTGGTTGTCCTGCTTTTGCTCAGCCATAAGTGGGGATCCATTGGAGTATATCACTTATGAGCTTGTCTCTGCTCCTCCAGCAGTGTCCTGCGTGCCTGGTTCGTCTAACTTGGATAATTTTCGTGATGGGAGGCCGGTGGCCGTATAGTTAATATTGCTCGCAACATCCTCGTGTAGTTGCCGTCTAGCTTCTTTTCGAGCCGTTTTGTTAGCGTCCAAGTGGTGCATCCATACAGCAGTATCGACACGACCGCTTCTTGGAAGAAACTGCGTTTCATTTTATCAGTCAGGTCTGATTTCCATATGACCGATAGCTTATCGATAGCTGTCCATGCCTTCGTTAGCCGTGTGTCGATGTCGTTTTCAGTTGATGAGACACTGCTACCTAGGTAGGTGAATTTGTCAACCAGTTTCAGAGAGGTTCCGTCTAGTGTGGAAATAAAATAATAAAGCCAACAGAGTTAGACCAATCTACCTAGGTTTCACCTCCTGGATCTCCAGAAGGATCCAGTTGGTGAAACCTAGGTAGATTGGTCTAACTCTGTTGGCTTTATTACTTTATATAAAATCTCATTGAATACCCATTAACTTGACCTTATACCAGACATGTTCAAAGACGAAAGAAAAAAGCTGAAAACACACATATACACACACACACACACATGGATATACAGACATGAGTATACATATACAAAATAAGGGAGAACGAACAACCAGTAAATTTAAAGCCACAAAACCCCCCAAGACAAACACTCACACACACAGGAAAAAAAGAAAAAGCCTGTTGGTGAAACCCAAAACCACTCCAACTCCAATACACATTCTCTCACACACACACACACACACACACACGACGATAAACATATCGAATATCAAAGGCGAGTAAAGCAGACAAAAGTAAACTCACTCCAGAAAAGAAGGAGAATGACCCCTATATAGACTCGCCTGACCAACCAGAGGTAATTTAAACTGGAAAAAAAGAGTGAGTTCAAGTCTCATTGTGCCCCCCATTAGAAAGCCTTGTGCCGCATAAGTTCTCTGACGAAAGCAACAAGCTGGAAACATACATATATATATAACACGCATGTAAGAACAAAATAAATAAATTCAAAAAATACAAATCTCTTCGTGGACCTTCTTATTTTAAAATATATATATATATATATATATATATATATATATATATATATATATATATATAGTATAATTTGATGGAGACTCAAACTCGGTTAAGTCATCATGATAAATTTATTTCGGCGAAGAATATTACTATACTCTCCATCTCGTCAGATGACTATTTACATGCTTCTCTCTCGTCATATATATATATATATAAAAATTTCCCTCCAAATTTTCCAGAACAATATATTTTTGTTATGATTACGCTCGTAATTGATTTAATGAATTATTTATTTACAAAATTGTTCATGTACACTAACTTTTAAGATATCAAAAAACTTTCGGGGAGTTTAGTTTAATCAAAAATATTTTCTGTCATTATTATTACCGTATACCCCACAGGTAAATTCAGCAATCCCTAGTATATATATATATATATATATATATATATATATATATATATATATATATAAGTACAATTCTCTACCATTAAAAACCCGGAAATAAAATCCAGAATAAATAAAGATTTAAACTGCAACTCAAAAAGAACATAGTCAACATAATCGAACAAATGTAAACAAATATACATAGGATCAACGCAGGCCCTCAATACCAGAATATCACTTCATAAGAGCAATATTAAAATAAAGTATCGAAACACCTATAAGAATGTAGTCAAGGTAAATTTAAAGTTTTGCACAAATATCAAACTAACATCAATTCTAATAAAAGAAAAAAACTTCATGAATAAATTTTTTGCCAACGTTTAATGAAACATGAATTTTACACACACTAACCAACAGAAAAAAAACATACATATATGTATATATGTACGTACACAAAAATTATTTGTAAAAAATTATTAGTAAAAAGTAATTACCAGTAAATTTCAAACCACACTACCACACAAAAAAGCCCAAACAACACACACACACACACACACACACACACACAAGAAAAAGTGACTGTAAGAGTATTTTAATTCACACACACACACACACACACACACACACACACACACACACACACACACACACACCTACCAAGGGTAAAACAATAAAAACTTTATAACATACCAAATATCAAAGACCAATTAGGGGTAAAATAGACTTACACTAAAATAGACTAGAATAAAAAGGGAGGAATGAACTCTATATAAACCTATACAAAACTAAAAACCATCCAAACACGAGTGAGTTCAAGTCTCATTGAGTATTCCATTCATATGGCCTTGTGCCACATATGTTCTCCAACGAAAGCAACAAGCTTTATAAAAATAAATCTTTAAAAAATACAAATATCTTCCTGAACCTATTCATGTTAAAATATATTTCTCTCTCTTTTGACTTACAACAAAATTATTTTTTTACACACACACACACACACACACACACACACACACACACACACACATATATATATATATATATATATATATATATATATATATAACGAAAAAGAAGTCAACGATTGAAAGCACTGTTCACAGTTGTATCTTTTCAATAAAATCAACCGTGATGGGTCCTTTCATATTCCAGAAATCTGTCAACATGACGTGCTTTATTGACCACTGCGCCCGGAGCTTTTCTCTACCGGGGAGTCAGTGTGTTTCCACACGATGGACTGTCTTTCCGACTCGGACTCGTGGTGATAAAACCATGTTTTGGTAATTTGCAAACATTATTAGTCTAAAACATGCTTCTCTGTACACATCACACATTCTTATGTAGATTTAATATGTTTTGCAATTCTCAGCCTGCAAACATTTGATGACAGTACGCTGTTTGATTTGCTGCTATTTCGAATAGCCTCAAAATAAATATTTTGGGGATGAAAATAATTTTTGCTCTACAGAAATCCCGAACGAAATGATTCTCTTTATATAATATAATATATATATATATATATATATATATAAAGAGAGAGAGATAGTATGTATGTATGTATGTATGTATGTATGTATGTATGTGTGCTATTCCCATATGTATGTAAACCCAATCTCCACAAGATGCAGCATCTCCCATTGATTTTGGTTCTAAAGCATAAAGCAATAAGACCAAGCACAAAATAAATGAAGAAGAATATAAAACCAATATAGAAACGCGAAGATTCAATCGTTCTTTTCTGGTCTCTACGACGACCTGTGCTGCTCTTATGTCATGAGATATTCGCATTTAGATTAGTAAAAATCTAAAATTAGACACAACTTACATCAAAAATCTTTTTTTTTTTTTAATGATAAACATTTCGAAATTATATTTCTGAATTTTATCTCAGAAAACTTTCGTTGCATTTCTCTTAGTTTTAGTTTGGTTTATTTCTTTAACGGCACATCAACTTCTTATGGGTTATTTAATTCCGAAATTTGATTCATCTATTAATATTTGATTGCTATAATTATTTTCAATGTTCCCTTGCATTTTTAAATTGTGTTTTATCTGTTTTTTATTGTTTGTTAGCATAACTTTTGGTTGGTTTTTTGATGTTCATATTTAATACTAAAAATGTATAAAGCACCGTCGGCTGGGGCTCTTGAATACACTGACTGCATCTCTGAAGAGGGGTAAGACCATCACTCCAACGAGTGTCCTAATATGACATTAAACAATCTGATTGTGATGCTCCAGTAAAGCTGGAGCTTTGGGTAATGCAGAGTACAGCTTTATTGTCATCGCTCCCAGGTCCTCTCTGTCCCGGATTGGTAGCATCTGATCGGAACAGTTTGATATTTAAACGGAGTGCAAACAAATGATATATGGTAGTTTGAATTGTTTGAAATAGAACTGTTTTATCATTTAACTGTGTATAAATAAACGACTGATATGTAATTGAATTGTTAGTGACACATAGCAATATTTGGAACTAAGTTTACTTATGCTAAATTGAAATAGAACTGTTGTTTGAAATAGAACTGTTTGAATATTTAACGCCACGTAAGCAAATAACTGATATTACATAGTTACTATCACATTGTAACGCTTGAAACCATTTGAGTGTGCGCAAACAAATTATTAATAGTAAATAGAACTATTTGTGTTCGATAGAAATACTTGAAACCATTTAACTATGTACAAAAAATTACCCCAGGATCTTTAAAAAATGTAGCCACAAAAAGAGTTTATATATATATATATATATATATATATATATATATATATATATATATATATATATATATATATATATCTTGAAGAAAAACAAAAACCAGTCACATTAGGATTATAAATTTATTTCCATCCTGTTATGTGTTTTGATATAAATCAAAAGCACCAAAAAAAAAAAAATAAATAAATAAATAAAAGGACATCTTCAGATCTTATGGATAAAATAATTCAGAATAGACACAGGAGAGAGGGGTGGGAGGGGAAAGAAGAGGGGTGAAGAGTTTTCTCTTCATTTAGCCCACTTATGGTTTTTGGGGTTTTTTTTTAAATTTATTGCCGGTTGGAATTAATTTATTATAATTCCATTTTTATTTTTTAAAATCTAAATACATTTCGACTTAAAACTCCAGATTTAATACTAATTTAGATAAATACAACTTTCTTTAATAACTTTACGTAAGGATATAGTAATACTTATATTAAATTAGATTCAAAATTTAAAATTAAAATTTTTAATTTCAAATTTTATTTTCGTGCCTCTTCCACTGAGCTCTTTACCAGGAAAATTTAAAGGTTCACTGTTGAAAGTTTTTTTTTTGTCCTGATGGAGTTACTCCCAACTCCGGTTAAACTGGACCGAATAATATTTAATATTATATATATATATATATATATATATATATATATATATATATATATATATATATATATATATATTACATTTGATGAGTTTATATATATATATATATATATATATATATATATATATATTTAATAAATATCTCAAAACTGGATTTGGTATAAAATAACCAACAATGGTTGACATGCCATAACACTCAACCAAACTAAACCTTATGATGTATAAAGAATATATGGTTTAAAATAACTATTATCTAATTATATATTTAGTTTGAAGTCATATTGTTTCGAGTATTTCTATCTAATACTAACAGTTTTTAAGCAAGTATATTGCTTAAAGAAACTATTCTTATTTATAACATCATTTCCTTACAGTTATATAGTATCAAGTATTCCTATCTTACGTGAATAATTAGCAAGCCCTTATATGGTTTAAAGTAATCTTATCTAATCTCAATAAGTTGCTACCACTTATATGGTTTGGAGTATTCCTATCCAATGTCAATATTTTGCAAACACTTATATGGTTTAAAGTAACTTATCTAATCAATAATTTGCAAGCACTTACATGATTTTGAGTATTCCTATCTAATCAATAATGTGCAAGCACTTATATGGTTTCAAGTATTCCTATCTAACCTCAATAATTTTCAAGCGATCTTATGGTTTCAAGTAACTGTTTCTATTTAATAATTATCGTTTTTGCATAGTTTTATCTAATAATTATTATCATCATCCGCAATAAAGACGAAGATAACTTCAGGCCTTAAAATTCAACTGCTTCCCTTTTTTTTCAATTAGAACACGGATTTAGTTGTTTGTGTGTACTTGTATTTGTCCTTGTGTGTACAATAGTCTTTGGTTTAAACTTTGCATGTTATAATAATGAACGTAAGGGTGTCAGTCACTACGCTTCATTATCAATTGAGTAACCCCTTAAGATAACACCTGATTACAAATCAGCAAATATGTCCTTTTGATTATGTCACCAAGTGTAAGACTAATGATATGTTTATTAAGCAGTCTTATTTTACTTCAATTGGTCAGAATTTTTTTATTTAATGGCATCTCAGATAATTTTCGAGATTTTTTTTTAAATTTTAAAGCCATAGTTGGAGAAGGTCAGTAGTAGTTAATTTAAGGTACAGTTTGGGGTATAAGAAGCTTCAAACCTTTCCCAAAAGTATTGGCCCGAAAGTGAGCTAGACTGGAATTCGAACTCGGTTATTTTGATGTTATAGTCCCGTACTCTCTCCTCTTCACTCCTCTCAGAGTTTAAAAGTTTATGTTTGTGAGTCATTCTTTGATTGGTCAAGCGTTATAACCAATCCCCGCAAAGGTGTTACTGCTGTTGCGGATTTGTTGTAGTAAAATGCTACATTTTTGTAAGGATTTCAACTTGCCAGTTATCAAGAAAAAGTCGATGTTATAATTTTCTAAAAGAAACTATATGGCTAAATATCATCATTTTGGGGACGACGCGGAAGGAAGAAATACAAGAAAATACTGTGCGTTACTCAAAAATTTTAATTGGTGTGTGAATTAAACATTCAAAATTATTTTGTAATAAAAAGGTTTAAGAAATTGTTTTATTACATAAATACATTACAAAAGTTTCTGCTAAAAAATCATTGGAAATTATCTTTAAAAATATCAGAAATGATTTTACAATACAAATGTATTGTAAAAGGTTTCACTATAAAAAAAAACCCCAGTGGAAATTATTCTAATACTAAAATGTATAACAAATATATTATATAAATGCATTGGAAAAGATTTCTCAATAAAAACCATTGAAAATTATTATAAAAATGTATTAAAAATTATTTTATATTATAAATGCATTGCAAAAGATTTTATAATAAAAATCATTGAAAATTATTCTAAAAAATGTATCAGAAATGTTTTTATTATATAAATGCATTGCAAAAGACTTTTTTAATAAAAATCATTGAAAATTATTTAAAATGATTTTATTATACAAATGCATTGCAAAAAGTTTCACTCAAAAATTATTGAAAATTATCATAAAAATGTATTAAAAAGGATTTTATTATATAAATGCATTGCAATAGATTTTACCATAAAAATCTTTGGAAATTATTTTAAAAATATATTAGAAACAATTTTATTAAATAAATGCATTGCAAAATATTTCTCTTTACAAATCTTTGAAAATTATTTAAAAAAAATATATTAGAAATGATTTTATAAAATGAATGCATTGAAAATGATTTTTTGAAAATCGTTGAAAATTATTTTGGAATAAAAGTATACTTGAATATAGTTTTGGCCTGTATTTCATATTGTGTAAAATTGACGCCATTTTTTAATTGCAGAAACTCACAAACTGAAATTGGAATTTTCCACGATACGAAATACAGAGCAAAAACTGCCTAATTTTCTATGTGGTTAGATTAGTTGATCTTCGAAATCACAACGTTCAACGTTCAATAGTCGAAAGAATTAATAGAAGTCAGACAATTGGGAACGCTTTTTTTTCTCTCTGTCAGATCGGAATTTCCAATTAATTAACAATAATGGTGAAAGAAACCAAGTAGTGGCTATAAAATTGCTCAGCAGGAATCCAATAAAACTTTCAATAAAACAATAAAATTAGCTATGATTTTAAAGTTTCACAGAACTTGTTATTAATTAACACATTAATATCTCTGATCTAAATAGTTCATTTCAACCTTTCTTTTTTTTTTACTGATTACTATTTTAGGATAAATATATGTCTAATTTATGATCAGATCAAATGAATATAAGATGACTTTAAAAGATTAGAACATTAATTAAATGTAATATTCGCCTTTGTTTCAACTTTTGTGGCACACACAGACATACATCGACGCAATCTATCTATCTATCTATCTATCTATGTCTGTTCGTATCAATCTATCTTGGTCTATTCATATCTATCTATCTATCTATCTATCTATCTATCTATCTATCTATCTATGTCTGTTCGTATCTATCTATCTATCTATCTATCTATCTATCTATGTCTGTTCGTATCTATCTATCTATCTATCTATCTATGTCTGTTCGTATCTATCCATCTAGGTCTATTCATATCTATCTATCTATCTATGTCTGTTCGTATCTATCTATCTATCTATCTATCTATCTATCTATCTATTATGTCTGTTCATATCTATCTATCTATCTATCTATCTATCTATCTATCTATCTATGTCTGTTCGTATCTATCTATGTCTGTTCGTATCTATCTATCTATCTAGGTCTATTCAGATCTATCTATCTATCTATGTCTATTCGCATCTATCTATCTATGTCTGTTCGTATGTATCCATCTAGGTCTATTCATATCTATCTATCTATCTATCTATCTATCTATCTATCTATCTATCTATCTATGTCTGTTCGTATCTATCTATCTATCTATCTATCTATCTATATATTATGTCTGTTCGTATCTATCTATCTATCTATCTATCTATGTCTGTTCGTATCTATCTATCTAGGTCTATTCAGATCTATCTATCTGTCTATATATCTATCTATGTCTATTCGTATCTATCTATCTATCTAGGTCTATTCAGATCTATCTATCTATCTATCTATCTATCTATCTATCTATCTATCTATCTATATATCTATCTATCTATCTATGTCTGTTCGTATCTATCTATCTATGTCTATTCGTATCTATCTATCAATCTATCTATGTCTGTTCGTATCTATCTATCTATGTCTGTTCGTATCTATCTATCTATCTATCTATGTCTGTTTGTATCTATCTATCTAGGTCTATTCAGATCTATCTATCTATCTATCACGATATTTGAACAATAAAAGAAAACAGAATAAAAACTCTAAATTTCTCGTTCCCGATCTTCAGGGGAGCTTGTATCGATCCGTCTAAAGTTCATTCAATTTAACAGAATAAATACTTGTTCTCAAAGTAGATTCTAAGTCACGTCACTATTACACAGCTAACAGAGTCGTGTGGTGACACATAAATATACATATACATGTAAACATATTTCAAATACGTTTATATAGATGGATAGTTAAGAATGCTACAACTTAATACCTTATAATTCCAAAGCTGACGTGCTACGCTTGTTGGCCGAGCAGTCTGATACGAAGTCTAACGTAATGTTGGGCAGGTTTCGATCCGAGCTTCAAGCGTTCTATGTGTCTAGCAACACTGAAGAGTTGTGATACAATGAAACAGTCTGTCTGTGGATGACGATATTTTCGTGATGCTTTCAATAAGATTCAAGATTTTTTTACAGGCATTTAAAATTGTCGTAGACTCTTGAAAATTCAATATGTTATTGCTATACATCTTATGAGATGACTGACAAATTTTTATGATTTCACATTTAAATGAACAGCTACAGCAGCAATTGAAATATCCCTTAATAAAGCCTGATTGCCACAGCTGGTGAATTTCAAAAATCCAATCTGGACGTGAGGACTCTTTAGAAGAACGATAGGAAATAAAATTGTGTTTTAAACTTGGAAAAAATGCCACAGAAACGTAAGATGCTCGAAGCTGGAATCGAAACCCTTCCAAATTTACGTTAGATTTAGTATCATACCGCTCAGCGGACAAACGAACCACATCAACTCGGGAATTATAAGGTATTATGTAGTATCATTCACGTGTCACAACTTAAGAAAGAAAGAAGGGGTTATTTCTTAAATCATGACTATCATCCAAAAGATTCTATGGAATGCTTCAGACTGCATTTGGAGCATCTTGCATGAATCGGATATCAGTTTTTGAGTGGCATAAGATATTCAAGAAAGGCAGGCAGTCTGTGAGGGATGATGAGAGGTGTGGGAGGAGTAAGGAAGTCAATACACCAGAGTTGATTGGCCAAACAGTTAGGGTTACTATGTTGAGGTTTTAAGGGAGTTCAGCAAGAGATTCCCAGTGAAGAGGCTAGCACTCTTCAAATCGGATCAGTGGCATTTCCACCAGGACAATGCACCAGTCTACAACTTCATCCTTGTTACAGACTATTTGACCAAGATGGGCATCAACACAGTTCCTCAGCCTCCCTATAGTCCAGACCTTGGTCCCAGTGACTTTTGTTTATTCCCTAAGCGCTGAGGTTGTCGTTTTGAGACAATTGAGGAGATGGAAGAGGCTGTGACGAATGTCATTGACACGCTCAGACAAGAGAACTTCCATGAGGCCTTCCAGAAGTTGTTGGAACGGAAGAACAAGTGCATTGCAGCCGGAGGAGATTACTTCAAAGGGAAGTAGAGTTTCATGTGTGTACTATCAATAAAAGTGCCCATACGAAAAAGGTCTGGAAAACTATTTAATGATCTTCGTATATATATATTTCTGAAACACCCTGTACACCGCAAATGATATAAAACTTTTGAAACACCCGACACATATATACATATTGTTACCCACAGACAGACTGTTTTGTTGTATCACAAATCTCCGGTATGGCTAGACACGTAAGATGCTCGAAGCTGGAATCGAAACCCTCCCAAATTTACGTTAGATTTAGTATCATACCGCTCAGCCGACAAACGAACTACGTCAACTTGGGAATTATAAGGTATTATGTAGTAGCCTTCATGGGTCACAACTTAAAAAAGAAAGAAGCGATTATTTCTCAAATCATGGCTATCATCCAAAAGATTCTATGTTTACCCTCTGTGAGGCTGTGTTGCACGGAGAAAATCCTGTGGCGTAAAGGCTAAAGTGCTGGAGTGCGACTTTGACATAAACGAGTTCGAACTCCACTTTCAGAAAAATACTACTGGGAAAAGTACAAACCCCTTATTATCCCAGCTATGAGTTAAATAGCATCACCGCTGTTCTTTCACAGGGACAGCTTTGGCATAAAAATAGCCCAGAAAGGTTGATATGCTATTAAACAAAGAAAACTAACCAGTGCCTCACCGCTTTTAAAGTATCTGTTCTCATTTTCAGATATTGTTGATATTCACTGATCTGAACTTCAAGAGAAACTAATCAAATCAAATGTTTTTGTGATTACCCTTTTTCCAGTTTATTTCAGTTTGTTAAAGGTTATTCAGGTCGTCGATGGTCTGCAAATGACATTTTATCCGTGTTTGATACGCAAATATGACTCGAACGTCTATTACTTAGATTTTCTTGCTTGAAACTTTCCAAATTCTTTCAACATTTTCTGTAGGATTTTTAACCTCCAAAATCCAATCGCCCTGCCGGTGTGGCTGTATCCCCTTCAAATGTATCCCCTTCAAAGGGTAAGGCTGTAGACCCTTCAAATGGGTAAGACCCCTCCTACAAAAGGGGTCTCCTATGCATCATAGAAAAACCAGTATAAGTTATAATTATTTTTACGAACACATTTTATTTGTTTTTAACCCTTATTTAGACTATTGTCTTCATCTTAATTGTTATACTAACAACGTTTCGGTCAACATGTCCTTCGGCCTTCATTTAATCCACGGTAAGGACACATAGAATTTGGTTTAAAAGAACTTTTGAGTGAAATCATCAAGAGTTGGTAGGTTGGTTGGTTGGTTGGGTTTTATGGCATATCAAGCTTTCTAGGTTGTTTAATGCCAAATCAATTTTTATACAAATGATCAGTTCTATTTCAAACAATTCAGTTTATCATGATAACACTGTTTAATTGTCAAAAACATTTCTATTTCAAGCTATTCAGTTCATTCAAACAGTTATAATTCAGCTAATTCAGTTTAGTATAAGTATAAATTTTCTTTACACACAATTCAGTTTAGCATAAGTACGCAGTTTAAATATAAGTACACAGTTTACTTGTCAAAAGCATTTCTATTTCAAGCTATTCAGTTCAGTCAAATAGTTTTGATTCAAACAATTCAGTCTAGCATAAGTATGCAGTTAGTTCTATTTAGCCCATTGATAGGCCCTTTTAGGTGCTAGCATTTTGGGCTAGAGTGGACCTGAATTGCAATGAAAGGGTGCTCCACATTACCCAAAGTCCTAGCATCACTGGGGCCTCACCATCAGATTAGTTAGTGTCATATCTAGGACACTCGTTAGGGGAATCGGTGTGTTCTACAGACCCAGCCGACTGGGCAAGAAATCATCGGAAGTTTGCATGCTCAATCCCAACTAGATGTAACAATAACAAAGAATACTTACCCTAACTTGAGACGTCTATCCGGACCTGATTAACAGTCTACCCTGGTGGATTAAAGAAAGGGTTTTGTTAGAGGCTCTATTTAGATTCCAGAGTTCAACATAAAATACCTGTAGAGGAAGGCCGAAGTAAATATCGGCTGAGATGTCCAGGGTATGACAATAAATTACACCTGGTGGTGAGGTTCCAGTTCTGGGGATCTGAAAACTAAGGATTACAATTTCATAACAATTACTCCCAGGACCACTTTGACTCAGTGTGGTAGAAATTGTTAGGGTCCCATGTTTGAGTCCAATAGATATGCATGTAAACTATTTGTATTGGGAATATTTTATATCGTGTAAATGTGTGTAACTTATAAAAATTACATAATGATATAATTCAGAGGCGCAATGGCTTGAGAGCTGAACTGCGAACTCGAAGTTAGGGAGTTCGAACTCCAATCGTACCCTTATGTTTCCCTACGGTTAGATACTCTTAGGAAAGGTATAAAATTTCTTATTATTTCTTATAGTATCACAGCTGCTCTTTTACAAGTGTGGCTTTAGTATTAAATAACCCATGAAGGTTGATATTTCATTAAACCAAAACTTGAAAATACAATTGTTTATTAAAGACTAATATTAGTTATTTGAGATTATATAATTGTAGGTCAATTATTGGGTTTATATTGGAATATTTGAAATATATAAGTGAATAAAAAAGGATTATTACTAAATAAGAATTGTTACTTTAAACCATATAAGTAAAGTAAACTTGGTGACCGTAATCGAGGGTGACAAGAAGGCCCCCTTTTCGATAGCTACTACAACGAGGTGTAGGGGAAGGCGCTACTCCTTTCCCTACATTGCAGCACTTTACCCTTGATATGTACTTTATATTGCCCAGTTTTAAGCAAGGAGGTATCAAGTACCATTTTTAAAGTTTTTGATATGACGCGACCTGGGACTGAACCCAGGTCTCCCAGACCATTGGCGAACACTCTACCCACAAGACGAATGAGCCGCTTTAAACTATATAATTGTGTATAAATAATTAGTATTAGATAGTAATACTTGAATATGTCGTTTAAACAAATAAGCCAAAACAAATCTTTCAAATGAATTAAATTTCGGCTTGAAATAACCCAAAAAGTGTTGATATGCCGTTAAACAAATAAACCAAGTCAAAACAAAACAAAACAAAACAAATGAATCCCATGTTGACATCAAATAACCCATAAGGAGTTGACATGCCATTAAACAAATTAAACTGACGAAACTGTTTTCTTCGTAATGCTGCTCGTATTTTTATGATACACCTGTTCCTTGAAAAATTCTTGTGAACATTGAAATAAAGGATACGATATAAAAAAAAAAGGTTCTATTTATTTTGGTCGTTTCTCTTACGTAAAAACATTTTATTCTCTCTCTCTCTCTCTCTCGCTTTCTCTCTCTCTCTCTCTCTCTCTCTCTCTCTCTCTCTCTCTCTCTCTCTTCCTTTATTTACTTTTTTCTCAAACTAACCTCTTTAAAGTTCAGCTTAGTCTATGACGTTTTTTTTTTTACCCTTTCCCAATCGCAAATAGTGCCAAGTAAGTTAGTCAGTCCCTAACGTAATGTTTAAACAGTATACAGAAGAAAACGAATACAGTATATATATATATATAATGGAGTAAAATCCCACAATATAAAGAAAAACTTTGATAACAAGGTAATCCAAGCAGAAGGAGACATTTATTGAGAAACTAAGTCAACACTAGAGCGTTTCGGTTCTAATGAATCATCATCAGTTCTGGAAGGGATGATATTAGTGATGTTAAAACAACGATGGGTGTTTAAAAAGCAATACAAAAACCTATGGAAAACCTATGTATCAGAAAAAGTTGGCCATTTAAACAGTACACCAGAGTCTGTTCATAAAAATCCTCATGTGATTTTTAGAGAATATTATGTCGAAATTATATGTTCTATTTGTACATCGAAAAAAAATTTCGAATCAAAAGGAGGAAGAAAAAGAAAAAGAGAGAGAAAAGAAAGAAAGAGAAAGATAGAAGGAAGAGAGAGTGGAAAAAATAGGAGAAAAGAGGATAGAAGAAAGGCAGTTTGGGGAGGAGAAGGAAGGGGAGGAGAGAAGATTAAACAAGCGAAACAAAAATGAACAGCTGAGTTAAAAAGTACCATAAAATGACAGAAATAAAATAAAGTAAATTGACATAATCAAAAATTAAAAATTAAAAAGTTAAAAAGAAGATATACGGTAGATGTGTGTCATTCAATTAATTTTTTATCTTGTCAAATTCAATTCAAATTTCAAAATTTAAATTCAAATTTAAGTTTTTCATTTAAACCCAACAGTAAAACCTCAAATGTATATTCAAATCTTTAAAAGTTCCATAAATTTTTATATGCGTGAAATTATATATGTGGAAAATATTAATCAAAGATAGAATTTATTGTATCTATTTAAAATTCATTAAAACAGAAACGATATACTTTTGACTTGGTTTCTTAATAAATCTCTCCTTCTGCTTGGATTAAGTTATCAAATTTCTCTCTCTCTCTCTCTCTCTCTCACACACATACACACTATATATATATATATATATATATATATATATATATATATATATATACTTGCATGGGTAAAAATGGCAACTTATTCCATGTGAATCGACTCCTAGCCGAAATCATGATTTCGATGCAGCTGGTTAGTAAACTTCTGTTCGTGTCTCTAACATTTCACTCGAAATCGACCCTTCAGCAACAAACATCCTGTCTTAGAAAGGTCAGGGAATCTTCGGCTTTGCTGTTGTCTATATAAAACCATATACTCTGATGAGCTAAAACATTATCGCCAGCAATATGTAGCAAGAATGACAGCTTCTGTCTCGTACCTGTTACGCCTGTGACATTCAGGTGTATATATGTATTTACCCAAACCCTCCGCCACAAGCTGTATTTGATACAATGTCAGTTTTTTACAGGTTTGAATCTAGAGTTTTTCTTCAACTGGACTGCTTGCCATAAAAAGGTGAAAGAGCACAGTCTTTCCTACTATTTACTAATTGCTGCTGGGAGAAACGTTAGATTCATACTTTTTTAAAAAGGTATTAGTGCTTTGTGAAATCTAGACAGCCTTGATCAGAATTTGGAATCGGGTTGCTGGATCCTTCACGATATCAATGATAACCGTTACTCCAGGAGAGCTTCTATTGTCTTAGATATCGTAGTTTTAGATAAGGAATATTTGAGTTGCTTTGATGCAGTCTAAATTCTTATAGCCAGCATGCTAGACGAGGGCATATGTAAAACTGTTGTGGGATGCTCAGCTTTAGTTAGGATGAGAACTTATCGGCGACGGAGTGTGGGTAGAAAATCCACAACTCCTCACATAACACTCGGGGATCAAGATATGTCGATGCAAAAAGGGAACACACAACGTCAAAAATACGGGCCATCCAGTTAAAATTGAATTCACTCCCACTGCCCTGATACCCTAGTCCGTATACCATTACACCATGCAAGATACCCAGTCTGCCCTACAATTTACCAATAGCTCCTTGGGAGAATGGCTAGATGCATGACTTTCCCAAGGGCATTAGCTTTATGAGAAATATAAATACCCTTACCCATGATTTGAACCCGGGGTGCTTTGTTCATTTTCAACGATCTTAAACGTAACTTCACTAGTACCTTTACTTGTTTTTAGGAGACTTCATGCAAGGAGTTAGTAGCAAGAAAAAGATGAAGACTTAAGTGTTTAGACCTGACCACCAAATTTCAATCTTATTCGTCGTTTATTTCACTTAGGAAATAAATTTTTGAGGTCTTGTAGAGTTCATGCCTGACCGAGTGAGAGATGTTTATACTGAGATATGGACGAATAAAACTTCATTGGGTGAGAGTAATATTGTAACGCATCATTGTATGTAACTGTGTGCATTTAAAATGTTCTTGCCATAATTTCTGAGCAGAAAAATTAATGGAAACTTGTCTGACCTTTTTGTTTCCCGTTTTTAAGGAACATGTGCGTAGATGTTCTTTGTCATCACTGTATTTCATATTAAGAATGGATCTATGAAAAAAAATGTACTTTGTTCTTTGTAATTTGTTTTTTTTTTAAAGCAGTGCAGAATCTTTCTCAGTCTGTCCATGTATATATATATATATATATATATATATATATATATAATCCATGGAAAATATTCTGCAACCCTAGGTTTCATCAAGTTTTTTGTAAATCAACAATCATCGGGCAGTTAAGAAGATGGAATAAATTGAAAATCGAAAATACGACAAAATACAGACAAAAACCGTTAGGATTTCGTTTGTGTGTGGTTGTGCGTGTGTGGGTGTATGTGCGTGTGTGTGTAATGTGTATGTGTTATAGTTACGTGTGGATGTGTGTTTTTAGGTTAAATCAGGCCAGGGACGTAATGCGTTGGGTTTAGCAGAAATTGATTCAAGTGTATATTAATTCTTTACATTATTTCTTTATATTATTATTTCTTATAATATATATATATATATATATATATATATATATATATATATATATATATGTGTGTGTGTGTGTGTAATATCCAGCCAGCGTCGGAAGACAGTTGGTGTGGATTATTCTTGTATAGAATATAAGAGGAAAATCATATAAATCTATGTGAGTGCTTGATGTATGGCTATTGTTACATCACTTATTCCCTTGCAAGTATATAACAAAATTCACATTCAGAAAAATTATATAGAAAAATTCTGTTCTGCAAACTCAAGTCTAACATGTAAAAAGTCATCTGATGAGACGGAGAGTATAATAATATACTCCGGCGAAATACATTTTTAATGACAACTTAACCAGGTTTGAGTTTCCTTCTAATTGCACTATATATATATATATTATTGCGTATACAGAGTCAACGGTATCAACGATGTATTCATTAAGCGAGAAACTGACTGTTACAAAGCACTGTTGACTCTACTTCGATGTTATACTTACTTAAAATGTAATACGCTCTATCAATGAAATCGAGCATTTTTTATATATGAACATCATCATTACCATGATATCGCGCTGGTAGCACGGATATCCCTGACCCTCTCTCGCCACTCCTCCCAATCGTTCATCACCCTAGGCAGGTCTTCAGGACAACATCCTGTATCCTCACATAGCTGCTGAATGTATGTTCTTGCTGGTCGTCCTGCTTTTGCACGGCCATGTGTGGGGGTCCATAAGAGTACATCTCTTATGAGTTCGTCCCTGCTTCTCCAGCAGTGTGCTGCATGTCTGGTTCGCCTAACTTGAATAGTTTTCGTGATAGGAGTTGGTGTCTTGTGTTGTCCCGAATTCATGTATACCTCAGTTCTGTCTTACGAATTTGTTTCAGTCTTTTCATTTCTATGTATGTATCTATCTAGTCAATACCTTTTTCGCTATCTAAGCCGATTCATATATATATATATATATATATATATTAATTAAATTACTATGACCAGAAAATCCGGCAGACATCCACATGCGACCTACGGAACAATGAACAGCTGTTTCGACCTTATTTGGTTTCATCAGCAGTGCATACCGTGATCTCCACCACTAGAGATCGAACCGGTAACCCCAGAATGCAGAAACCGAACTTCTACCAATAGGCTACCAGTTCATGCCACACATAAGCGATGCTAAATCAACTAGTCATGGTAAGAAAGCACGACCACATGATTAAAGACTCTCCTTATCTATCTATCTATCTATCTATCAAGTCAATACATTTTTAGCTATCCAAGCTGATTCATATATATATATATATATATATATATATATATATATATATATATATATATATATATATATATATATATATATATATATATATATATATATATATATATATATATATATATATATATATATATATATATAACAATCTATCTATCTATCTATCTATCAAGTGATTACTGCCCCTGCCTCTGCTCCATATTTCGACTATGTCTATTTGTTTTTGCTGTCCATTAGACGGCCATCTTTTGTGAGACTACAACCAGCGCCCGCTTCCATACGCCAGCCTGTCCACTAATCGCATCCGACTATTCATGCTGCCATCTCAAATTACGGCGCCTAAATACATATTTAATGTATCACTTTTCGTTTTAGGCGCTTGAAAAACATATAATAAATTAAACGCCGACTACCTGAATCTCAGATGTTCAAACTGTGCTGAAGTAGATTCTTTTCAAGTCGGTGAATGCCTAGACCAAACCTAGATTAACAAACAAAATAGAATCAAATAAACTAGAACTGAAAAGACGCAGGAATGAAATTGATTTCTTTCTGAAGTCAAGTGAAACACGGCCCCGATGTCTATAATGCACTCCAAATAAAAAAAGAAAATGTCTATGCATGTGTACACACCATAACCACACAGGCATTTAATCAGTTTAACTTGAACTGGCATAGAGATATGGCAGTAGGACACCTAAGTAACGTTCTCATGATATGAGCCAGCAGTTCCTAAACGTTATTTTACAGCAGACTTGTCAACTGCGAAATGTGGCTATAGTCGGTTGGTTTGGTTTTATACCATACCAACCTTTCTAGGTTATTTAAGGTCAAATCCATTTCATACAAATAATCAGTTCTATTCTAAACAATTCACTTTAATTGTCAAAAACATTTCTATTTCAAGCTATTCAGATTAGTCAAACAGTTCTAATCTAAACCATTCAGTTTAGCATAAGTAAACAGTTTAATTCTATCTAACCCATAGATAGGGTCCTATCAAGTGCTACCATTCCGAGCCAGAGTGGACCTGGGAGTGATGACAATGAAGGGGTGTTCCGTATTCCCTAAAGCCCCAACTTCATTGAAACCTCAAGATCAGGTCTTTTAGTGACATATCGAGGACACTTGCTGGTGGGGGGGGTTATTCCCCTGTAGAGGTGCAGTCGGTGTATTCTACAGCCCCAACCGACCATGTGTATTATACAAAGATTTCATTCTGACCACAAGAGCATCAGATGTTATCTGACCAGGGTAAACTTTTAATAAAAGGGTGACATATTCAACAGTAATAAAAAAAATAAACTTGTTCGTATATATATATATATATATAGTTCCAGTTAACTCACAAATGACTGGTATCAAGTCCTGACTAAATGAAGATTAAACAATCCAGTTCCGCATTAAATCCAGAAAGGGCAAAGTTCCAAATAGGCAAATATAAGTTGCCTAGTCGGCTGGGGTTGCAGAATACACTGACCGCTTCTTTGCAAAGGGATAAGCCCTTCACCCACCAACGAGTGTCCTAGATATAACACTAAACAATCTGATGGGGAGGCTCCAATAATGCTGGAGCTTTAGGGAATACAGAGTGCCCCTTCCTTGCCATCGCTCCCAGGTCCACTCTGACTTGGAGTGATACTACCTGATAGGGTCCTATGTATGGGTCAAATAGAACTAAACTGTGTACTAACGCTAAACTGAATTGTTTGAAATAGAACTGCTTTTTGACATTGAAACAGTGTACTTATGCTAGGTTGAATTGATTGAAATAGAACTGTTTTTACATTTTAACTTTGTAGTTAAGCTAAACTGAATTGGTTGAAATAAAACTGTCCATATGTTTAAAAATGTATTTGGTATTAAATAATCTACAATGATAGATGTACCATAAAACCAAATCAAACCAATCAAATCAATCGGTAAATCCAACATCAGCAAAATGTTCTTTCCTCGTAGAAAACACCGTATAGCGTACATGTTTTACGTTTTCGTAGTCATTGGAAGATTCATTTTACCCAGAATACAACGCTAATGGTTACCTATTTCAGACAGGAAGTTATTCAATTCTTATATCCAAGACAATAATCTTACAGTTTTGTATTTTGGTTGGATTTATCTCTTTAATGCCATATCAACTCGTTATGGGTTATTCAATACCTAAATTTTATTCGTTTGTTTGGTTTGGTTTATTTATCTAATGGCATGTCAACTCCATCTAGGGTATTAGTACATATGTAAGAATTCATACAAGCACATATAAATATTTATATATATGTGTGTGTGTGTGTGTACATTTTATGCACGTATATATATATTTGTAAAAAATAAATTCTCACACACGTATAAATATAATAATTTATATAATGATAATGATAGATATATATATTAGATTTATATATTTAATGCCATGGAAGTTTGTCTGCGAGCATAGGTTTTATGAAGTTTGACGAACAACAATCATCAGGCAGATGACGAAAAGAAATGAATAAATCGAAAAAATAGAAACACGCAGTCAAAAACCGTTGGAATTGTGTACAATATTATAATTATTATATTGTTATATAATAGCTCTATCACTGATATTGAGCACTCTCTAAAATATATCGCTCTTGGTTCGCCACAAAACCACAAGTGGGTTAGTGACAACAAACACTGTTACAATAATAATTTATATATATATATATATATATGTAATTGATATTCATTTATAAACATATACATATATTTACAAAAATGTATTTAAGCACGGTCACACACATACATATACACACACAAACAC
This sequence comes from Sepioteuthis lessoniana, assembly GCA_963585895.1. NCBI lineage: Eukaryota > Metazoa > Mollusca > Cephalopoda > Myopsida > Loliginidae > Sepioteuthis > Sepioteuthis lessoniana. The sequence continues at coordinate 21,194,322 of OY757915.1, read as the reverse complement.
ACATGCAACTAGTCAAAGAGAAGGAAAACTCTGAATTTAAACCTGTTAAACTCCGCTTAAAAATTGACCTTGTGTCATATCCTGCCCGAGCGAGGGGGGTTGGTAAATATGGATATATTTTACCCGTTGAAACGACACGGATAGATATCAAAATGTAGGTTCTGGGTGGACGTAAGAGTAAACGCTAAATTGGATAAAACCGAGATGCTTTGCGTTTACATAATTTTGTAATGTTATGAAAAAACGTAAAAAAAAAACTCTTTTAAAAACTTTTAAAATGCGGTCTTTACGTATGCAAGAAACCCCCGATGATGGTCTATGAAAGGTCCGAAAGCACTCGGAACAATTTTGGTAAATTCATCAACCAATTTAACCTAATCAGGAAACTTTAAAGGATCTTAATAAAATTATATAGACAAAATGCTTTTTTATTATTAAATCAAACATCCTTAAATGAAAGACTTCTGCCCAACGATACACAGACACATAGACACATATATATATATATATATATACATATATTTATATATATATATATATATATATATATATATATATGTGTGTGTGTGTGTGTGTTTGTGTGCGTGTGTGTGTGTGTGTGTGTGTGTTGAAACCTTAAAATCCCGAATTGAAACTGTCGATGAAAATTAATTAAAAGATTTCATGGTCACTTTTCTTCGTATTACTGTCAGTTTCATGAGATATTCTTAATCATCAGACACATGATATAATTCTTTTCAAAAGTAAAATTCATTTTTCTTGCAGAAAACACCGCATGGCGCCCTTTTATTTATTGATGGAGAAGTGGCGTCTAAAAGATATAAACAGGAAATAAATTCCACTTTTGAAAAGAATACAAATATGCGTCTGAGTATTGAGAATTTAATATATGAAACTGAGATAAAACAGTTATATATTAACAGAAATTGACATAAACATATATATAGATAAGAACATGATATATATATATATATATATATATATATATATATATATATAACTGAAGTCTCACACTACGCTGACACTCACTGAAAACTGTTTTCGGCCCCACTGCAGCGCCCCACCACTGTCGACAGACAGGAAGACGCTCATCAAGGACCAGGAGGGTCTCAGCAAGCGCTGACAGGAGCACTTCAGCATTCTGCTGAATTGGACCTCGTCAGTTGACTCAAGCACCCTGAATCAGATCCCCCAACAGTCCGTACGAGCTTCGCTCGCAAAACCCCCTACCATCGAGGAGATCAAGAAGGCAATCCACCAATCTCCGGCAGAGCATCGGGAAAGGATGAGATCTACACGGCAGCGGGCCCCGACGCCCTTATGGCCTTCCTCAATGTCCTGCTCACTGTCTGGGAGAAGAAGTTGATGCCAGACGATTTCCGCGACGCCCAGATTGTCTCCCTCTATAAGAATAAGGAAAGTAGATCGGACTGCGGGAACAACAGGGGCATTTCCGTCCTCTCAGCTACAGGAAAGATCTTTACGCGCGTCATCCTTAACAGACTCATCACAGTCTCCGAACAGACCCTCCCTGAGGCACAGTGCGGCTCCAGGCCTGGCAGGAACACTGTAGACATGATATTCGCTGTGGTACAACTTCAAGAGAAGTGCATTGAGCAGAACAAGTCTTTCTACTCAGTATTCATCGACCTGACTAAGGCTTTGGACACCGTCAACAGGTAGGCACTTTGGACAGTCCTTGAGCGCATCGGGTGTCCTCCAAAGTTGGTGTCGATGAAATGGCTCTTCCATGACGGCGTGACTGGACAGGTCCTCTCCAATGGCAATGTGACGGATGCTTTCGTGATCAGCAACGGCGCGAAGCAGAGCTGCGTACTAACCCTGGTCTTCTTCAACGTCTTTTTCACCTGTATGCTGTCCAATGCTGTCCAAGATCTGGAGAGGGGGGGTCTACATTCGTTACCGCCTGGACGGCTGCCTATTCGACCTGCGTCGACTCACAGGAAAGTCGAGTAGCCTGCAAACACTCCTCCAAGAGGTTCTCTTTGCCGACGACTGCGCACTAGTGGCCCGCGCAGAGCAAGACCTGCAGCGGATGCTGGACCGCTTCTCTGAAGCATCCAAACTCTTCGGCCTGACAATCAGTCTCAGAAAGACGGAGGCACTCCACCCATCTGCACCATACTCCCATCCCCCTCCCCCACCATCACCACTGACGATACACCACTTGCCAAGGTAGAGCATTGCAAATAGCTGGGGAGCACTATATTCTGTGATGGTTCCTTGGACAGAGAAATTGACACTAGAATCAGCAAGGCAAGTCAGGCGCTGGACAGTATCTGCAATCGAGTGCTCAGCGAACACAACATCCGCCTATCCACGAAATTGAAGGTCTACAATCCCATGGTTCTTCCCTCCCTCCTCTATGGTTGCGAGACGTGGATACTGTATCACAGGCATATCAAGAAACTGGAGCTCTTCCACATACGGGTGCTCTGCTCCATCCAGGGAATCAGGTGGCAGGGCCACATCACCAATCGGGAGGTCCTCGATCAAGCTAAGTCCACCAGCATAGAGGCCACCAACATCAAGGCCCAACTTCAATGGGTTGGACACGTGATTCAAATGGAGTAATGTCGGATGCCGAGACGCCTGATTTACGGGGAGCTTCAGGCCGGCAAAAGAAACCAAGGTCGATCAAAACTGCGGTATAAAGACACGGTCAAAGCCAATCTCCAGTGTTGCCACATCAAACCGAGAGACCTGGATGGATATGCCACGGACCAAAATGGCGAGGCTTGGTTCACAAAGCTGCTGCCAGCTTCGAAGAGGCTCGATGCTAGAAACTCACAGCTGCCAGAGAGAGAGACAACGCAGAGCAGCCTCGGCAGTGATCACAACAACTGACTTCCAGTGCCCTCACTCTACAAAACTATGTGCCTCTAGACTGGGGCTGCAGAGCCCCTTCCGTGTTCATAGATAAGATGCAGAACGCAAACGTCATCATCAGATCCGATAGACAACCGCCATATATATATATATATATACATATGAATATATCGAAAATAGGAATGGTTAAATTATAGACCAGTTAAGTTGGAAAGGACTTGTTCAGTCCTGGCAGCAGCACCCCACAAGACACCAACTGTACGGCCACCTGCCCCCTATCACGAAAACTATTCAAGTTAGACGAACCAGACATGCAGGACACTGCTGGAGAAGCAGAGATGAACTCATAAGAGATGTACTCTTATGGATCCCCACACATGGCCGCGCAAAAGCAGGACGACCAGCTCGAACGTACATTCAGCAGCTATGTGAGGATACAGGCTGTTGTCCTGAAGACCTACCTAGGGCGATGAACGATAGGGAGGAGTGGCGAGAGAGGTTCAGGGATATCCGTGCTCCCAGCGCGATATGATGATGATGATGATGATGAAGTTGGAAAACAAATCTAACGAGGGGAGGGGAACGAAAAATCTAAATAAGCCAATACTGGTAGGATAGTATCATTAGTATTAGTGCGCTAAAGATACAAGGGATAAATTTAGAAAAGGGGGAAAAGAAAGAAATGACAAACATACCAGAAAAGGCAGCCGTGAGCGAGTAATGAAGCGAAAAGGGTGTAAAGTATAATTACCTTTATATAGGCGTGGATGGGAGAATGAACTCTTTCCATTGGCAAACGCTAACGATAAAAGGTATGAGTTTTACTGTTAGGGAAAAAGTTACGTCGCACAAAACTGTCCAGGAGGAAGCCTGGTAATTCCGGGACCAGGTTGGGATTGCTGTCAGACCCGGTATGATGTGTAATAACCCGAAATCGGCAATGAAAACAGTACATCACTGAAGATCATCCTTGATGCATCTGAAAATGAATCCTTTGACTATATATATATATATGTATGTGTGTGTGTGTGTGTGTTCATAAATTCAAGAAGTTCTAGATCTCATCTAGATTTTAGATTTGTCGTACACCTTCTGCCTTTGAATGGGTCTTAGCTACACAGAAATTAAGATATAATTCTTAATAAGTTTTTTTTCCAGTTTTATGAGAATTGATTGTGTGTTGACATAACAAGTAAGCTAAGCGATGAATCTTCTTTCAGAGTGTGTTTTAGAATTTTTCGAACAACTCTCATATATATATACATATATATATATTTATACATAAGAGAGAGAGAGAGAGAGAGAGAGAGAGAGAGAGAGAGAAAGAGAGAGAGAATAATACTCATAAATGTGTACAATATATCCACTTCTATTGATAAAAGTATTTCTTCCAAAACAAAAAGCAATGTAGAAAACTATGGAATTCAAGCAATTATTGTTTGTTAAGATTAATTATCAATGTCTACAGAAATTCTATTAGATATATAAGTAAGAATTTTTTGCAGGGTGGGGGTTACAAGATTTCATTTCTGTATTCTATGCTAATGAATAATTCCTAATAATATCTGTCTTAATGCATATACATTTTTCTGTGAATAAAAGAACATCTGTGTAGGACTCGAAACTGCATTTGATGGAGCTTTGGGGAATGTGGAGTAACTCTTCATTGCAATTACTCCCAGGCCCATTCTGACCCAGATTGATAGAAACTGTTTGGGTCCAATCTTAGGGTCAAATAAAACTGCACAATCATTTAATAAGGATTATTAAAAAAATTTTCTGTAATAGAAGAATATTTGATAAATATTATTATTTATGTTCGATAAAAATACTTGAAACCAATTAACTATGAGCTAACAAATGAGCTCTGATAACGAGTTTAAAAATTAAGTTCCCTAGAAACTATTCGCTAAGAAATAATTTACATAAAAATAAAATAATTTTTTTTTTTTAAATTGCCCATCGGGGTTGATCTGACGTAAGACGCTCACCAACTGTCATTGGGAAGAAATTTAACTTTTTGTGAAAAAAATATCTGCAGGAAGCCAATACCGGAGATTGATAGATAAAGAGAGAGGGGGGGAGGAATAGGCTGTGATAGATAGATAGATAGATAGATAGATAGATAGATAGATAGATAGTGGGAAAGAGAGAGAGAGATAGGAGTAGGCTGTAATAGATAGATAGATAGATAGAGAGAGAGAGAGAGAGAGAGAGAGAGAGAGAGAGGAATAGGCTGTGATAGATAGATAGATAGATAGATAGATAGATAGATAGATAGATAGATATGAATAGGCTGTGATAGAGATAAAGAAAGAAAGAAAGAAAGAAAAAAAGAAATCATTTAATTTAGGTACAAAAATAAATCTGTTCAAACTTTTCGATTCACCTTATTAAATTTCCGTATTCACTAAACCGAACGAAGCTTAAAGAAATTTTTTCCCTTATTTATTTATTTATCTATTTATTTTTTAGTCATGTATTTTAATGTGAATGAAGTAGACACAGCATTATCGTATAAAGTCTGCAAGAAATAACGCGTTCAAATAGTTTTGGGAAACTGCAATTATCTACCGTATTTAGGAAATAACAAATAAGTAGAACCAAATTAAAGGAGTTTATTGCTATTTGGCAATACCACAATTCTAAAAAAACAAAAAAAAAAAAAAAAAAAAAAAAAAACAAACAAACAAGCAAAAACAATATTTATGAAAAACCTGGTAAAAGTATATTAAATTATTCCCACCAAAATATGTACCAGTAAATAAAATGTGATTTAAACTGACATAAAATTGTACAGAAGAAAATTGTTATTTTGAAGTTATTTTTGAAGTTTTATTCCTAAATTAAGTTAAAGTACATGATTTATTGATTTTAACGGCATGCCAACTCGTCTAGTGTTATTCTCTACAGATTTAGAATTGAAATAGACCGTCTCGTCAAATAATGGGAACTCCTATAGGCAAGCACTGAACTACAAAAGTTATTCCTTCTAATGATATAAAAGAGCCAAGTTTTTTTTAGGTAAGACATTGTTTTGATAAAGTGATTCAGTGTTAAAACAAATTCTTTGTTGTTGTCATATTTACCTAACCCCTCCGCTCCGGCAGGATATGACACAAGGTCATTTTTTAAGCGGAGTTTAACAGGTTTCAATTCAGAGTTTTCCTTCTCCTATACTAGTTGCCTCACCAAGGCTGGAGAACCTAGTCTGCCCTACTATTTACCCATAGCTGGAGGGAGAATAATTGGATTCATACCTTTCCCAAGGGTATTAGTGCTATGTGAATTGCAATCAGCCTCGTCCAGGTTTTGAACTCGTGTCGCCGTGTCCATTTCCTGCGACGATAACTATTACACACATTACTTTTTAGCCAAAACTGGGTGCCCCATTCATATGGTTTAGTGCCGTATCAAAGAAAAAGCCGTAGTAAATTACTACTTTACAGCATAGGGGATCACACTTATTATATGTTCATTTTTGTGTAGTTGTTTTGTTTTTTTTTTTTGTTTTTTTTTGGGGGGGTCTTCTTTTGCACACGGCCATATCGAATACAATTTGGCTTCTGTTCTGCTTTTTCTTCTAAATAGTTTATCAACCTTTGTGGGTTATTTACTGCTAAAGCTATCCTTATAAAAAACTGTAATACTATTTAACCATAGGTAGACCTAGAGAATTTTTTACACGGTTGCTTGTCCGAAAGTGAACGCAAATGCCTGACTATAGTTCGAACACGCCTACCATGACGTCGCAGACCAGCACGTTACCCACTACGTCACGGGACTCCTCAACATCGAATACAAATCTATTTGATTCATTGATGGAAATCAAATAGGTACGTCATAGTCCCGTGGGGCACCAGAATACACCGACTGGATCTCTGCAGAGAAGTAAGACCCCCTCCAACGAGTGTCGTGCATTTGATACTAAACAATCTGATGGTGAGGCTCCAATAATGCTGGAGCTTTGGGGAATGCGGAGTACATTTTCATTGCCATTGCTTCTAGGTCCGGAGTGATAGCATCTGATAGGGTCCTATCTATGGCTAAAAAAAATGTCTGACATTTAAACTGTGTGCAAACAAATGCCTTATGCTAAATTGAATTGTTTGACAATTTAGTTGTGTGTAAACAAATGACCGATGTTTAATTGAATTGTTAGTGATACATAGCAATACTTGAAACCATTTAACTATGTGCTAATCAATGAATAGTGTTGAATAGAAATATTAGTGTTAAATAGCAATACTTGAAACTTTTTAACTGTGTGCCAAAATTGAATTATCAGTATTATCAAAAATGCATAGAAACATTTGACTGTGTTCAAATAAATGAATGGTGTTGAATTGAAAAACTAGCGTTAAAAACAATACTTGTACCTACTTCACTGTCTGTTCACAAATGATTGATAACGATTAGAATTGTTAATATGAGATAGCAATAATTGAAGCCATTTAACCGTGTAGCAATACAATTACGGATAAACTAATCTCTTAAATATCATGCATTCAAATGGACAAGCAAAGACAGGACCTATATACAACAGCTCTGTGCCGATGCGGGATATAGCCTTGAAGACCTACCGGGAGCAAGAGACAATAGAGCCGGGTAGCAAGAGATGGTCAGGGAAATCCGTGCTGGCGGCGCGACATAAAATGACATATTTCTTTAAATGTGTGCAAACAAATGACTGATGTGAAATTCTGACTGTTATATGAAATACTTGAAACCATTTTACCATGCAAAAAATGAGATCCGGTTCATTTCAAAATGTTATCAACAAAATGTATTTACAAATGATATATATTTTAATATTCATGTACACGTCGCATTAAATAACCTACAATGGTTAATATGCCATAAAACCAAACCAATCAAATAGGTAGTGAGAGAGTAGTCAGAGTGGTTCTGGAAGTTATATTACTACATATCCCGAGATTGTAAGAATATGAGCCTCACCATTAAATGCAGTTTAGTGTCAAGAAACTTATTTTGGGGAGGGTATATTTTTCTTTGTAAGGAGACATTTAGCTTATTTCAAACCTAGATGACAAGTCTGGTGATATATATATATATATATATATATATATGTGTGTGTGTGTGTGTGTGTGTGTGTGTGTGTGTGTAATTGCTGTCAATATATATATCAGTATTATCAAAAATGATCCAAGAGGATAAAATGTTCGCCAATGGTCCGGGAGACCAGGGTTCAATCTCAGGTCGAGCCATACCAAAGATTTTTAAAAATGATAATTGATGCCTCTGCTTAACACTCAGCATTATAAAGTACGTATCAAGGGCAAAAAGGACCAATCCAGGGAAAGGATTAGCGCCCTCCCCTACACATCGGTGTAATAGCTATTGAAAAATGAGCCTTTGGGTCACTCTCGACTACAGTCGCCATCTTTACTTATATATATATATATATATATATATATATATGATTACACAAGAATGTTGAGAGCAATATTGAACGAGTCCTGGCGGCAACACCCCACAAGGCACCAACTATACGGCCACCTGCCTCCCATCACGAAAACTATCAAAGTTAGACGAACCAGACATGCAGGTCACAGCTGGAGAAGCAGGGACGAACTCATAAGTGATGTACTCCAATGGACCCCCACATATGGCCGGGCAAAAGCAGGACCACCAGCTCGAACATACATCCAGCAGCTATGTGAGGATACGGGATGTAAACCTGAAGACCTGCCAGAGGCGATGAACGATAGGGAGAAGTGGCGAGAGAGGGTCAGGAATATCCGTGCCTGTGGCACGACATGATGATGATGATGATGATATATATCATCATGCCGTACCGCTGGCACGGATTTCCCTGACCCTCTGTCGCCAATTGTCCATATTGGCCATCGCTTTCGGCAGGTCTACCATGTTACATCCTGTATTAGTACAGAGCTGTTGTAGATATGTTCTAGCTGGTCGCCCTACCCTTGCTCTCCCCTGTGAAGGTGTCCACAGTGGTACATCGCTTATGAACTCGCCATTACTTCTCCAGCTGTGTCCCGCATGTCTTGCTCGTCTAGTTTGGATGGTTTTCTTGATGGGACGTAGGTGGGATTTTGCCTCCAGGACTTGTTCAATACAGCTCGCAGCATTCTTGTGTAATTGCCGTCAAGCTTTTTCTCTATACGCTTTATCAGTTTCTATGTGGTGCATCCATATATATATATATATATATATATATATATATATATAGTGTGTGTGTGTTTGTGTTTGCATGCGTGTGCGTGTGTGTGTGTGTGATTTGGTAATTGTTGCTATTAATTCTATAGCATATTTGACTGTGTTAATCTGAAAACGATTGAAATCGATTTAATAATAAATTCAATGGTAAGTCGTCACAGAACATTTAAGAGAATTCTCGTTGTTATTTAGAAAAAAGAATTCAGACGATGAGATTCATTTTTTTTTAATTTCTGTTTTATCTAATTTCTTTAATATTAACATGTGATATTCTCAAATTTTTTCATTTTTTTTTTATTACGCCAGAGTGTCATTCCATAAATTTTTTTTTTTTTTTTAATCAAAATGATTTTTTATTTCAGAATTATTCATTTTTATAAATGTTCGCTGCATTGTTTGGAAATAGTTACTAGCGAAAATGACTTTGATCTTGCTGAAATATTTGTTTTGAGGCTATTCAAAATGGCGGCAAATCAAACAAAGTGAGAACAGAGGTCTGTTATCAAATTTTGGGTGGTTGAAAAAGGCAAACTATGTGAAATTTAAAAAAGAATGTGTGATGTGTATAGAGAAATATGTTAAAATCAAAAAGTTTACAAATGTGATGAACATGGGTTTGCCATTTCGATGCTGTGTCGAAAAGACAGTCACGTTCACTTTCGGACAAATACTCTTGGAAAAGGTATGAACCTCCTTATATGTTGTATAGCCGCATACATATATATATATACAAATATATGCGGAACCTAATCAAACATAATGACGAACTTCAATGAACGAACGAACACACTTCTTTATAAAAAATATAACTCTCACACTTTATTCTTGAAAAGGTTGATGTTGGTTGTATGTAACAGATGAGTTGGAGACGGGGACAGACTGCTACATATTGACCCAAGTTCTTCTAACCATGGCAGAACTTCTTTCTCTTCTTGGCTGGGTTGCTCAACCGTGGGTCACTGATGGCCGCAAGGCCCTCAGTCTGCGAGCTGATTCTCACGCTGGCATCTTGTCCCCAACTGACTCCAACTCCAACTGACTCAAGCCGTCTGTGTCCTGATTATATTTTTGTTTGAAGGCCCCCTGCTTCCGCTGTTCTTCTGCTTCTTTACACAGGTGCATCTCTTGATTGACGGCTCGGTTGAGGTTCAAAATGTTACACTTATCCTCCAAGTTATTGGTTAAAGAGTACCACTACTGTTCTTCTAGAAGAACAGCTTTGGCATTAAATAACCTGCAGAGGTTTATATATCATTAAAAAAAGAAACCAAACCAAACCAAACCAAAAGACACTCGATGGAGTGAAATAATACTGACTCTCCGATTAAAAAAATCCGGTCAATAAAGAAGGTCATGCTGACTGTCTTTTTAAATCATGAATATATCTATTACTTCTGATTTCCATTACATTTACTTTTAGACAACCCCCTTGAGAAAGGTTTGAACCCCCTTATCCCCTCAGCTATTGGTTAAATAGTTCTTCTACAATGATGACGTTGGCATTAGATAACTTACGAAAATTAATATTAACTCTTGGCATAGTTTAATCAGGTGTGTCAATTTGTTTAGAAAATTGCAGAAAGGCATGAAAGTGATTCGTTATGCAGTGTTGATTGCTGCGTGAACAGAAGTGTAATAGCCAGATGTTATATAATTAATAACATTGGCAGATGGCCAGATATTATATGCTACTTACGACATATTTAACCAGATCTAAATAGACGTGATATCCAGCAGTTATAAAATGCTTATGAGAACCAGATATTAACAGATATACCAACCAGAGGTGATTGAAAATTTACCATAACGAACCAAACATGATACAACCCTTACCATATAACAAACCAGAATTTAACAGACGTCATAGCCAGAACCGATGTAAATACAAATGGAATACACACAGTAGTTCAATTCTAACCTGACAGTAATTGGAAGAATTATTTCTCTCTCTCTCTCTCTCTCTCTCTCTCTCTCTCTCTCTCTCTCTCTTGAAGGGATTCTAACCGGACACCCGAACATCAGACTTCGGTTTTGAAATGGAATCAATCACACGTATGTGTTCCAGAAGCCAAAGCGATTGAATATCATTAGTGATTATTCTATCGATCTGCATTTCCCCGTATGTCTCTCTCACTCATGTCCAGGAACTTTAGGATGTACTCTATGCCCAAACGGGGATTGTTAATTTGTATCCAGTGTTAAAATGCGGCGAAATAAGAGAAAGCGCTTGAAAATAATGTAGACCAACCATGAGTAAAGTGCAGCTCGCGGCTTACATATAACCAACGGCCTACATGCGACTCTCGATACTTTTTAAATGACTAACCTAATTTCACAAAGAAAATTTAAAAAAAAAAATTTGTATAGTCAAATGAAGAAATCAGAAACCAATCTTTAACTTTTATAAACATTTCTATAGTGGATTTTTATATTAACCATCTCATTGGCCAATAATTTCTTGTGAGACATTGTATAGTCAAAATGGATACTATTTGGTCACCATGATAATGTTTTTATAAGTACTTTATTATATTATTCTAGACAGAGATATCAGGATTTTACTGTTATTATTTACTCCTTTAGAGTTTTTCACATCAGTGTTAGCTGATGGTTTTTTAACTGGAGTTTGAGTGACAGCAAGTCTCCTCAAGTCTCCAGGACTTGTCTCAGGATTCTGGCCGTTCTTAGCAATGCTATCGTTTGGATAGTCTCTACCCGTCCGCCAACTTCCAAGTCCTTCAGGCCTTTTGATAATCCTTTAGTTATTGTGCCTAACGCACCAATAACAATTATTATTATTATTATTATTATTTCTCATTGGCCTAGTTGTTAGAGTGTTCGCTAATGGTCCAGGTGACCTGGGTTCAATCCCAGATCGCGTCATACCAAAGACTTTAAAAATGGTACTTGATACCTCCTCGCTTAACACTCAGCAATATAAGGTACGTATCAAGGGTAAAGTGGAGCAATTCAGGGAAAGGAGTAGCGCCCTCCCCAACACCTCGATGTAGTAGCTATTGAAAAAGAAGCATCCTGGTCGCCCTCATCTACGATCGCCAACTTATGATATTAAGGTCAAATTTCAGTTTTAAAGTGACATATGAAATTATTTAGTATTCACATTGTTAAATATGCCCCTGTAATTTAAAGAAAATGGTTTTAATAGAATTTTGATGCCCGGATTATGAAAATTCCCAATTCTTCCTTTGATTCACGGATTCATTCATTTTTTATTTATTTTTTATTATTTCGTTGTGTACCCCAGCAATATCACGTCTTAATCAAAATAATATCAGTGATAACATCATAGCAAAACTTCATTTATTTTCCTTTTTTCTATAGAAAAAAAATCTTTTTATCGAAGAGGAAAAAAAGAAAGAACATTTTCGCTATTTCAAAGGCTTATACAAAGGCGTATTGTCTTCTATAGTGAAAATAGTTGAGACCTATTCAATGTAAAATTACCTCGAATCTTTTTTTAGATGTACAGACCGCCCCATGATGCAACCCAGTCGGCTGGAGGTGCAGAATATCCTACCCCCAAAGAGAGTCCAAGATATCAAACAAAACTATCGGATGGCGAGGTTCCAGTCTTGGAGATTTGGGGAACGTGGGTAACCCTTCATTGCCATTGCTCCCCGGTCCACTGACAAAGAGAGGTAGTACCTGATATCTATAGGTCAAATAGAACTGTTTGACATTTAAACTGTGTGCAAATAAATGACTTATGCTAAACGGTGTGTAAACAAATGACTGATATTAAAATGAATTGTAATACAGAGCAATACTTGAAACGCTTTAAATGAGTGCCTAAATTGAATTATTGGTTTTACAAAGTAATACTTGGAAACATTTGACTGTGTGCAAATAAATAAATAGTTTTGAATTAAATTCTTAGGGATAAATAACAATACTTCTAATGACTTCATGATCGGCAAACAAATGATTAATATTGAATAGAATTATTAGTGTTTGATAACGATACTTGAAACCAATTAACTATGTAGAAATAATAACAATAATAGTCTACTAATAAATTAGTTCTCATTTGAAAATGAAATCATCAATAAATTAATCTCTTACATAAAATGTATATTTATCTAAATGTCTGCAAACAAATTATTGATGGTAACTTCTGATGTTGCATAATAATACAGGAAACAATTTAACTGTGTGCAAAGAAATGATTAGTTGTAAATAGAATTATTCGTATTAGATAGAAATACTTGAAACCGTTTAACTTTGTGAAAAGAAAGGTCGATAAAAATGTTATCTATGATATGTGTTTACAAATCATATATATATATATATATATATATATATATATATAAGACTCTAGGAAAGAGGAACAACGACCCCTATATAAACCAGCCTAACCAGCCAAGGTTCATTTATACAGGAAACAAGAGTGAGTTCAAGTCTCATGGAGTACCCCATTAAAAAGGCCTTGTGCCACACATGTTCTCTGACGAAAGCAACAAGCTGGAAACATACATATATATAATACATATGTAAGAACAAAATAAATGAATTCAAAAAATACAAATCTCTTCGTAGACCTTCCTATTTTAAAATATAACTTTCTTCTTTCTTTGGACCTACAACAACCATCTTTAAATATATACGTAAGTATAAAGAGGATTTGGCTTTAAATAACCTACAAGGTTGATTGCCACAAAATCAAACTCTCTCTCTCACACACACACACACACACACACACACACTCTCTCTCTCTCTCTCTCTCTCTCTCTCTCTCTCTCTCTGTCTCTCTCTCCTACGTTTGTCTTTCTATCGTTATATATACGTACTGTGGCGTCTATTTTCCTGAAGATTATTTTGACATATTATCGGACATGAACTGTCGTGGCTAAAGCTAAGAAAACTATCAAAGCAGAAGACCAATCCTAATAAATTATGTTTGTATAAATGTATGTTAGGAGGAACGCTGTTATCGTGGTAAGAAATGGACTGGGCGAACCAAGTTCAAATCCTGAAAGAAGCAATTTACATTTCACTTCGGGTTAGTAACTTTGGGAGTGGCATTAATCTACGTCTTCACTTGACAACTATTAGTAAAATAGTAGGGCGGACTGTGTTCTCCTGTTCTGTAGGGCTATCAGACTAAATAAAAAAAGCAAAAACAGCTGTTGGAGTCCCTCAGTCAATACGATATAGTTAGTTTTAAAACTGTCAGAAGTATTTTTAGCTTCGTTTCAGCCTACCGCCTAAGTCTTTCATCGGGTTCTCTTTCTTAACTAAGTTAAACTTAGTATGGCATGAGGCCTGTGGTGAGGATTACTACGTTACATTATTATTCCTACAGGGAAGAGGGGGTCAGTTGGATTAAAAAAAGTCAACGTTAAATCAACGTTCATATATATATATATATATATATATATATATATATATATATATAAATATATTTAAAAAACAAAAATCGGTAACTTTAAGATGATAATAAATTTATTTCCATCCTGCTAAAAGCATTGATATAAATCTATGCTCTAAAAAAAATTAACAGGACTTCTTTTTTTTTCTTGTTGGATCTGAAGAAGGCTTGTTAACTTTTTGAGAGCATTGATTTATATCAATGCTTTTAACGGGATGGAAATAAATTTAATATCATCTTAATGTGACCGATTGTTGTTGGTTTTTTTTTAATTATTTGCTCTGTGGATTTTATTTACATTGAGCTCTTTGCCAGGATTATCTAAATTTAATATAGTATTTTGAATATTGTATTTGTCTACTGGATTGAATATATATATATATATATATATATATATATACATATATATATATATATATATATATATATATATGGTATTGAACACTGATATGTGGCAAAGATTGAAAATACGGAAATGTCTCCAGCCTCGGGTCAGACCATATCATACGGTATTTTATCTTGTACCCATCCTAATGGCTGAGAGAAACAATAGTAAAAAAAAAAACTCAAATAAATACAATAAATAAATATATGCCTTCGAGGTACAAATAATCAATCGAAATTGCATCGCATAATTTACGAAAACAAACACAGACAGAGAGAAAAATGCTGGCTATGTGTTGAAAAAAAAAGGAAAAAAAAAATTGCTTCTCCGTTGGAGACAATGGAACCAAAAAATCTTTCTGATTGTTTTATTACAATTATGAAGAGAACTCCCACCACCCGTCTCCACCAACATGATTTGAAAACACTAATGCATATTGAAACACGCACACACATACACACACACACATGCACACACATATATATATATATATATATATATATTGACCGGTTCATTGGTTAGAGTAGGTAGAGAGTTCGCCAATGGTCCAGAAGACCTGTGTTCAATCCCAGGTCGCCTCATCCCAAAGACTTTTAAAATGGTACTTGATACCTCCTTGCTTAACACTCAGCAATATAAGGTACGTATCGAGGGTAAAGTGGAGCAATCCAGGGAAAGGAGTAGCGCCCTCCCCTACACCTCGGTGTAGTAGCTATTGAAAAGGGGGCCTTCTGGTCGCCCTCGACTAAGGTCGCCAACTTTACTTTTATATATATATATATATATATTTCTAACATACGATAAGACGTTCACAGTTCAACCAAGAGAGCAACAACCTTACCTTTCTTTTTTCACATTTGTACTGAATTTAGAAATTTGAACATAACTTTAGGAGTCGAGTTTAGTATAAAAGTCATCGTCGAGTTCTAATCCTGGAAAAATTGTCTGCGTTGCACATGGGAAAGGCATGAATCCATTTGTTCTGCTCCTAGCTACGGCTAAATCGTAGTGTAGACTAGCTTCTTTAGCCTTGATAAGGTTAACAGTCTATGAGAAACAAAACTTAGATTTCAAACCAGCTGTACTCGCTTAAAAATTGATCTTGTATCTCATTCTTTTTGCGGCGAAGAGGTTTGGGTAAATATTACTTATTCAGGGTTCCAGGTATCCAACCCCTCACATTTAGAGAATGCTAAATTCCTCTCAATATTTACATAGAAGAAAAACGTCGAACAACAGATCACGTACGTGAAACTCAAGGTCGAGGGTTAATTTACTTCGTTTTGTTTAATAGTTGAAACATCAGTTTCATATATCAACAATAAAATAGAGAACACAATCACATGATAGAATAGACGTATTATCTTTCTTTCCTTCTCTCTCCCTCTCTCTCGTTCTCTCTTTCTATATCATCATCATCATCATGTTATGATGCCACCATGGATTTCTCTGACTCTCTCACCATTCGTCCCTATCATTCATCGATGTGTCCGTACAGTGCTGTTGTAAGTGATTTCTTATTGGTTGCCCAACACTTGCACGACTATTTGAAGGGGTCCATACGAAAACAATACTTATGAGTTCTTCCTTGTTTCTCCAGCAGTGCCCTGCATGTCTTGTTCGTCTTATTTGGATGGCTTTAGAGATGGGTGGTAAGTGGCCGTACAGCTGTTGCTCTGTTGTGTGTTGATTCTAGTATTTGTTCAATATAGCTCGTAGCATTCTTCGGCAATTCCCGTCTAGCTTTTTCACTATATGTGGTGCAACTCTCGCTCTAACACACACACACACACACACACACACACACACACACACACACACACACACATATATATATATATATATATATATATATATATATATATATGTGTGTGTGTATTATCCTAAATCAATAGTTATTAGCCACTGCTTCGTACAGAGGCTTTTCTGCGTTCTGTTTAGCATCCGTGCCGGACGGTCAATACTCAATGGCAGACTTGAGGCCAAAAAGCCCCCACCTTCGGCTGGGTCACCTTCGGCTCGGCGAGCTGCATTATCGACAACTTTGACACCTGTGTATAGCACTGGACCTCGCTGTCCAGTTTAAGCTATAATCTAGCATCCGTGCCTGGAACTATATTTGAGTCCATGTCCAGCTAGGCTCATGAGGCCCACATTGCACTAAGTGGACCAATGATCAGCATAGTCCAGCATTCACGGTACCAGAAAAAAAAAACGAAAAAAAAACCACCAGAAACAAGAGATAAAAGTATCTCGAATCACTGCCCGGGGGAAAAAGAAAAAATTATAGGTCAAAAAGAAAGAAAAGGCCAACCTCGTCCGACCCCTTGAAAAAAATCAAGGGATACGCAGTCAGTCGGTCAAAAGAAAACTAAAAACCTTCCGCGAATCCTGCAATGCTACAATTACAAAAGTGCTCAACACAAGTGGAGCCAATTATAAAATTAACTTAAGTCGCGAGTTGGAAATCTTCTACTACAGTTTCACCTTATCGGATCATCAGGAAGCCTAACTCCAACTCTAAAAAATACTAATTTGTCGATCATTTATACATCTTTCCGCCACACACACACACACACACACACATACATCCTTATATATATATATGTATATATATATAAGGATGTATGTGTGTGTGCGTGTGTGGCGGAAAGATGTATAAATGATTGAATAACACATGATCTACAAATTAGTATTTTTTTAACTTGAATGAAAAAAATATTGTAAAACTGAAGTTACTAAGTCTTTTCTCATAAAAAAATGATAATAAAAGAAAATATTAGTCAGCGTGTAGATATTACCAGAAAGAAAAGTTTAGGTAGCATTTTACGTTGTCCTTACCTTAAGCAGACTCTGTTTACCTCTGGCTCCCACCAGACAGGATATAACACATGGTCTTTTATATAGTGTGAGGATTTAGGATAGGAGGACGTCGGGCAAGAGCCGAGACTCGTGCCTTGCTGGATTTATGCTGCTCAGCGAGTCACTTAGTGCAATTTGAGCCATATGAGCCCGCTGGACTTGGACTCATTCGATATTAAGTGAGTCAGGCACTTTTAACAGTTTATGGCTTAAACGAGACCCAAGAGTCTAATGCTGTGTTTTGCTGTCAATGACGTCATCTCCTACTAGCAGATGGGCCTGCCGAAGCCAGAGTAGAGGGCTGCGGAAAGGTAATATTTTTCTCTGCATCCCACCGCATAAGAATTGACACAAGGTCTTTTTATAGTATGAGTTTTAGTAAAGGTGGAGGTTGGGCATATACGGAGGCTCGCACCCTGCTGGTCTATGCTGTTTAAAGGCTCACTTGGTTCAACGTGAACCGGATGACCCTGCTGGACTTAGACTCACGAAATATAACCCGAGTCCGGCACATGTGCCTGTCATATTGGTCTAGTGCTATGCTTTGTTTGTTGATACCCAATCCGGCATGAATGCCAGGCAGCCCAGGTAAGTAGTCTTAAACAGACAACGTATGCAATTGTTCGGTATGTGTTCGTGGTCTTCCTATGTAGGTGTCATTATTTAATAAGGAAAACAATGTTATGACGTTAATGACAGTTTATGATCAAAATTAAGCAATCAGCTGGCGGATATTTTTTTTCATATTAGTACAAATATTTCCAACACAACATGTCAACAAACAAAAGCTTTTTTTTTTGTCAAATTATTTTTGTGATATAAAATCTTGACCCGTTCTGATGATTTAATTCTTTTTGAATGTTGGAGAAGATCAGAATTTCATTCAAGATATTCTGGACGAAAAAATGAGCAATCAATAAATATAAACCTATGTATTATTTACAAGAAATTGGAGAAAAGTGTATCCTATCGTTTTATTTACATGATTCAGATTGGGTCTAAATCAGATTTTAAAAAGTTGATGATTTATCGATAATTTAATTGGTTAAAAATCTATTTTAAACAATTTAGAAATGAAAAGATTTTTTTAGATTACTCTGGGTTTTAATCCTTCAAATTTTGCGCGGCAAATCAAACATTATCGTCTGGGAAAAATCGAAGACATTTTAAAAACAGTTTACAGACGCTGATTCGTCAATGTATGCAAAAATACTGGTACAAAAATTATAGCTTCCCGAATCTATTTCTTCACATAAAACTAACACATTTTTTGTAGATAAATCAGTGGATCTTCCGTAAGGATAGATAGATAGATGTTCGAGGGAATTCATCTTGCAATTATAATTCAGAACTCGTGATAACTGTACCAGAATACTATCCAGGAGAAATTGATTTTGATAAGGGATACAAACGCCAGAACTTGTTACCCACCCGGAAAATTGTTGTGTTATTTGTTTAGACACCAACAGAAGACGGGAAAGTATGAAGTTCAAAATGTAGTCAAAATAAAAACCAAAGACTGTTGAAAACTGTGGGTCTCGAAGGCGTCTAAAGTGTAGAAGTGGCGGAAGAAAGGTTGTCACTTGACTGCTAAGTAAGTTGGCGACCATAGTCGAGGGCGACCAGAAGGTTCCTTTTTCAATAGCATCTACAACGAGTTGTAGAGGAGGGCGCTACTCCTTTCCCTGGATTGCTCTACTTTACCCTTGATACGTACCTTATATTGCTCAGTGTTACGCAAGGAGGTATCAAGTACCATTTTTTAAGTCTTTGGTATGATGCGACCTGAGATTGAACCCAGATCTCCTGGACTATTGGCGGACCCTCTATCCACTGGGCCAATGTCTCCTAATTGATGGCTATTTTGAGCAATTGGATCCGAGCACTGCAATGGAAGAATTGCGTGGACAACAAAGGGGATTATGTTGAAAAATAAAGTTTATTTGGTCACATTCCATGAGAGTATGTTGGTCAGCCTATGAACTTTTCGGCTGATTCCTCGTAAGTCACAAGTCGGCTTCTAAATTCTGAACGTTTGCTCTTTTGACCTTTCCCTGTCGGTCATGTCCGATACAGCCGGGCGCTGAGGTGATTGGCGGTAAAGAAGACCACCATTTTACTCTTAAAAGCTATTCCAAATTGTATGAAGTATAAATACATCGCGACTGTTACTATAGACAACAGATCTAACAAAACTTTTGTCAGTGAAATTCAATTTTGTTGCGTAAGAATGTCACTTAAATAGCTGAACTCAAATGAAATAACAGGTTTTCTTGTTGGAAACCTTTTAGAACATAAATAATTATTAGTTCTTACTTTCAAATTATTTTGCTTCCACATTTTATTGTATTGGCGAGAGGACTTAAAATTGATTATATTGGTTAATTATTTATTTCAGCTATACATACCATCATATTTTTCCCGTTATACATGGACTTCAATTTATTTCTGAAATAATTTAGCGCCACTCGAACCTAATTCTGCTTTTCTCCTGGTTCCCTAAACAACAATATCCTCACCCCGCCTAAAAAAAAAGTTTCATAAATAATCTTAGCAAATTGAAAATAAGGGCAGATAACTCTTATACGAGAAATCACTGTGAGGATCGTTTTATTCATCAAACGCATAAGGTTAGATTTATAATTCCGAAGCCTTACTGAGTTTTTATAATTATTTTACTTATTTGAGTGTTTCTCACACCAGCGTCAGCTGATCGTTTCCTACAGGAGTCTGAATAACAGCAAGTCTCCTCAAGTCTCCGGGACTCTTCTCAGTATTCTGGCCAATCTCAACAATTTTGTTGTTTGGATGATCTTCACTTGTCCTCTAATTTCCAAATCCTCCAGTCCCTTTAATAATCCTTTGATGACTGAACCGAGTGCGCCAATTACAATTGGTATCACTGTCACTTTCATGTCCCATAGATTTTTCAGTTCTCTAGCAAGGTTGAAGTACTCATCTTTATTCTCGGTTTCTGTCAGTTTTACCCTGTGAACGACCGGAACAGCGAAGTCCTCTATTCGTCAGGTTCTCTTTTTTTTTCATTTTTGCTGTTGTTGTTGTTCACTAACACTAGGTCTATTCGTCTGGCCGAGATTAAATGATCCGTTTGTGTCTCAAAATCCCAAAGAATTTTGTGCGTCTCTCTTTCCAAGACGGATTCGGGATTATGCATATACCATTTTTGTTATTATCATTATCATTATTATTAATTTTAACGGGATTTCAACCAGTTTGGGGTTATTCTATACCTTGAGGTTAAGTAAATGCCAACATTTTACATTTATATTGACATTCTTTTAAGTTTAAGAGGGTTTTTTTTGCACACGTTTGTATATTATCAATTATTTGTCTCTAATCTATTTAATAAATCGATGGTACCTAACAGGTATTACTACTTCGGGTCAGGGTGGACCTGGGGGTAATAGCAATGAAAGGACACTCTACACTCAGTAGATTTCTATAACTTTAGCCTCACTACCAAGTGCAGTTTAAAGAGCACCCACTTTTGGAGGCGGGGAATATCATTTCTCCACAGGGGATACAACCAACGTATTCTTATGGGGTGATGAAAGTTTCAGTATTGAAAATTTCATCAACAGACATAAGCATTCACCTTTAAATTAAGCGTTTTGTCAAGAACGTAAATCAGTTTTTGAAAGTTTATACCATAACAAAAATATGGGAACGCCGAGTTGGATGGCTTTCAAAACTCTTTTAATAAACAAACACACCTTAAACAAGCAAACAACCCCTGATGATGGCCTATGAAAGGTCCGAAAGCGCTCGGTTCAATTTGGGGAAATTCATCTACCAATACCTGAAACTAAGACACTTATGAGGAAACTTGAATGGATCTTAAATAAATTATACAGACAAAATTTGTCTTTATTATTTAATGAAATATGCTTAGATATTCATGTATATTTGTGTGTGTGTGTGTGTGTGTGTGTGTGTGTGTGTGTGTGTGTGTGTGTGTGTGTGTGTGGTTGAGCAGCTGTCTTTCATTTAAGCATGTTTGATTAAATGATAAAGACATATTTTGTCTACATAATTATATATATATATATATATATATATATATATATATATATATATATGTATATATATATATATATATATATATATATATATTTGAGGGAATTCAGAAGAAGATTATCTTGAAAGGTAAGACCATGTCGCCCTTTAAATCTTACTATGGGTAATAGATTTTTTTCATGCCATATCAAACCTTGTGCATTATTTAATATCAAATATTATATATATATATATATATATATATATATATATATATATATATTTTCCATGGATTAAATATATATAATATATATTATCATATATATATATATATATATATATATATATATATATATATAGTATTTGGCATTAAGTAATGCACAAGGTTTATTTATATATATATATGGTTTGAGCATTCACAATGGCGCGTTAGACCGGGATTCAATTCCGGGTTAGGTCTCGCTTCAGTTACCCTTGATCTGTACTTTATAATGTGAATGACAAGTAAAGAGGTATGACTTGACCTGGAATTGAACCCCGCTCTCCCGGACCATTGACGAATACTCTACCCACTTCGACGATAATCATTTGATTTGTGAATGAATACCATAATTTTCAAACGAGCCAAAACTCATCTGCATTCAGTTGAATGGTTTCTCGTACTGCTAACTCACATTATTAATTCTATTTGATATTAATTATTGCCTTATTCAGAGTTAAAAAGGCTTCAAGTATTGCTATTTATTTTCATACAGTTAAATGGTTTAGTTATTTGCTTCCACGCCATATCAATCCTTCTTGTTTATTTAATGCCAAATCCTATTTATACATATGAATTTTTGTGAATAGTTTGTAGGTAATAATCTTTTACGCATGCCAGAGCCGCTTTGTTGAGACAGTTCAATTGTTTCAAGTAGAACTAACATTAATAGTTCTATTTAATCATAATCATTTGTTTGCAAGCACTTAATTGATTTCAAGCATTGCTCTTTAAAACTAATAATTATATTTAACATTTATTGTTTGTTTACACACAGTTAAATAGCTTCAGTTATTGCTATTTATTGTTTGCACACAGTTAAATGGTTTAAGACATTGCTTCTTAGCATTAATATTTCTATTTGCACGCAGTTAAATGGTTTCAAGTATTGCTATTAAATATTAATAATTCAATTTAACATTAATCATTTGTTTGCACACAGTTAAATGGTTTGAAGTATTGCTATTTAATATCAAGAATTCAATTTAACATTAATAATTTGTTTGCACACAGTTAAATGGTTTCAAGTAAAGTAGATGATTGAATAGTTTTATTTGACTTATAGATAGAGCCCTAACTAGTTCAACAGCTCTGAGTCAGAGTGGACTTGGGAGTAATGGTAACAAATGCGTAAACAAAAAAACAAACCAAACCTAATTTCTCGAGAAATAGTCATCGAAATTTTTTCTAATATTAAATGCTTAGATATTAATTAGTGCCGAATCTTAAAAAAAAAAATTAACGAATTTATGTGACGATATAGTTTTTTATAGTCAATTTTTACTATGGTACGAAAAGATACCGATTTCCTTTGGTGTATAGTACACTGTGTCGTTATTAACAACGAGGAACACGTATGTATAAAAAAATATAAGATTATATTTTTATTTTCGGCGATGATACTTGTGTGGAGCAGAAAGCAATCGCAGAGAATTCGCGCACACGGAGGAGCTGTCGGGAGACGGACGAGCCAGTGAACAACTGACTTTAGCCGAAATTCAGGAACTTACATAGTCTACAACTCTCACGTGACCTGCAGCAATTCCTCTTTTTCGTTAACCATGGTTATGCCCACATCTCACTTCTTTACTTTCCATTGGTCATGTTGTCTGCT
The DNA here is from genome assembly GCA_963585895.1 of Sepioteuthis lessoniana. NCBI lineage: Eukaryota > Metazoa > Mollusca > Cephalopoda > Myopsida > Loliginidae > Sepioteuthis > Sepioteuthis lessoniana. The sequence continues at coordinate 21,170,741 of OY757915.1, read as the reverse complement.
TCCCATTGGCTACTTGCCCAAGCCCGGTTCTGTGGGCGTACGCATCTGCCACTATCACCGAATTCAACGACGCCTACTGTTCAGGTGATTTTCCGATATCGTCGACCGGATGCACCTGTTTTCAACATAACAACTGTGGGCATGGTGACATTTCGGCAATCGCCTTGTTGATATTATCCTTGAGCGGATATAATCCTGTCAACATCCTCTGATACACAGCACCTGTGGACATGGTGACATTTCGGTGATCACACCGGTCTTATCAATCTATCTGTCAACAACATCCACCTGCAGGTCACGTTTATATATTACACCTTGACTCTCATTTGCCATTCGTCCCTACCGTTCATCGCTCTTGGGTAGTTCTCTAGACGGCACCCAGTGTCTAATCAGCGCTGATAATATAAGTTTTTGCTCGTAAACTCGTCAACCAACACTGGTGTGTCCATGTTTATGAGTCTATCATAGGGTGTAACAAATGGGTTCGTCCTTACTTCTCTAGCAGTGACCCGTATGTCGTATTCGTTTTATTTTGATGGTCTGTGTAAGAGTGAGATAGCTCCGGTTTCTCAGGGGGCTGCTGCCAGGATTTGTTCACATCAGCAAGTTATATTCAAGAGAAGTTTGCATCTAGCATTTTCCCAAGCCTTTCATTAGAATCAAAGTTGTGCAACTATACCGTAGTACTGTCTCAGCTACAACTTGGATAACATTTTATCTTATAAGAGATATCAGAGTTCCATATAGTTGTTTAACTGTCAATACCAGTCCATTCTTTATCCATGCACACATTGACACCGCTTTCAGTAGATAAGATATTGCTACCGAGGTATATGATCTGGTTTACTAATTTCAGAAGCTTATTATTTGATGAACAGATGGTATCATATTGATTAAAGCCCATGAAAGCACTATTTACTGTGACGAACTCTTCTCTTTTGAAGGAGTATTGTCTGATCACAGAATCATTTCAGAAAATATTCACTTTATCGTCCAAGAAAAAATATATTCTCTTTATCATCCAACAAAAATTATGTTCGCTTTATCACCCAAACAAAAGATATTCTATTTATCATCCAACAAAAAGAAAAATATTCGCTTTATCGTCCAACCAAAAGAATAGTGAAATTTTTAATAGATTAAAGGAAACGGTTGGTTGGTTGGTTGGTTGGTTGGTTTTACGACGTATCAACTTTTTTCGGGTCACTTAATTAAGACATTTAAATAAAAGTCTGTATGCTTGGTTTGATTAGGTTTTATGGCACATCAAAAATTGTAGGTTATTTAATGCCAAATCCATATTTATGAATTAAACAGTTCTATTTCAAACTATTCAGTTTAGTTTAAGTACAGTTTTTGTTTACACACAGTTAAATGTCAAAACAGTTCTATTTCAAACAATTAAGTTTAGCATAAGTATGCAGTTTAAATCTCAAAACAGTTCTATTTCAAACGATTCAGTTTAGTATAAGTATAGTTTTTTTCTTTACACACAGTTAAATGTTAAAACAGTTCCATTTCAAACAATTCAGTTTGGCATAAGTACAAAGTCTAGTTCTATTTCACCCATTGATATAGCCCTAAAAGGCGCTACCACTCCAGGCTAGAGAGGATCTGGGAGCGATGGCAATAAAGAGACACTCCGCAGGCCCAAAAGCTCTAGCATTACTGGAGCCTCACCATCAGATTTCTTAATGTCATAACCCGGATACTCGTAAGGGAAGTCTTTCCTCTGTAGCAGAGATGCAGTTGGTGTATTCTGCAGCTCCAACCGACTGGGCCAATTAAGGGAAATGAATTTGTTGAATAATTTTTTTCTGTTAAAGCATCATCTAAAATCTTTAAATTATAATAATAATAATAATAATAATAAAGTTCAGCTTATACAATTCTTCTTTTGCGGCAATTTGATTATTGCTTTCTGGCATTTAGATCTACTTATTGGTATCAATCACTTCATGCTTACATATATATCAAGTGTATAAGCTACTTATAGTATATATGCAAATATATAAATAATAGTATATCTCATTAATATGTATGTATTATGTATTTCAAATAATCATTGAAACGCAATATATATACATAGAAAAAGAAAATAATGTTTGGAAGAAAAAGAGATTGTTAAAGATAGATACATGACGACAGACACATTTTCACGGATGATGGCTGCCTTTTCACCAAAATTACTATATAAACATTCGGATTTGAAATTAATTCCGTTCCTTAAATTTCCAGTGACCCTTAAGCCTAGCTGATAATCTACAGAACTGAAGAAACATATGCTAAACATGGCATCAATTTTGTACAGTGTTAATAGAATCTAGCAGTATAATATCAATTTTATTAATCTTAATGTATCTTTTTAATCCACTATTTGATTTGAACACTTTACTACACATATATAACCACGAAGACGAGGTAGCAACGAAAGTTTTTAAATCTCTGGATTTTTTAAAAATTTACTATGGGATTTGCTATGGCTAACATATCCAATTTTTGTCAACAGATAACAATGGTAGAATTCTCATTCCCAAATTTCAAAACACCTGGCAGTATATATATATATATATATATATATATATATATATGATCAAGTTTTGATCATGGCACGGAATTCTTTGACTCTCTCTCGCTAGAGCTTATGCATATAAAACTTTTCTACTCCGCCAATATTGGTGTTTCTACGTGTGGGAACCCTTATGAGATCGCCCATACTCGCATATCTTGTTCGTGTTACTTGGACAGTTTGTAAGATGGTAGGAGCTATTTTTTTGGAGTGTTGCTTCCTGGATTTGTTTAAAACAGAACATCGCATTCTTGCGTTCTTCTCATCTAACCTTTTCTAAATGCGTTTCGTGGTGCATTCATACGGTAGTACTGACACAACCACACCATGGAAGAAATTCCGTTTTGTTTTATCAGAGAGATTAGACTTCCATATCGATTACCAATAAATATTAGTCCACTCCTTCGCTAGGTGTATGTTGACATCACATTCAGTAAATGAGATATTGCTTCCGAAGTAAGTGAACTGGTCATCAAATTTCTGAGGTTTGTTTCTTGTTTGGTAGGATTTTATCGTGTATCAACCATTGTAAGTTATATAATGCCAAATCTTGTTTATATATATATATATGAGCTCTTTTTTTGCACACAGTTAAATGGTTTTAGGTATTGTTATATAACAGTTACTATTTATCACCAGTCATTTGTTTTCATACAGTTTGTTCTAATTAACTCATAGATATGATTTTATCAAATGCTATCATTCCGGGTCAAAGTGGATCTGGCTGCAATAGCATTGAAGGATTACTCCACATTCCCCAAATCTTCACGGCTGGAGTCTAACCATTAGATGCTTTTAGTGTCATATCCAGGGCATTCGTTGGTGGGGGGTGTCTTACTCCTCTATGAAGATGTAGTTGGTGTATTCTACAGTCCCAGCCAATGTGGGCTTTGCTTCTTGTGTATTAAAAATGTATTGAGTCTAAAGCAGTATCTCCCAAGACAAAAAATGATCAATCAGACTGAGGAAATAATTTTTTCTGAATTCAATTTTTCACTTTTCGCTACAAATATTTCATTTGTTAGTACAGAAAACTAAATGAAGACACCAGAAAATAATGGGCAGTGATACAAAGAAAAAAGAAAGAAATGTCTTGTCCATGTCTCCCATGATAAATGGAAGTTGACGACCTTAAAATACATTACTAATGGCCATAAATAATATTAATTTCACAATGGAACAAAAACGTCAATTTGTTTGGGTTTATTTAACGGCATATCAACTTCCGATAAGTTATTGAATGCCAAAATTTTATTCGTTAGTAAAAATTCGATCGTAATCATTTTAAAATTTATATTTTTTTGAAATCATTTTTATAAAATAGCACTATTTCATCGATTCCAGTAATCACTTATTTCCACATACTCATATGGTAGCAAGTACTTCTATTTAGTTATCTAAATTTCTGAGACGAAACTTGATGATTTTTATCGTTAAGGGTTTTCGGACTATTGTCTTCATCTTTATTGTTATTTCCACAACGTTTCGGCTGATATGTCCTCCTGCCTTCTTCAGGTGTCTGTCAAACTCTAGAACCTACACGGAACGTCGAATAGCGTCCTTTATTGAACCCGCAGGGTCGCCTGTTCTGATTCCGTTAGCCATAACCGTGTACAAGTGTTAAGTATTCCTGTATAGTTACTCGCCTACGGCCCGTGTAAATTTTGTATCAACTGATTGAATTCGCTAATGGCGTTTAATAGACATTTTTTTCAACATCTTCGTTTCTCGATGGATTGAGTGCAGCAGCATCACACCCAATGCTGTGGTGACAATATGGATTTCAGGAGTACACTTACTGATCAAATGTGGTCCGAATTTAATATAGTGGCTATAATTTTCGGGTTCTTTTATGTCCAAACCAGTATTTTATTAAAGCCGTTATGTACTTTCAAGAATCCTTTATCAAAAATTTAGGAGGTGCTCGTGGTGTAATAGTTATTGTCACAGGATATGGACACGGCGATACGTGTTCAATTCTTGGACAAGACTGATTGCATTTCACATAGCACTAATACCCTTGGGAAAGGTATGAATCCAATAATTCTCCCTCCAGCTATGGGTAAATAGTAGGGCAGACTAGGTTCTTCAGCCTTGGTGAGGCAACTAGTCTTGGAGAAGGAAAACTCTGAATTCAAACCTGCTAAACTGCGCTTTAAAATTGACCTTGTGTCATATCCTGCCCGAGCAGAGGGGTTGGGTAAATAGGATAAAAAATTATAGCTTTTTGTAACAATTCGTAATATTAATAATTTCTTCCACACTGTCAGCGAAGCTTAGATTTTACCGACTGTATCCTCTAAAGAGAGGGGGTAAGAACTCCCTTCAAAAAAAGAAGTGTCGTGAGTATGACACTAAACTTCATCTGGTTGCTTATTCATTTTGTCAGACTTTGTGGAGAGTGTGAAGTACCTGTTCATTGAAATTATTCCCAAAGCCACTCTAACCTGGTGATAGTACCGGCTGGGGTTCCAATCTAGGGGTCAAATAGTTCTGTTTAAGATTATTTCTATTTAATAAAAATTCTTGACACTATAAAACTTTAGGAGGTGCCCGTGGTGTAATGGTAATCGTCGTAGGAAATGGACACGGCGACACGAGTTCAAATCCTCGACGAGACGGATAGCATTTCACATAGCACTAATACCCTTGGGAAAGGTATGAATCCAATTATTCTCCCTCCAGCTATAGGTAAATAGTAGGGCAGACTGGGTCCTTCAGCCTTGGTGAGGCAACTAGTCTAGGAAAAGGAATTCAAACCTGTTAAGCTCTGTGAGAATACCCACCTCTGCAGCTCGTTGCATAAGTTACTAACCCGACGTCGAGAACTTATGTGTGACCGGATCGAGCGAGAGGCACGTTCACAATGAAAAGAACAAAAACACAACTCCAACTTTGTGGTTAGAACGCCAAGGGAGGATGAAGAGCATGTAACACTTTGTGGATTATTAGTTCTCGGCTGAGTTTCGGTTAACAAAAGATTATCCTAACTAACTGGGTCTGGCTGCTAATGTCGCTGTTCGAACCCAAACTAAGTCTAACTGCTAGGACCCAAAACGCACCTGTATATATACAGAATTTTTCATTATTATTTCCGGTCAAGGAAACTTTTTTGAGGGCCATTTCTCTCTTTAAAAAACTGGACATAAAAATATTTCCTAGGCTGGCCGTCTCCGACACAGGGACATTAAATTCAGACCATTTTAAGTTATTGACCAGTACCCGACAAGTACTTAACACTTACCCACACATCTGTGGCCATATGTATAAACATTTTCTTATCTAGATTTCCTTAATCTAGTTAATGGGTTTTCCTAACATTTGAAATTTGATACCCAGGCTGAATCTAACTCATCTTGTCATATATATATATGTGCGTATATGTGTATGTGTGTGTGTGTAGGTGTGCGTGTGTGTGCACACACATGTGAGTGGGCGTATATATATACACACACGCACACATGTATGGGTGCACACTCACACACGCACACGTGTATACATGTATGTGCATATATGCAACTCATAGTGGCACAGCTCCGCTTAAAACTTGACCTTGTGTTATATCCTGCCCGAGCGGAGGGGTTGGGTAAATATGGATATTATATAGCTTTATGCAAATTATTTGTTTTAAGAACTTTCAGTTACTGTAATTTGCAAAAGTTTATCAATTACTTGAAATTATTTGATTACGTAAATTATTATTCAGACAATCGGCGGGGATTAGAATACGCAGACTGAATTCTCTGCAGAAAGATTAGACACCTCAATTAGATCTGTTTAAAAATGTATACATTAATCAATTTAAGAATCTATAATTTACCAAAGAATATTATTATTAGTTTGTGGAAACCCAATGATTGCTTTCAAATTATTGGGGTTTGATAGAAATATTTAAAACCACACAACTGTGTGCAAACAACTAATTAATAAAAAGAAATAAGTAGTTTAAACCTTGTATGATTGTCGTTGAAAATAAACTCGGTACACAGAGTTCAAACCTGGACAAAGCCGTAAGCATTTCATATAACGCTAATAACCCTGAGCCCAACAATTTTTCTTCTCGCTATATCGAAAGAGTAGAGCTTACTGGGTACTTTAGCCTTGGTAAGACAACCCTTTCAGGAAAAGGAAAAATCTGAATTTAAACCAATTGTATTCTACTTAAAAATTAGCAAACATCCAGTTTGGGGTGTATTGAGCAAATAAACACTTTAAACCACCTAATTGTCTATAAATTATTAGATATGAAAAGTTATTAAATATGAATTTGTGATATCACATGACTCTGCAGACAAATGGTTATAGATTAATTTTTTAAAAGTGCTATTTAAAAAATGGTTTGGTTTCTTTGTTTAATGACATATCAACTTTTGTAGGTTATTTAATGTCAAAGCTATTCTCCAAGAAGAACAGTAGTGGTAATATTTAACCCATAGCTGGGAGGATAAGGGGGTTCATAACTTTCCAAAGGGTATTTGCCCGAAAGTGAACGTAATAGCGTTACCGGAGTTTGAACTTGCTTAACTACGATTCTGCATCCATAACTTTAACCATTACACCACGAGGACACCACCTAACAAAATGTAATATAACATTGAAAATATACTTATGATAACAATCAAATATTTACAAATAAATAAAATTTTGGTATTAAATAACCTATTAGGGGTTGATGTGCCGTTAGACATACAAACCTAAACTAATGACTTATTAAATAGTTAAGTTTATTTAAATAAGGATTGAGAAGGAAGTACAGCTGGAAAGAAAAAAAGAAATAAAATGCCGTTAAGGAAAAAAAAATTAGTATAACAAAGCTGGAGAAAGAAAGAAAGGAGATAAGCATGGACTCACTAAGAA
>OY757915.1:21123315-21158315 GCA_963585895.1 Sepioteuthis lessoniana | reverse complement strand
TATATATATATATATATATATATATAGTGTGTGTGTGTTTCTGTAGAGAGAGAGAAAAATAATGGTTGACCAAATATTGCGGTATTATTAAATAGTGCTCAAATCAATGATAGAGCTTTTACACACGCACACACATACTTATACGTGTGTGTGTGTGTATGTGTGTGTATGATAAAGATAAAGGGAACAGTGAATAAAGCAAACACTTACAACGGATTTAGTAACGATATTTCGTTTTTTATTCAGGTCGAAGAAGGTATTCCTTTAATAAAGAAGGAAATATCATAACTAAACCCGTTGCAGTGTTTGGATTATTCATTTTTCCGCTTATTTTAATCATCTTGTCAGATTTACCAAAATCTACCATTTCTCTCTCTCTCTCTCTCTCTCTCTCTCTCTCTCTCTCTCTCTTTCTATCATATATATATGTATCTGTTACCTATACTATTACGGAAGCAACAGATAGTGTGAAAAAAATAACATCTTGGATAGAAAATGTTTTCAGTTGTAAAAGAATTAATTTTCTATATCGTCATCACCCGTGGATTTTATTACCCACCATGAATATATATAATCTAGCTGACCAACAGTGTTAAACAAGAAGGCATTAGGTACCATCTTTTATCTCAATTATTTGGTGCTGGGGTGTCCCGGTAGTATAATCGTTACCGTGCTGAACTATGACATCGTAGTGGGTGAGTTCGAACCTGGCGGCAACATCCCACAAGACACCAACTATACGGCCACCTGCCTCCTATCACGAAAACTATTCAAGTTAGACGAACCAGACATGCAGGACACTGCTGGAGAAGCAGGGACGAACTCATAAGTGATGTACTCTTATGGACCCCCACACATGGCCGTGCAAAAGCAGGACGACCAGCATGAACATACATTCAGCAACTATGTGAGGATACAGGATGTTGTCCAGAAGACCTACCTGAGGCGATGAACGATAGGGAAAAGTGGCGAGAGAGGGTCAGGAATATCCGTGCTACCAACACGACATGATGATGATGATGATGACTACTGTTCTACAAGGAAAGCATCTGATATGCCATTAAACAAAGGAGCCAAACTATGACATGAAGCAGTTCGTTTTCTTTTCTTCTTGAAGAGATGTTGAAATTCATAAATTATCAAGAAAAAATGAGCTTTATATTTGCTCTACAATAGTAGCATTATAAGGCAGTTCAATAGACTTTTCATATTTGCAACTATTCTTTAATATATATATATATATATATATTAGTTGGCGACCCTAGTCGAGGGTAACCGGAAGGCTCCCTTTTCGATAGATTCTATACCAAGGTGTAGAGGAGGGCACTGCCCCATTCCCTGGATTTCTTCATTTTAGCCTTGATACATACCTTATAATGCTGAGTGTTAAACAAGAAGGCATTAGGTACCATTTTTTTTATTCTTTGGTATGACTCGACCTGGGATTGAACCCAGGTCTCTCAGGCCATTGCCGGACACTCTAAACATCACGCCAATTATATATATATATATACACTCGGAATGGACTTGTGAAAGCATAGTTTTCTCACCTGCTTTCAAATGGTTGATATCACCTTTAAAGTACTCCCTTTGTGAAGCTATGCACTTCTTGAGACAATGATTCTATGGCTGGAAACATAGGAACACATTTTCTGGAATTCGTTTCAGCAATGCAGTTGCGGTTTACTGGTTGTCAGGGATGTCAGCTAATCTTTGTCCTTTCAGGATATTTTTCAATTTAGGAAATTGCTAAAAATCATAAGCACGGGCGGTGGGGGAGGCGAAATCGTGTAAAAAGATGGAAGGTTTATTTTTGTGATGGCTTTCTGAGCAAAAACAGATGAACTGTTACCATATCATGCGCAGAAGTGTTATCTTGATGGAGAATCCACTTGCCGGGTTGGAGTTCGATTCTCTTCTTCTGAACAGATTCTCGCAAAACAATACGTTCTAATGGATAGTTTAATTGAATAGCTTTTTTTTCATTTACGAGATGTTGTCTAGATATGGCACACAGGCCTCATATTGCTTACAGTATGTTAAAGCTGTCACTCATCTAAACAATGGAGAGGCTAATCGCTGCTTAACTTCGGTGATCTTGTAGTTAGTTTTATTTAATAGTTTCTTCTATTGACGAGAATTAGTAAACAATCCATTTATAATCAATTTCAGTTTTTATATTTAATGGCATATCAACCTTAATGGGTTAGTTAATGACAGAAAGTAAAGCGGCTGTGATATCATCTCATCGCCAGTGAATAAGTGACTTCCTACCTTTCTTTAGGGTATTAGTCCGAAAGTGAACAAAATAGTGCAATAAAAGTCCAATACTTTAGGCACAATTCCTTGGGGAATTTTCTCGATCTGTAAAGGAAACATGCCTGCTTATTTTTTCGACCGAGATGAATATTTTGTTTCCTCCGACGTATTCTGTTGTTTCATCACCGGTAATAACCCAGTCTGGTTTGATTTCTTTGTTTGACGGCATATCAACCTTTGTGGCTTATTTAATGCCCAAGCATTACTTCCTGAAGAACAGCAGCAGTACTCTTTAACCCAGATCTAGAGGTGATGATGATGAGAGAGTTCATATCATTCCCAAGGGTGTTAATTCGAATGTGGACATCATAGCTCGACAAGAGTTTGAACTCGCTTACTAGGATATCACAGTTCAGCATTTTAGCTATTACCCGACGAGGACTCTCCCTACTCCCGGTAATTAACCTGTCAAACAACTCTGTGTTAATCAAGAGATCTGATGAATTTTGAATTTAATTTTTTTTTAAATTTCTGCTGACGATTCTGGTTAACAAATTTACATGGGCTAGATCTTCTGTCGGCTTCATACATCTACAATTTAGCTGAATTATAAAAATTCAGTATTTTTAACAATTCTTTGTGGATCGCCTTACCCACCCAGTCGAGTCTAGCTTTGTATTTCTTTTGTACTAGTTTGCTACATTCACCTGTTATATGATAAATTGTTTCATTTCATTCATTCACAGAACTTACATTTGTTATTCTGTAGCGTATAATTGATTTTCACTTTAATATAATTGATCTTTATCATATTTACCCAACCCCTCCGATCGGGCAGGATATGGCGCAAGGTCAATTTTTAAGCAAAGTTTAACAGGTTTCAATTCAGAGTTTTTTCCATCTCCTAGACTACTTGCCTAACCAAGGCTGAAGAACCTAGGATAATAATTGGATTCATACCTTTCCAAGGGTATTAGTGCTATGTGAAAATGCAATCAGTCTCGTCCAGGTTTTGAACTCGTGTCGCCGTGTCCATTTCCTACGACGATAACCACTACACCATAGGCACCTCCTTAATTGGTCCTTATGAAATTGTTTTCAACTGCTTTTAAAAGAGATTCAATATCTCCTTTGAGGTTCCTTTCGCTCAGCCATGTCCAATTCTTCTTGTGTGGAATCTCACAAGTTTATTGCTTGAAATATCAATGCAGTTGCTTTGCTTGCTATTTCTGTTTCCCCATTTTTGTTGCTGTTATTGTCAGCTGTAATTAATCTTCTTTTGCTTTGCTGAATGTAATCCGCGGGGTCCTTCTATTGATGCATCTACGGATTTCTCAATGCGAGCGCGTCCTCTTCCTTCTTTACTTGACACGTGCACTATCTTTTTTTTCAACCTATACAGTTGTTTTGAGTAAAGATGGCGACCGTAGTCAAGAGTGACCAGAGAGCTCCCTTTTCAATAGCTACTACACCGAGGCTTAAGGATGGCGCTATTCCTTTCCTTGGATTACTCCACTATACCCTTGATATTGTTGTTGTTGTTGGCGACCGTAGTCGAGGACAACCAGAAGACTCCCTTTTCAATAGCTACTACACCGAGGCTAAAGGATTGCGCTACTCCTTTCCCTGTATTGCTCCACTTTACCCTTGATACGTACCTTATATTACTGAGTGTTTAGCAAAGAGGTATCAAGTACCATTTTTAAAGTCTTTGGTATGACATGACCTTAGATTGAACCCAGGTCTCCCGAACCATTGGCGAACTATACCACAATTATTGATGTTAGATAGGATTACTTGAAACTGTTAGCAAACAAATGATTATTATTGAATAGAAATAGGTACTTGAAACCATATAACTGTATATGAATTATTAGTATTAGATAAAAATACTTAATATCATGTAAGGGAAGTCTCGTTGCGTAGTGGCTAACGTACTGGACTGCGACATCTTAGTAAACAAGTTCGAACCTCACTCGCGCTATTATGTTCACTTTCGGTCTAATACCCTTGGGAATGGCATGAACCCTCTTCTCCCTTCTAGCTATGGATTAAATAGCACCACTACTTTACTTCTGCAAAGATCGTTTTCGCATTACATAACCCCCGAAGCTTGATATACCGATATATCGTATTATTGTGTACAAAAAGAAAGAATTACGCAGAAAAAATGTACTCATGAATGTACAATGAATGCGGTAAAGGCATGAAATAACACCAGACGGATTGAGATGCCGTTAAAGTTATTTAATACGTTAGAATATGCCACATTGTCTCCCTGTTCATATTGTTGTATTTTGACCTTTTGACCCGACCAAAAATGCCATGCCAAGGTGATGCACCGGAAGGAGGTGACACATTCCAATGGCAGTTATGAGAGGAAATCGCGTGGGCGGAAATTGACTGATGAAATGGGACGAGCTAAAAAAATTCCCATGGTACACTCATAGACTGATGCACCGGAAGAGAGTGACCTGTGAACTACATGACAGTTATTTCCGCTTGATGACGATTAAACATTCGATTTCAAAGATCGAGTGGGCGATCGTGTGGGCGTTGAATTATTATATAACGCAGTCAAGACGGAAGTCAAGTGGCAGTTGAGTTCGAGTTCCAGTGGCAGTTGAGTTGAAGATCAGACGGAGTTATAGACGAGATGTGGTAGGGAAAGCCACATCAGGCCGAAGGGGCCTTTGGGCCCTGATGAGTTGAGGTCCGGAGAAGATGCTGATAAGATGCCGTAAAGAAAGCCATCACCCAGCAGAGTGGCCTCTGGACCTCCGGTTGAGCAGCCCTGGAGAACGAGAAAGACACAACGTGACGGCCATAACAGTAAGGGGTCAAAATATTGCAGTTATGTTCGATCTCCAACTCCCTCTCACACGCAAACCTTGAGTAACCCTTTTCGAACCTTTGATATAAAGTGAGAGGTATATATTTGTTAAAGAAGTCTTCCTGCGTGCTTCTTTATCATTGCGTCGGTATGCATCCAGTATATATATGTATATTTCTGCATGAACATGTATATGAGAATGCAATTATATTCCGCTCATCAACTATCCCTAGCCAACTTGATTATCAATCTGAGATCCCCAATATTGGCCCTCTGACCACATTTGATTTTTTTATTTTGTTTTTGTTTTGTTTTTCTGCTACCCTTTTTTTTCGTCATTGAATACATCTTGTTGTTCTTTGTTAACCACCTGTGCCAATCGAAAGCGTTGAATTTATTTATAGGTTTCTCGTAAGTCATTTTTTTTAAAAACTAACAAGCACTTTTTACCAATCACCATTCAAAATTAATCCGCCTGTTTAGGATTCCTTTCTTTCATTCTCTCGCTCTCTCCCTCTCTCTCTCTCTCTCTCTCTCTCTCTCTCAAATATATAGATATATCAGTTTATTTCTATCTATCACGGATTTTCTGTTAACATGAATTCGTACAATTTCCTCTCCTACTCGGCAATGAACGACTCATCTTGATGTTTCTCAAGAAAACGAAAGCGGGAAAATATCGAGAAAGAAATGTTTATCGGACTCATTAACTTTACAACGCGCTCGGATCATTCCGGGTATTAAATTGCCACAACTCACATATATACGTGTGTGTGTATGTGTGTGTGAAGCGACAAATAGGTAAGATTATTTTCATGATGCAAAAGTGGTTTGAGGTCGAGTATCACGGTGAGATTATTTTTTTATTTTCGCTTGCTGCTGTTTACTAATTGCTGTTGATGTGATTAAAAAAACGAAATCAAGATAAAATAATTACTTGTAACACTTAATAAGTGCAGAATGAATTTCATCTATTCAAAATGAAGAATAATATTGTAATGAAAATCATTAGTATCTTTTTTTTTTTTTTTTCACTTTAAACTTCATTGTGTCTTTTATTTAAGAAAGTCAGGTTATATTAATATATAAAACGAATATCACTGTCATATTAATTAGCGAAAGTATAGAATCTGTTAAATGAGTATTTATCATTCAAATAAGAAAGAGAAGAAGAATATGGAGGGAAGAAGATATTGTTGAAGAAGGGGGCAAATGTTGAAAACAGAAGTTAAAGTAGGATAAAAAAAATTAAGGAAAAATAAAAGCAAAAGTTAGTGTTATAAGAAATTTAAGAAGAAAGAGGAGCGAAGAAGAAGGAGGAATACAAGGAAATAGAAGAAGTCGAGATGAGGTGGAGCTCAAATAGAAGACAAAAAATGAGGGAGATTGAAGAAGAAGAAGAGTGAGGAATGAGAAGGAACTTAGATAGATGACAAAAAATGAAGGAGATTGAAGAAGAAGAGTAAGGAATGAGAAGGAGCATAGATAGACGACAGAAAATGAAGGAGATTGAAGAAGAAGAGTAAGGAATGAGAAGGAGCATAGATGGACGACAGAAAATGAAGGAGATTGAAGAAGAAGAGTAAGGAATGAGAAGGAGCATAGATGGACGACAGAAAATGAAGGAGATTGAAGAAGAAGAGTAAGGAATGAGAAGGAGCATAGATGGACGACAGAAAATGAAGGAGATTGAAGAAGAAGAGTAAGGAATGAGAAGGAGCATAGATGGACGACAGAAAATGAAGGAGATTGAAGAAGAAGAGTAAGGAATGAGAAGGAGCATAGATGGACGACAGAAAATGAAGGAGATTGAAGAAGAAGAGTAAGGAATGAGAAGGAGCATAGATGGACGACAGAAAATGAAGGAGATTGAAGAAGAAGAGTAAGGAATGAGAAGGAGCATAGATGGACGACAGAAAATGAAGGAGATTGAAGAAGAAGAGTAAGGAATGAGAAGGAGCATAGATGGACGACAGAAAATGAAGGAGATTGAAGAAGAAGAGTAAGGAATGAGAAGGAGCATAGATGGACGACAGAAAATGAAGGAGATTGAAGAAGAAGAGTAAGGAATGAGAAGGAGCATAGATGGACGACAGAAAATGAAGGAGATTGAAGAAGAAGAGTAAGGAATGAGAAGGAGCATAGATGGACGACAGAAAATGAAGGAGATTGAAGAAGAAGAGTAAGGAATGAGAAGGAGCATAGATGGACGACAGAAAATGAAGGAGATTGAAGAAGAAGAGTAAGGAATGAGAAGGAGCATAGATGGACGACAGAAAATGAAGGAGATTGAAGAAGAAGAGTAAGGAATGAGAAGGAGCATAGATGGACGACAGAAAATGAAGGAGATTGAAGAAGAAGAGTAAGGAATGAGAAGGAGCATAGATGGACGACAGAAAATGAAGGAGATTGAAGAAGAAGAGTAAGGAATGAGAAGGAGCATAGATGGACGACAGAAAATGAAGGAGATTGAAGAAGAAGAGTAAGGAATGAGAAGGAGCATAGATGGACGACAGAAAATAAAGGAGATTGAAGAAGAAGAGTAAGGAATGAGAAGGAGCATAGATGGACGACAGAAAATGAAGGAGATTGAAGAAGAAGAGTAAGGAATGAGAAGGAGCATAGATGGACGACAGAAAATGAAGGAGATTGAAGAAGAAGAGTAAGGAATGAGAAGGAGCATAGATGGACGACAGAAAATGAAGGAGATTGAAGAAGAAGAGTAAGGAATGAGAAGGAGCATAGATGGACGACAGAAAATGAAGGAGATTGAAGAAGAAGAGTAAGGAATGAGAAGGAGCATAGATGGACGACAGAAAATGAAGGAGATTGAAGAAGAAGAGTAAGGAATGAGAAGGAGCATAGATGGACGACAGAAAATGAAGGAGATTGAAGAAGAAGAGTAAGGAATGAGAAGGAGCATAGATGGACGACAGAAAATGAAGGAGATTGAAGAAGAAGAGTAAGGAATGAGAAGGAGCATAGATGGACGACAGAAAATGAAGGAGATTGAAGAAGAAGAGTAAGGAATGAGAAGGAGCATAGATGGACGACAGAAAATGAAGGAGATTGAAGAAGAAGAGTAAGGAATGAGAAGGAGCATAGATGGACGACAGAAAATGAAGGAGATTGAAGAAGAAGAGTAAGGAATGAGAAGGAGCATAGATGGACGACAGAAAATGAAGGAGATTGAAGAAGAAGAGTAAGGAATGATAAGGAGCATAGATGGACGACAGAAAATGAAGGAGATTGAAGAAAAAGAGTAAGGAATGAGAAGGAGCATAGATGGACGACAGAAAATGAAGGAGATTGAAGAAGAAGAGTAAGGAATGAGAAGGAGCATAGATGGACGACAGAAAATGAAGGAGATTGAAGAAGAAGAGTAAGGAATGAGAAGGAGCATAGATGGACGACAGAAAATGAAGGAGATTGAAGAAGAAGAGTAAGGAATGAGAAGGAGCATAGATGGACGACAGAAAATGAAGGAGATTGAAGAAGAAGTGTAAGGAATGAGAAGGAGCATAGATGGACGACAGAAAATGAAGGAGATTGAAGAAGAAGAGTAAGGAATGAGAAGGAGCATAGATGGACGACAGAAAATGAAGGAGATTGAAGAAGAAGAGTAAGGAATGAGAAGGAGCATAGATGGACGACAGAAAATGAAGGAGATTGAAGAAGAAGAGTAAGGAATGAGAAGGAGCATAGATGGACGACAGAAAATGAAGGAGATTGAAGAAGAAGAGTAAGGAATGAGAAGGAGCATAGATGGACGACAGAAAATGAAGGAGATTGAAGAAGAAGAGTAAGGAATGAGAAGGAGCATAGATGGACGACAGAAAATGAAGGAGATTGAAGAAGAAGAGTAAGGAATGAGAAGGAGCATAGATAGACGACAGAAAATGAAGGAGATTGAAGAAGAAGAGTAAGGAATGAGAAGGAGCATAGATGGACGACAGAAAATGAAGGAGATTGAAGAAGAAGAGTAAGGAATGAGAAGGAGCATAGATAGACGACAGAAAATGAAGGAGATTGAAGAAGAAGAAGAAGAAGAAGAAGAAGAAGAAGAAGAAGAAGAAGAAGAAGAAGAAGAAGAAGAAGAAGAAGAAGAAGAATGGAGAATGACGAGAAGCTGAACAAGAAAAACAAAAGAAGACAGATTTAAAAGATTAAGAATTACAGGAGATGAGAATGAAAAAAAAAAAAAAAAAGAAAAGTAAACGGAAGTCGGCTTTTCAGTAATTTCATTTCTTGTAATGTCGTACTAATGGAGTTGTCTAGAGTGACAAGCTTGCTATGTGAAAGATAGAGGGAAAGCAAAGATAAAGGGAAAGCGGAGGCAGGCACTGGGGAGAGAGTTTCATTTCCGCGGGAAACCAGAACATTAGAGCGGAAAATATCGATCGCCTGTCGATTGATGATTCGCCTCTGTTCGCTTAATGGCGTTTCAAATAGCATGCGACGAGCCGATGTCACACGGAAACATATCTGCCCGAGGTGGGGTTGGTCTGACAGGGATTCTTTGCTCGCCAGATCACCACTGATTCTAAAGCGTCACCGCTGTTAATAGACAGTCCAATAACTTCCTACTGATTTAATTCTGGGGAACCTCTCGCAGAGCATTGTCTGTAAATTCAGAATTCAGTTCTCAATGGTATCCCCCACATATTTCTGGCCTTGCAACAAACTTTTTAAAGCTTACAATATGATTACGTATTTTTTATTCTGCTTTGATTTCGATTCCAGTAAATATATATCTATCTATCTGATTGCCTTTCAATCCTGTTTTGTCTAACGAACGCTCTCTCCCCTTCTCACTCTACATATCAGAGAAATTGACACATATATATATATATATATATACGAGGATCATTAAAAAAGTTTCCAGAATTTTTCGTATGGACACTTTTATTGTTAGTACACACATGAAACTCTAGTCCCCTTCGAAGTAATCCGCTCCGGCTGCAATGCACTTGTTGTACTGTTCCAACAACTTCTGAAAAGCCCCATGGGAGTCCTCTTGTGCGAGCGTGTCAATGACCTTCGTCACAGCCTCAATTGTTTCATAACGACAGCCTCTGAGCTTAGGGAATAACCAAAAGTCACAGGAAGCAAGGTCTGGACTGTAGGGAGGGTGGGGAACTGTGTTGATGCCCATCTTGGTCAAATAGTCTGTGACAAGGATGGATTTGTGGACTGGTGCATTGTCCTGGTGGAAAAGCCATTGACCCGATTTGAATCTCTTGCTGTACTCCCTTAAAACCTCAACATAGTAACCCGTAACCCTAACCCTTTGGCCAATCAATTCTGGTCTGTTGACTTCCTTACTCCCCCTACACCTCTCATCATCCCTCATAGACTCTCTGCCTTCCTTGAATCTCTTATGCCACTCAAAAATTATTCCTTGATTCATGCAAGATGGTCCAAAAGTAGTCTGAAGCATTCCATACGTTTCTGTGGCATATTTTCCAAATTTAAAACAGAATTTTATTGTATATCGTTCTTCTAAAGTGTCCCCACGTCTAAATTGTATTTTTGAAATTCACCAGTTGTGACAATCAGGCTTTAGTAGGGTGTATTCCAATTCCTGCTGTAGCTGTTCATTTAAACCTAAAATCATAAAAAATGGTCTGTCATCTCAGAAGATGTATAGCAATAACATACTGAATTTTCAAGAGTCTACGACAATTTTAAATGCCTGTACAAAAAAGTCTGGAAACTTATTGAATGCCCAACGTATATCTACCTGATTGCCTTTCACTCTTGTTGTTTCTATCGAATGCTCTCTCCCCTTCTCACTCTTTGTTTACACACTCATTTATACATATGTATATATCAGTGGAATTGATACACACATATATATATATATATATATATGGGTAAATGGTAAAGTAGACTGGGCTCTTTAATTTTGGTATATCAGCCTGTCATATATAGGAAACTCTGGCCCAGTCGACAGCATCTCGGCAGAGGAGTAAAACTCTCCTAACGAGTGTCCTAGATATGATAGTAAACACTCTAATTCTGAGTCTCCAGTAATATTAGAGCTCGGGGAAATGTGGAGTACCACTTCATTGCCATCACTCCCAGGCCCACTCTGGCCCGGAGCAGTAGCATCCAAAAGGGTCCTATCTATGGGTTAAATAGAACTAGCAGTGTACTTATGCTAAACTGAATAGTTTGGAAAAGAACTGTTTATATGTATAAAAATGGATTTGGCATTAAATAACATACAATGGTTGATATGCCATAAAATCAAACCAAACTGAACCCGGTAAACCCCGCTTAAAATCAACTTTGTGTCACATCCTACTCGAGCGTAGGGGGTCGTATATATATATATATATATATATATATATATATATATATATGAGAGAGAGGGAGAGAGAGAGAGAGATCAGTAAGGCGTTTCGGACTCAGCCCGAAGATTTATTCAGTCAAGTCTCTCTATTTTGAAGTAATAAAATTCTCTCTGGACAAGTCTTTATAAATATATATACGTGTGTGCGTGTGTGTGTGTATCCGTGTCTGTGAGAGCAGAATTTTGGTTAAGCAGTTAAAAACTTTCGACGAATAATAATATCAAATACCTCAAAGGGAAAATAGGTTAACTTAAATTTAAAAAAGCAATGTTATCACATAACAAAAAGAAAATCATATCATTATTTTCATGATCTAATCACATTGACAGCAGAGATTTTCTACACTTTCTCTTATCATTCATCCATCCGTATCATCCTCGTTGCTGGCCAGGTCTTTTAGACTGCGTTTTGTATCCGCACAGTGCTGATGAAAGTCTTTGCTGGTCGACCAAAACCGGCACCTCCATGTGAAGAATTCCGTAAATGAACGTCACTTGGGAAGTCATTGACCTTCGACTCGGCCATTCCAAAGTGATGCACCGGAAGGAAGTGCCACATTTCGATGGCAGTTATGAGAAGAAATCGCGTAGGCGGGCTTGGCTAAAAAATTGGGACAAGGTAAAAATCCCAATGGTACACTCATAGACTGCTGCACCGGAAGAGAGTGACCAGTGAACTGCATGACAGTTATTTCCACTTGATGACGATCAAACATGCCATTCCAAAGATGGAGTCGGCGATTGAACTATTATATAACTCGGTGAGGACAGGAAGTCAGTGAGTTGGAGATCAGATGAGTTGGAGACAAGATGTGGTAGGGAAAGCCACGACACAGCAGAAGGGGCCTTTGGGACGCCCGATTGAGAGTTGGAGATCAGACGAGTTGGAGACAAGATGTGGTAGGGAAAGCCACCACCCGGCAAGAGAGGCCGTCGGGACCCCCAGCGAGTTTGGAGACCCGTTGGTGACCAGATGCGGTAGAGAATGCCTGCACTCTGCAGAGAGAGCCCCAGGCCTCCGGTTGAGCAGCCCTGGAGAACGAGAAAGACACAACGCTGATGGCCATAAGAGTGGGAGTCAATATATTGCAGCTTTGTTCAGTCTACAACACCCTCTCATACGCAAACCTTTCAAATAACGTGAGAGGTATATTTTTTTTAAAGAAGTCTTCGCTCGTCTTTATTATTGCGTCAATATGTATGTGCATATGTAGATGTATATACATGTGAGTATACAACACTTGTTCTCCAACAGTACCCCTCATGTCTTTTTCGTCTTATTTGAAAAAATTGCCCTGTCTGCTGGGACTGTAGAATACACCGACTGCTTCTCTGCGAAGAGGTAAGACCCCTCCAATGAGTGTCCTAGATATGACACTAAACAATCAGATAGTGAGGCTCCAGTAATGCTGGAGCTTTGGAGAATACGGAGTGCCCTTTCATTGTCGTGGCTCCTCGGTCCACTCTGACCCGGAGTGGTAGCACCTGATAGGGTCCTATCTCTGGGTCGAATAGAACTAAGCTGTGTACTCATGCTAAACTGAATTGTTAGAAATAGAACTGTCTATATGTATAAAAATGGATTTGGCATCAATAACCAACAATAGTTGATGTGCCATAAAACCAAACCAAGCCAAAATTATTTTAATAATTTGTAAGATGGAAAACTGGTGGTCGTACTGTAGCTGTTTCGTGGGTTTCTGCTTCCTGGATTTGTTCAAGATAGCTCGCAGCATTATTGTATAGTTCACATCTAGCTTTTCTCAATGTGTTTTGTTAGTGTCTAAGTGGTGTATTCTTACAGTAGCATGGACACAGCCGCAGCTTGGAAGAAACTCCGTTTTATTTTATCGGATTGATCAGACTTCCATATGATCGATAACCTATCGATAGCATTTCATGCCTTCGGTAGGTTTCCATCACTTTTAGTTGACGAGATATTGCTGCTGAGGTATGTCAACTGTTTCACTATTTTTAGATGCTTGCCATTTTGAGTGGACATGACTTCTTTTTGTTCGAAACACATGTACTCTATTTTTGTTTTGTTTTGTTTTCTTTTCTTTTTCATTCACGTTGAGGCTAATGCTTCCTGTTCCTTGTATTTGGTTATTCAGTAGAGAGTCAGCTTATAAGTAGTTTATTTTCGTCTGAATCAAATATTCTTATATCTTTCAATTTCTTGTGAGACATTGTATAGTCAAAATGGATATTATATGGTCACCATGATAATGTTTTAATAAGTACTCAATATTATTTTTAACAAAAATATCAGGATTTTATTCTTCTTCTTCTTATTATTATTATTATTATTATTATTATTATTATACCGGCTCATTTGCCTAGTGAGTAGAGTGTTCGCCAATAGTCCGGGAGACCTGGGTTCAATCCCAGGTCGAGTCATACCAAAGGCTTTAAAAATGGTACTTGATACCTCCTTGCTTAACTCTCAGCAATATAAGGTACCTATCAAAGGTAAAGTGGAGCAATCCAGGGAAAGGAATAGCGCCCTCCCCTACACCTTAGTGTTGAAGCTATTGAAATGGGAGCCTCCAGGTCACCGACGACTAAAGGGAGACAACTTTACTTTACTTACTCCTTGAGAGTTTTTCTTACCATCTTCATCTTCTTTCTAGATGAACTTAAAAGCATCTAAGTTGATATAAATCAAGCAATTAATATATGGAATGGAAATAGCATTGAATAATTATCAGAAAAAATACTATTTATACATTCAAGATTTATTGGTAAGCATTCTCAATTTCTGACAATGATAAACTATCCAGTATTAATGTTAAAAAGAAAATGACGCATCAGAACCTGTACGAGCTTAAATAATAATAATAATCTGATCCATAAAAAGGAAACACCACCAACAACTATAGACCCATAACATGCCTACAGATCATGTGGAAAATACTAACGGCACAAATTTGGTAAGAGATTTATGATTCGCTAATAAGACGCGGACGCTTCCCCAAGGAATAGAAAGAATGCCACAAGTGGACCAGAGGAGAGCTACTATACATTGATCTTCCCATCCTCAAGGACAACAAAAAAAAATCAGAAAAAATCTAGATATGGCATTGATTGACTACAAAAAAGCACATGATATGATCCTGCGAAGCTGAATGATAGACTGTCAAAAATATACAAGATATGCGACGAAGTCATAAAGTTTATCGAAAATACCATGCAAAACTGGAGAGGCGAAATGACAGTTGGAAAAAAAGCTTAACTGAGGTGAAATCGAGGGAGGGATCTTCCAGGGAGACGCGCTATCACCATTACTATTTGTTATAGCTATGATGCCACTCAATCACGTAATTCGGAAATGCACGGGCGGATACAAGCTTCATAAATCGCAGGAAAAAATCAACTGCCTCTTGTATATGGACGACATCAAGTTATTTGCAAAAAAATGAAAAAGAATTAGAAACCCTAATACAGGTAGTAAGGATACACAGTCAAGATATAGGGATGGAATTTGGCATAGAAAAATGTCCCATGCTAATAATGAAAAGCGAAAACTACAAATGACGGAAGGAATAGAATTACGAAATTAAGAAAAATTCAGAATACTTAGAGAAAAGGAAACTTTAAAATGTTTGGAAATATTGGGAGCAGACGCCATGAAACATGCGGAGATGAAAGAAGAAAAAAGAATACCTCAGGAGAACAAGAAAACTCCTCGAAAACAAAATAAATGGCAGAAATCTTATCAAAGGGATAAATTCCAAGGCTGTAAGTAAAGTAAAGTTGGCGACCCAAGTCGAGGGCAACCAGAAGGCTCCCTTTTCAATAGCTACTACACCGAGGTGTAGGGGAAGGCACTACTCCTTTCCACGAATTGCTCCACTTTACCCTTGATACGTACCTTATATTGCTGAGTGTTAAGCAAGGAGGTATCACGTACCATTTTTAAGGTCTTTGGCATGACGTGACCTGGGATTGAACCCATGTCTCCCAGACCATTGGCGAACACTCTACCCACTAGGCCATCGGGATCATTCTTAAAGTGGACCAGAGAAGAACTTCAACAAATGAACCTCAAGACAAGAAAACTCATGACGATGCATAAGGCCTTACATCTTATAGATGGTAGAGACATACTATACGTGTCAAGAAAAAGAGGAGGAAGAGGATTTACCAACATTCAAGATAGCGTCGATGGATCGATGCAAAGACTAGGATATTGCATAAAAAAAGCGCAGAGGAAGACTGATAAAAGCGACCAGAAACAAAACAGATAACACAAACATCAACGGAACAAAAATATCCAGGAAACAAAACTAGGAAGAAAAACAAGTGTATGGATACTTCAAGCGACAAATAAGCGAAATCTCTCACTAGAAAACTTGGACATGGCTAAGAAAGGGAAACCTTAAGAGGAAAACTGAATCTCTTTTGATGGCAGCACAAATAACTCAATAAGGAGTATGTAAAAGCTAGAATAGACAAGACTCGACAAATCAATAGATGAAGATTATGTAGTGATAGAGACGAAACAACCCATCTCATAATAACACTGGGCAAAATCTTTTTTACTTTTTGAATGTTGTCTAGATTTCTAAAAATGATTCAGGGTATTTTTGAACTCCTGAATCAGGAAATGTCACCCGTTTCTCTCCATCAGGTCAGGTTTTTTGCGAGGTTAATTTGAAAAAAATCAGATCTTTTGACGAAATCGATTACATGTTTGTGGCATTATCAGCTGATTTTTGTCAATTCATATCATCCTGAATATATTTTTAAGAGAAAAAATGTTTTGCCAATTATATATATTGATTACCTGATAGAAACATCGATTACTGTAAACTGAATGGTGGACGGTGATAAAGGTAAGTACACGTAAATTCCATGTTGCTTCACCATTGTTCAAACTTCAGGGCTTGAACTTCCGTTTCTTCGAACTCCTGGAATGCTCAGCGGCAGGGAGGTCTCTCTTCAGATTTCAACAGTAGTCAGCAATCATGACTGCGTCCCAGCGACCCTGATACCTGGTCTCCATCTTTTTCAGGTCCTGATGGAATCTCTCCCCCTGCTCGTCACTCATTGAACCCAGGTTCTCAGGAAACCGGTCCATATTTGAAAATAGGTAGTGCATCCTAACGCTCATGTTGTAGCCCAGGTTTCTAAAAGCAGTCAGCATGTTGTTGACAAATTCCGCGTAGTTTCTGGCCTTATTCTTGCCATGAAAGTTCTTCATTACCAGAACAAATGCCTTCCACGCTTCCAGTTCCACTTTGTTCATTGAGTTTTCGAACTCTGGATCTCTGATGAGCTGCCGGATCTGAGGACCGTCAAAGATGCCAGCTTTCACCTTCTCCATGGTCAATCCTGGAAAATCCTGGCACAAGTAAGTGAAGCAGTCACCATCCTTGTCCAGAGCCTTGGTGAACTGCTTCATTGATTAAGTCGAGCTTGATGTGCAGCGGTGGTAAGAGTATTTTGTTCCTGTCCACCAGAGGGTCGTTGATGACGTTCCTTTCTTTGCAACGCAACAATTCCTCCCGCAAAGGCCAGTCCTTCTTCGTGTAATGCTGAGCACGGTCCTACTATCCCACATGCACAGAAAACAAGGGTGCTTGGTGAAGCCAGACTGTTGTCCCAACAAAAAGTTCACCAAACTCAGGTCAACACAAATAAACCACTTATGCTGATCATAACCAATTTTCTCCAGCACATACTTCACCGCTTCATACTTTTCCTTCAGTGTAGTCGAGTGGGCAATGGGCACAGAGGAAAACTGGTTGCCATTGTGTGGCAGAACATATTTCAGTGATCGCTTGCTGCTGTCAATGAGCAGTCTCCAATGTTTGGGTTCGCACTGGGGCACTCCAAACTTGAGCAGAAGTTGCGCAATATCTCCACAGTACACCAAGTCCTTCACTGTAGAGAAAGAACGGAGGTACTCTTGATGCCCGTTGCCGAAGAAGCTGATGTGGGCACTGTCAGAGAGGAGTTTTTTTTTCCTTCAATCTGGATGCCAACAGTTCGGCAGAGTCCGTTGACAAGCTGAAGTTGCGAACTAGATCATTCAATTCCTTTTGGGAAAATGGATGTGGAGCATCATCTTCAAGAAACAATTCTTCTTCGTCTTCATGTCCTTCAACACTGGAGGCATCTTCGTCACTAATGTCAGGAAGTTCTCCGAAGATAGGCACTGGAATTTCATCAGTTCTTTCTGTTGATTCCTGTCACATCAACAGCGCAAAAGTAGCAGTCAGTGACATGGTTTGTCGGCTCCCTCTAAACCATGGGAATTCCAAAGTTCAAACTTCTCTTGCCATTGGTCCACCCACGCAGAGTCTCGGTGCTTACCTTGCACACCATGTCTGGTGCCCAAGCTTTATCCTGGTCAGCAAATTTAATACCAAAATAAGCATGGTAAGCACGCGTTATGAAACTTGTGACGGGTTTCCTATTAGGAACAATGATGTATTCTCCACGTCGGGCCATCTCATTCACCTGCAAAACAAAAATAGGTACAAATTAGTCATTAATTGGTTCCACCGCAGCCCACCGCGTTCTGTATTTGGTGCCACCAGCACGACAACGCAAATATTCCGCAACACACACGGGTGGAGTTTCTTATACACTTCCTGAGGCGGTTGTCCCATTAACTTTAGTTTTGATGCAACAAATTTATGCTTCGCCGCACCAATTTTTGAAAGATTTTAAGGTTTTATGACTTGAAACTGATCCTTTTTCTACGTCCACATTTATCCGACCTGAATACTTCTTGCATTAAAATAATCATTTCCAATCAAAACAATCATTCGACATGGCATTTTACCCCCACCAACCTCTTCTGAAATGCTCCACACATGTGTATATGTGAACAAAAACGTAAAAAAAGACATGTGGCTATAGCTCAAAAACTTGACCTGATTGAGCAAAACCAATGTGATTTTTGGATTTAGCGCATCAAATTCGTCCTAAATCAACTAAAAAACTCAGACAACAAATTTGTTGTTGACCAGTGTAATCAAATGCAACAAATTAGCGCAAAAAGAATATAAGACTAGACTGGAAGGGCAAGGTGATCCACTGTGAATTGTGCAAGAAGTTTAAATTTGAACATATGGGAAAATGGTATATGCACAACCTAGAATTCGTCCTAGAAAATGAGATGCACGAAGTTCTTTGGGATTTTGAGATACAAGCGGATCATCTAATCTTAGCCAGATGACCAGATCTACTAATAGTCGACAAAAAGAAAAAAGATGACCTGCCGAATAGTGGACTTATCCGTTCCGGCCGCCCACAGGGTAAAACTGAAAGAAAGGGAAAAGAGAGATAAGTACGTAGACCTTGCTAGAGAACTGAAAACATGAAAGTGATGGTGATACCTATTGTAATTAATGCGCTCGGTACAGTTACGAAACGATTGATACAGGGACTAGAGGACTTTGAAATAAGAGGATGCGAAGAGACCATCCAAACTACAGCATTGTTGAGATCGGTCTAAATACTGAGAAGAGTCCTAGAGACTTTAGGATATATAATGTCACTCAGACTCCAATGGAAAACGATTAACACAGGTGTGAAAAACTCTCAAAAGAGTAAAGTAATAATCCTTAACACATCGTTGTCTGAATTAATTGCAAGGTCTTTAATAAGAGAAAACTCAAAGAATTAAAACTAATTCGCCTTTCTGTCTCTTTACCCACAGCCTTTAGATTATATTGTCATGTGAGCTTTTAGAAAGAATACTTGAGAAAACAGGGCTTAGAGCAGATACACACAATATTTTAACTTTCTCCGTCCTTCATGTCCACTTATTTTATGTAGTACCCATCTACAAAAAGCATTACCATCTTTTAATATTTGAACGACTCTTGTACCAATGAATATTGTTTGGTTTAGTTTGGTGGGTTTTATGGCATATCAACCTTTGTAGGTTATTTAATGCCAAATCTATTTTTATGTAAATGATCAGTTTCATTTAAAACAATTCAGTTTAGAATGAGTACACATTTTAATTGTCATAACATTTCTATTTCAAACTATTCAAGCAGTTATATATAACAATTCAGTTCAGTGTAAATACAGTTTCAATGTCAAAAAACAGCTCTATTTGAAATAATTCAGTTAAGCATAAGCACGCAGTTCAAATGTAAGAACGGTTCAATTTTTAAAAAACATTTCTTTTTCAAGATATTCAGTTTAACATAAGTATGCCGTTAGTTCTATTTAACCCATAAATAGGGCCCTATCAGGTGCTACCACGCCGGGCAAGAGTGGACCTGGGAGCAATGGCAATGAAGGAGTGCTCTGTATTCCCCAAAGCCCCAGCATTACTGGGACCTCACCATCAGACTGTTTAGTGTCATATCAGGACACTCGTTGGGGGGTCTTACTCCTCATCCGACTGGGCAAAATAAATATAGCAGTTTACAGTGTAGTATAAGAACTTATATATATATATATAATTTTCTTAGTAAAAGATTTAATAAAAAATCCTCCTTTGCACTCTAATTTTCTCTCTTGCTTTTTATTATGCCAGCCCTTATTTTTCAACTTCAGTAAAAGCGGCTGACTGTCATAATTTTTCTCTGTTATTCAAGACGACAGCTCTCTGACAAGGGGTCATCTTTACTTTTGAAACAAAGAGTCGAAAAAGTCTACAGCTCTTACCACTTGCAAAAGATAAAAGCTTTCCGCTTGAAACCGCAAGACATTAATAAAAAAGAATTCCAGCCATACAGTGATAGTTTACAAGTCCCATTAGACTGACTGATTTTAATGGCATATCAACCCATCCAGGGTTATTTTATATGTAGAGGTCAGGGAATCGCTTTCATCGTGTGTTCATATCTATGTTTGGACAGTCGGTTGAGGCTGCAAAATGCACTGACTGCTTCTCTGCTTGGGTGGGGGGTAAGACCCCCCCCCAAAGAGTGTCCTGATATATGATACTAAACAACCTGATGGTGAGGTTCCATTAATGCCGGAGCTTTGGGGGAATACGGAGTACTACTTCATTTCAATCGCTCCCAGGTCCACTCTGGTATGGAGTTGTGGGACCTTATAGGGTCCTTTCTATGAGTTAAATAGAACTAAATTGCGTACTTATGCTAAACTGAATTGTTTGAAATAGAACTGTTATGAGATTTAAACTGCGTACTTATTCTAAAATGTATTGCTTGAAATAGAACTGTTTTGGCTTTGAAACTACGTACTAATGCAAAATTGAATTGTTTGAAATAGAACAGTTTTTCACATTGAATCTGTGCTTATGCTAAACTGGATTGTTTGAAATAGACTTGTTTTGATATTTAACTGTGTATAAACAAAAACTATTCTCATACTAAACTGAATTGTTTTATATAGAACTGTCTGTCTAAACAGAAGAGCTTGAAATAGAAATATTTTGACAATTAAACTGTGTATTTATGCTAAACTGATAAGTTTGAAATATAACAGTTTATTTGTATAAAAATGGATTCGGCATTAAATAACCTACAAAGGTTGATATACCATAAACCCCAAAGAAGCAAGCAACAAAGTACTCATTTAGAAATATTTGGTTTTATATATATATATATATATATATATATATATATATATATATATATGTTCACACAGAATTTGGCATTAAATAACGTTTGAAGGTTGATATGTCATAAAAGACCAACCATATTTGTTTTTTTTTGTGGTTGTTTCTTAAGGGTGTTTTGCTCCCAGATTTATGATATAAAGTATTCCTATCTAATACAAATATTTTGGACAAATGGTTTTCAGTATTCCACTCTAATGTTAATAAATATCTAATTTCAAGTAATCATTTGTATTTTATGATAATAATAATAATAATTTGTTTGCAAAATTATATGGTTTCAACCAGTTGATAATAATCCTGAGTTAGCAATTTTAACTTCGAGTAACTTTTCATAATACAAATAATTAATATACGGTTATATGGTATCAAGTATTCCTATCTAGTAGAAATGATTTGTGAACAGTTGTATGGTTTCAACTATCCCTCAGTGATACTAATAGTTATATAGTTTCAAGTAATATTTCTGTTTTTATAATAGTCATATGTTTACACAATCATATAGTTTCAATTAGGAGAACGAAAAGTCTGAATTCAAACCTGTTAAACTCCGCTTAAAAATAGGCCTTGTGTCGCATTCTGTTCGTGTGGGTGGCCTGGCTATATATATATATATATATATATATATATATATATATATATATATATATATATATATATGGTTTTAATTTATTGGTAATTATTCTTAGCAAACGATTATAGCTTCAAGTAACTATTCTTAATACAAATAATTTGTACAGTTATATAAGTAAAGTTAGCGATTGTAGTCGAGGGTGACTCGAAGGCTCCCTTTCCGATTGCTACTGTACAAAATTGTAAGGGAGGGCGTTACCTCTTTCCCTGGATTGCTCCACTTTACGCTTGATCTGTACCTTATAATGCTGAGTGTTAAGCAAGGTAGCATCAAGTATCATTTTTTGAGTCTTTGGTATGACTCGACTTGGGATTGAACCAAGGTCTCCCGGGCCATTGGCGAACACTTTCTAATTAATAGAAATCATTTGTTTACTCACATATTAAATAACTAATAATAGTACTTAGTTAACAATTTCATCTTCAAAGCTTGGCTTCTTTGTTTACGGACATATCAGCTTTGGTGGGTTATTTATGGCTAAAGCCATCCTTGTAGAAAAACAGCAGTAATACTATTTCACCCTTTGCTGGCGGAATTAGGAAGTTCATGCCCTTTCCCAGGGCATTAGTCGAAAAGTGATATGATCCAATTTACCCAACCCCTCCGCTCGGGCAGGATATGACACAAGGTCAAATTTTAAGTGGAGTTTAACAGGGTTGAACTCAGAGTTTTCCTTCTCCTAGACTAGTTTCCTCACCAAGGCTGAAGAACCCAGTCTGTCCTACTATTTACCCATAGCTGGAGGGAGAATAATTGGATTCGTGCCTTTCCTAAGGGTATTAGTGCTATGTGAAATACAATCAGTCTCGTCCAGAATTTGAACTCGTGTCGCCGTGTCCATTTCCTACGACGATAACCATTACACCACGGGCACCTTCTAAACACCACGGGCACCTCCGAAAGTGATATGATAGTGAGACTGAAGTTCGAACTCATTTAGTGGTCGCAGTCCAGCTCTTTAGCCATTACACCACAAGAACTATTCAATTATAACTTCAAGTAACTATTCTTAATGCAAGTAATTTACACAATTATACGGTTACCAGTATTCATATCAAATAGAAATAATTTTTAAACAGATCTATTTGACCAATACACAGAACTTTATTAGATACTTCCACTGCGGGTTGGAGTTGACCTGGAAGTAATGGCAATGAAGTTGTGCTTCTCAAAGTAACAGATCAGCAGCCTCACCATCAGATTCAGTTTTGTATCATCATAGCAAGAATAGATTTTTTTCAGGATTCTTACCTTTCTGCGTGGGTTACTAAGTCTCGCCAACAGGTCAGATGTCTGATGAGAAAATTTGCTGGGATATAAGTTTGATCCCAACTGAAGTATCTGATGCTGTCTTATTTCAGACGAAGCTCAGTTTAGAAAAGAAAAAAAAAGTCAGTTTACAGTTAAATCGTTGATAGTGTAATGATTTCAATGTGTCCAATTAAACTATAATAAATTTCTGTCAGTTTGCTATAGAAAATAGTTTTACCTACAAGCCTTGTTAACTAACACTTACGTAAAAGGTTCAATCCTCACTGTGACCCATATTTTGTTACTGTCAGACCAACTTCAGCCAGCCCAGTCGGCCGATGCTGTAGAAGACGCCGACTGCATCTCTGCGGAGGGGTAGCCCTCTGCTCACCAACGAGTGTCCTATATATGACACTAAACCATCAGATATTGAATCTCAAGTCCTGGAGTTCTGGGGAATATAAAGTACCCACCGAACTGCCATTATTCTTAGGCTCACTCTGACCTAGAGTGGTTGTATATGTTTGGATCCCATCTGTCGGTCGAACAGAAATATTTAATCATTTTCTATACTTGCAATCATTTGACCGTGAGCAAAGAAATCACTGATGTTAAATTGAATTATTGGTATTACATAGCAATGCTTTGAACCATTTAACTGTATGTAAACAAATGAAGTGAATGGAATTATTAGTGTCAAATAGTGATACTTGAAATCATTTAACGGTGTGCAAATAAAACTATTAACGTTAGCAATACTGGAGACCATTTCACCATGTGTAAAGAAATGAAAAATATTAAATAGAATTATTATAGTTAAATAATAATACCTGAAATCATTTAGGTGTGTTCGAAAAAATTAGCTCTTATTCATTTCTAAAATAAATTTACGTACAAACTATGCACACACACACACACACACACACACACACACACACACACACATATATATATATAGTCATCCACAGACTATTTCGTTGTATCACAACTCTTCAGTGTGGCAAGACATGTAGAACGCTTGAACCTGGGATCGAAACCAGCCCAACTTTACGTTAGACTTAAAATCATACTGCTCAGCCCGCAAGCGAACCACATCAGCTCGGGAATTGTAAGGCATTATCTAGTAGCTTTCGTTTGTTTTCATTTTTGCATTATGCCAGTGAACAGGATTTGGTGTTAAATAACCATCAAGGTGTTATATAACATCACAAGGAAGATTGATCAATAATGAATCCTAATGATGAAGGAATAAGAAATAGGCATGAAACTTCTTTATAAAAAATATCTCTCTTTATTTTTCTCCTAGGTATGAAGTTGATTGTAATGTGTGACAGACAGACAGGGAGACAGACTCACGGAGGACTTGAAAGACCTAAAACTAAAGACTTGGACACTGCTATATTGCCCCATAACACCTTCTTCTCTTGACCATATCACGCTGTGTTATCTTCAGGGAGTTATATCTTTGCCTCTTCTGCTTTCCAGCGAAGGGCCACTGCGAGCCATTGACCTGCCGCTCGCCTCGTGATCACTTTTCATAACTGACCGTATCTGGACCCAAGATTGACCGTATCTGACGTGGTTATCTGTATATAGGATTTCCCAACGCCTACGCATTTCTAGTCGGTGATTCACGTTATCTGCTGACACCCCCGTATGCTGCTTCGGCTTATTTACTCAGGTTCGTCCTGCAATCACATTGTTTACCCAGTTGGAACATCCAGCTCTGTCAAAGGTCAATATGCAACCAAGGATTGTTATATCATAAACCAAATAACTTAAAGCAACCTCAGCCGAAATACTCTTTTTGGGGTACAGTCCATTTATGAACTTAAGCTTAGTTTACCACATTGCCCAGTCGGCTGGGCCTATAGAATACACCGATTGCTTCTCTGCAGAGGGGTAAGACCCCACCCCACAACGAGTATCCTGGATATGTCACTAAACAGTCTGATTGTGAGGTTCCAGCAATGCTGGAGCTTTGGGGAATGCGGAGCACCCCTTCATTGCCATTACTCCCAGGTCCACTCTGGCCCGGCGTGGTAGCACCTGGTAAGGGTCCTATCTATGGGTTAAATAGAACTAACAGCATACTTATGCTAAACTGAATTGTTTGAGTAAACTGAATAGCTTGAATTAGAAATGTTTTTGACACTTAAACCGTACTTACATTTAAACTGCAGGCTTATGCTTAACTGAATTATTTGAAATAGAACTGTTTTTCGACATTAAAACAGTATTTACACTTAACTGAATTGTTACATATAACTGCTTGAATAGTTTGAAATAGAAATGTTTTTGACAATTAAACTGTGTACTTAGGCTAAACTGAATTGTTTTAAATAGAACAGATTATTTACATAAAAATGGATTTAGCGTTAAATAACCTACAAAGGTTGATATGCCATAAAACCCAGCAAATCAAACCAAACTTTAGTTTACCACAAGACTAAATATATTGGGCTCTCAGTGTGAATAGAACTCACTTAAAATGACCTGTTAGCCCCGCTTCCTAACATCACGAGTTAATCTTTTTATATTAGCTGTAGATTAATTGATCGATTTTCCCAGAGCTTCAGAACTGAAACCTCACCATCAGATGCAGGTTACTGTTATACCTAGGATGCACCATTTTTTAGGTGGGGGTCTCGCCCCTCTGCTCAAGATACAGTCTTCGTGTTCTGAGCCACAAAGAAAGGGTGTACTAACTGTAGAGTGACAGTTCGCGAATAGATTTCCCTGGCAAATATAGCGACTGCATCTCTGTGGATGGGTAAGACCTCCATCCAATGACAGTCCTGATATGATACTAAACCATCAGATGATGAGGCTCCAGTTCTGGAATTTCGGAGAATACAGAGTACTTCTTCATTGCCATTACTCCTAGGTCCACTCAGATCCCAAAATTCTAGAACCTGTTAGGGTCTCATCCGTGAGTCAAATAAAACTATTTAATTATTTACTACACTTGAAACTATTTAACTGCGTGCAGATAAAGATTCTATGGAAAAACCGTGGAAAATTTTAGAAGAACTTTAAGTAGAGCATATATTAAGAGGACTAAAAATCGATTTTTTCGGTCACGTGTCGCCAACTACCTTGATTTATTGTTTTTTATTGCTTGCTTGGCACGGTGCTTCTCACACAAGACCGAAAAAAGATTATTTTTGTTACTATTTACAATGACTACTCGATATTAAATAGCAATACTAAAAATCGTTTAACTGTGTGCCAGCAGTAAATAGCAATATTTGGAACTATTTAAGTGTGTGCAAACAAAATGTTACTTCTAAACAATTCATTTACAAATTTTATGTATATATATATATATATATAATGTTTGTTGTAGGTCCAAAGAAAGAGTAAAATATATTTTCTAAAATAGGTAGGTTCACGAAGAGATTTGTATTTTCTTTTCATTTATTTATTTTGTTCTGACATACGTGTTATATTTGTGTATGTTTCCAGCTTGTTGCTTTCGTCAAAGAACATATATGGCACAATGCCTGGTTAATGGGCTACTCCATGAGCCTTGAAATCACCGTTGTTCGCAGTTTGAATGTTTTTCCTTTGGTTTTAGGTTTTATATAGAGGTCATCCTTCCTTTTTCTTAGAGTGTGTTAACCTTGGCCTACTTTACCCCTCTTTGATATTTGATATGTTTTTGTCGTTGTGTGTGTGTGTGTGTGTGTGTGCGTTGGAGTGGTTTTGGGTTTCACTAATAGTTATTTTTTTCTCTGTGTGAGTATGTGTCTTGGGGATTTTTTTGTGTATGTGTGACAGTGTGGTTTTATGAATAAACAGGATTTAGCATTAAATGACCTACAAATGTTGATATGCCATAAAACACAAACTAACCTTATAAGCCTCAAATAGAAAAAAACCCTGTGTATTTTATGTTTAAAATCATATTTACCTTTCTTTAATGTCTAAAAGTATTTCTTTTAGAACCTGACATTCAATCGTTGTCATGTTTTTTTTAAGTATCTAATGGACTCTACATTGAAAAGAAAATAGATATCTAGGTATGTTCATTACTTTTTTTCCCCCTTACTCATGTCACATCACACTGCCATATTTTGTGAGAGAGAAAATGTTTTACACTGTAAATTGACAATGAAATAAACACAAATAAATTCATTAAAGGGGTTTAAATGTTAGAAACAGACATCGAACAAATGCAGATTACAGAAAAACCCTAATGCATACAAAAAGAAGAGGCTGTAAAGCAATACGCTTACTTGAAATAACGTACCTATCGTTGATGTATGTCACCCTTTCAGTTTTCTAACTATTAACAGCATTGTAATTACATATCTAGCTTCTTTTTTCCGGATTTGTCATGCGTCAAGCAAAGATCTGTATGGAGGGTGTATAATAGGGAGCTAAGCAAAGTTACACCTACCCCACCACCATATCTCTACCCTTTTACTTTTAAGACACAGAAGAACCAAGTTCGGAAATTAAATCTTAGAACACCATGTCCTCTTAATAAAAGACCAAATATTTTTTTTTTTTTGGTTTTAATGAAATCATTCAACAAACCTACCTACCTACCTACCTCATTTTATTCCAATCTATCTATCTATCTAATTTTATTCTTATCTATCTATTTATCTATCTAAATGAATTTACTGTCACGCTTTGCTGACAGGAACGAACTCGATAGCATTTGATCAACTGACACCATGGAGGTTTATGTCGATAGATTTTTAAAGCAAATTTAAATCTAAATATATCCTTTTTCTTTCTTTCTTTCTTTTCTTTGTCTTCTAGTCTAATCTTCTTGATTCCATAATTTCTTTCTTTCTTTCTTCCTTTTTTTCTTCTCTTTCGGTTCATCTCAATTTTCGAATTTATGATTAAATTTACATGTGTAAATTTTTACCTCTTTTCCGTCGTGGAACACTCATATTTGCAGCATTCTCCATAAATCAAAAACAACCCAATCAATGGAACTTAGAATACGCTTTCATTCTCTGCAGAGGAGTAAGTATCCCCAAAGAAGTTACTCCGCGTATGAAATTAACCAGCATCTAATGGTGAAGCTCCAGTAGTAGAGATGTGAGGAATGAGGAGAACTCCTTTATTGACATTACTTCCAGGTCCACTCTAATTCAAAGTGGCAGTACTTGTTAGGGTCCCATCTATGGGGTGGCCGAGTCGGCTGGGGCAGAATAATACACTGTCAGCATCTCTGCAGAGGAGTAAGACCCTTCCCACGAGTGTCCTGGATATGATACTGAACAATCTGATGATGAGGCTACGGTAACGCTGGAGTTCTAGGGAATGCAGAGTACTCCTTTATTACTATGGCTCTCAGGTCCATTCTGGAGCGGAGTAGTAACACCTGATAGGGTTCAATCCATGGGGAAAAAGAGCTAAACTGTGTGCTTATACTAGACTGAAATGCTTGAAATAAAATTGTTTTACATTTAACTGTGTGTAGATAAATGACTGATATATAATTGAATTGTTAGAGATACATAGCAATACTTGAAACCATTTAACTTTGTTAGCTAAACGGAATTGCTTGAAATTAAAATGTTTGACATTTAAACTGTGTAGTAGTGCTAAACTGAATTGTTTGAAATAGAACTGTTTTATACGAAAATGGATTTGGCATTAAATAACCTACACTTGTTGATATGCCATAAAACCAAACCAAACCCTTTTATGGGACCAAAAGACCTATTCAAACTTATTCTTATTGTATAGGATTTCATGATACTATATAACTATTAACATGGTTCGTTATCAAGCAGGTGACATTTCCACACTAGAGGCAACCTCTCTGAAACTGGTAGACAAATTCACCTACCTAGGAAGCAGTGTCTCATCAACCGAAAAAGACATCGACACGCGGCTCACTAAGGCATGGACCGCTATCGATAAGCTATCGATCATATGGAAATCAAACCTGACCGATAAGATGAAACGCAGTTTCTTCCAGGCAGCGGTCGTGTCGATACTGCTGTATGGATGCACCACTTGGACGCTATCAAAACGGCTGGAGAAGAAGCTAGACGGCAATTACACAAGAATGTTGTGAACAATATTGAATAAGTCCTGGTGGCAACACCCCACAAAGCACCAACTATACGGCCACCTACCTCCCATTACGAAAACTATCCAAGTTAGACGAACCAGACACGCAGGACTGCTGGAGAAGCAGAGATGAGCTCACAAGTGATGTAGTCCTATAGACCCCTACATATGGCCGAGCAAAAGCAGGACGACAGGCTAGAACATACATACAGCAGCTATGTGAGGATACGGGATGTAGCCCTGAGGACCTGACACAGGCGATGAACTATAGGGAGAAGTGGCGAGAGAGGGTCAGGGATATCCGTGCTAGCGGCACATGATGATGATATAACTATTGCCGAACTCGTGAAACATCTGGAGGGTCAAAGTCAAGCAGGCTCATCTGGCTCTCATTACAGTAAGTGAGCCGATGATAAGTTTAAGTCAAGCAAGGGCACGGCTCTCGACATCTACTTCCCTAATCTTCACTCCAACTATAAAAAGACCTTGTATCAAGTCCTGTTTGGTGGGAGACAGAGGCAAATATCGTAACTATTCTAATTGTATTAAGAAGTTGCTTGAAGTCATAATAGTTTCATCATCATCATCATATCGTGCTGGCAGCACGGATATCCCTGACCCTCTCTCGCCACTCCTCCCTATCGTTCATCGCCCTAGGTAGGTCTTCAGGACAACATCCTGTATCCTCACATAGCTGCTGAATGTACGTTCGAGCTGGTCGTCCTGCTTTTGCGCGGCCGTGTGTGGGGATCCATAAGAGTACATCTCTTATGAGTTCATCTCTGCTTCTCCAAACAAATGACTATTTTAAAACAGAGATAATTACTTAAAACCGTGTAATTATAAGTAACAGAAAGGGGTTCCTAAACTATACATTGTCCGGTCAGCTGGGGCTGTAGAATACACCGACTGCTTCTCAGTAGAGGGATACAACTCCTCCAACGAGTGTCCGAGGTATGACGTTAACAATCTGATGCTGAGGTTCCAGTAATGCTTGAGCTTTGGAAATACCCCTTCATTGCCATCACTCCCAGCTCTACGCGTACCTGGAGTGGTAGCACCTGATAGGGTACTATATAGGGGTCAAATAGAACTAAACTGCGTACTTATCCTGAAATGATTTGCTTGACATAGAACGGTTTTGACATTCATCTGTGTGTAACCGAGAACTATGCTAAACTGAATTGTTTTAATTAGAACTGTTTGACTAAACTAAATACCTTGAAATAGAAATGTTTTTGGCAAACTGTGTACTTATGCTAGACTGAATTAATTGAAATAGAACTGTTTATTTATATTAAAATGGATTGGGTATTAAATAACCTACAAAGGTTGATATGCCATAAACTTAAACAAACAAACAGAATAAACAGTGTACAGTCCTTTGTATTTGATAGGAATACTTTATATTATGTAACTGTGTGTAAATTATTTGTATTTGATAGAAATACTTCTTATATAATTGTGGGTAAATTATTTGTATTAGATTGGAATACTTGATATCATATAATTGTGAACAGAAAACTTTGAAACAACTACACAAAAAAATTAAATAACAACGTATAAATAACGAAATTTCTTTTCTCTTGACATAAAATTATCCTATACAGGTTGACATGCCATTAAAATCAGAGAACTCTTTCTTGGATTAAACTTCAGTCTTTTCATCCACTCCATCAGCTATAGGAGTAGAATGCTGAGGGATAAGACCCACCCAATATTACAACATATCCAAATGAAGGCTGTGGGTAGCCACCTGCAAAGAATGAAGACACGATTCTAGTAGCTGAGGGTTCCGTGACCCGGGAACAAAATGGTGACGGGAGCTTCGGCCCTTGCATAGGTTAAACCGGCGGTCGGAGTGGCCCGACCCGATCAGTCGACTGGTCATGTCAAACCCGAGTACTTATGATTAAGTCTCGCCTTTATTCTTCTTCAATTTGCTCAAATGGTAAGCAAACGCTCAACCCCATCTTATCTTTAAAATGGTAGAAGTCGATGGCTGAGGGTCAACCGCGTCGAGAGAAACGGTTAATAAAAATCAATTTTACCAATTTATTAACGAACATGAAACCATATTGTCTTTTTTGGTATTCCTTCTTGAGATTAGGCTTCTTAATCTGAGTATTACTTTTATTGTGGACTTTTGTGCTCATCTGAAGACAGCCAGAGGGGAAATTTGACCGAAACGTAGTGAGTAAAACAGCCAAAACTACCAAGATGAGGACAAAAGTCAGCAATAAAATTAATACTCATGAAACCATATATACGAAAAACAAGATTTGACATTAAATATCGCACAGGGGTTGATATGCCATTAAAAAAGTAACCCACCGTCTGTTCAGATCTCTTGTTTTCCTGCAGGACGTTGGAAAAAAGGAGATGAGCTAGGTCCTATGATCCCAACACAATGGTAGCACTCTTTCAAAAAAAGGAGTTGGAATAGTTTGGCTCCCGTTTAAAACTGGTCACAGTGACAGGGCTTCTCGATGTGAAACTGACCATGAGCTAAAACTTCTTTTAGCATAGTCACCGTCGACTGCAATGTCGGTGATGGCTAATCATTGGATGAGGAGGGAGAACGTCGTCTCGAGCGTTGGGACTACTATGGCTTTATTCTTTCCATTCAGTCTCCGTATCCATTGAAATTAGTGGCAATGCATGCTGGGTAGTTCCTTCGTTGAACTAGGAATCTTTCCATCGTTCCTCGTTCTCTGTTAACGCACACGCTTGTCTCCTCGTACCCCAGGTACCAAAAAAAGAGCAAATCAAGAAATCCATTGTCTTAAATTCTGGGTTCACAGAGCACCCTCCCCTTCGCCGCCATGTGAGGGTAACATTGTCTCACCACTCCCTACACGTGGTGTAAAGGATATCGTCCAAGTAAATGAACACGGCGATCCGGGTTCAAAACCTGGACGAATCTCTCTGCATTTCACATAGGGCTAATACCTTCGGAAAATGTGTGAATCCTATTATACTTGCTCTAGCTATGGGTAAGATAGTAGGGCAGACTGCGCTCTTTTGCCTTGGTATGGTAACCAGTCTAGGTGAAGGAAAACCCTAAATTCAAACCTGTTAAACTCCGCTGAAAAATTGACCTTGTGTCACATCCAGCTCTTGCAAAGCAACTGATATATACATACATAGCTAATCGTTGGTGATCTCGATTGTTTTTGTTTGGATTACAAGGTCATGGGACAAGATGTCGAACTTTGACAACTTTTCTTTTTGACGGCTGCTGGATTAAAGAAAACTATCTATTCGGATACCAGTACAATTACCTTACAATGCAACAAGGATATAGAAAAAGGGTTTGATAATAATCCAGTATTTTCATTTCAGTAGTCATTTAAACAACTTATGAGATACCGTATATACTAATGTCATCAATGTCTCTTCAAATAGATATTTTTCACCTCAAAAACAAAGAGTCGTCGAAACTTATCCTATTTCTAGGTTTGAACTTACCGCTACTTTCAACCCAAGTTTCCCTAGATAGCCTAGAGCTAAAAAAAGATTATTAGTTTAGATAATAAAGTTTTTACTTAACATTGTTTACTATTCATAACTTCAGTGCATATATATATATATATATATATATATATATATATATATATATACAAATATTATAAATAGAAACATTGTCTTGCAAAAACTTCCTTATCTTAATTGAATGCGTTTTTAGGCATGAGTTAGGCCAAGCGGAAACTTTTTAGGTTAGACTAACAGGAAATTAAGGTCTAGACTACTTACTTTATTTACAGTGTTGCATTGATTCTGATTGTATCAGTAGTTTTGTAAGTATAACTGTGTGAATGTTTTCTCATTATATAATGGTATGTTGAAGAAATATTTTTAAGAAAACTTGGGCAAAAATTGGGGGTCGTTCATAACACGAAGTTGCTCCTTACTCAGTAATTGTAATCATAGCAATAGTGAATATTTGTCAACTTCAGAGCGGAATTACTTCGAATTTTTCTCTCTCTCTTATAAATCACAAACCGTCCGAGACGAAAGACACTGGATTTAAACCCTTGGGATAGGTGTGAACCTTCGCCGAGATAGATAGTTCGAATATTGTTTTTCTACAAGGATTGCTTTGGCATTAAATATCCCACGAAGGTTAATATGTCATTAAACAAAGAAACCAAACGAGCAATATATGCGAGGCGCTGCTGGAGACAAGGACGAACCCCCGAGCGACTTTCTCTTATGGACTTTTACAAATGGTCATGCCAGTGTTGACCGACCAGCAAGGGCTTATAATATATCTGATTTGTGGAGACCCTGGATGCATTTCAGAGGACCTGTAAAGAGCAATGGGTAATTGAAACAAATGGCAAGAGACTTCGGGAATATCGGGCGATCAACACGAATATATATATATATATATATATATATATATGAGAAGTAAGTACACTCTTCAGAATCGTTTTTTAAGACTTAGGTTGTGGTCAATCCTTTACGTGATTACTGTCAAATTCCTATCGCCGTACATTTAGACGAATTTCATGCTACAAACGATTCAGTGAAAAATACGACGGCAAAAACGTCAAATTGCAACTCTCTAGAGAACTATATTTAATCCGACGATATTTCGATAGAGACTCAATATATTCAACAGATGTGGCCCCACCAGTAAAATTCTTAATATTTCATCTGGGGAAAGCCATTATGTAAGCCTCTTTAATAACCTCGGGCCAACGTTTGTTGTTTCACTAATGAAGTTTCAATTGAAATTACGTGTTACATATTGCGTATGGCCAATGCTATTACAATATGGCCGGACGCGCATGCGTAGGACTGCTCGTTAGTTGGCCATCGCCTTAAATAAGACACACGTAATCATATTGTCAAGCATAATCCCACAAAATTGGACAGAAGCGATAAAAATGCCTATCTTCATTGCTCAGAAATTTAAACTATACATAGAGATATATAAATAATTCATGAAGTCGGGAGCGGTATATTCGTGGGTTGAATGACAATAGACACTGTACTTAAAAATATAGTTACTTATATTAGTACGTGTATTTAATATACGTGAAGATATGTGCGTTCATATCTATCTATCTATCTATCTATCCGGATTTCAGTATCTGCCCTAGCCTAGAACTACCCGTTGTATAATAGTCATAAATGGACATGGCAATCCAACTTCTAATACTTCAAGAGAATCTTAGCATTTTACACGGCAATAATACACTTGGGAAAGGTATGTCTCGAAATGTGTTCCTTCTAGTGATGGGTAAAGTGTAGGAGAGACTCAGATCATTATCCTAGTTATACTAGAAAGAAAACTAAATTTAAACCTATTAAAACCTGCTAAAAATAAATATTACATCACATTATCTTTGTATGGAACGGTCGATAAAAAGGTTCATTGTTAACAAAATATTATGCTTAGCTACTAAAAACCATGAAATAATAAAAAACTGACTTCGGAATTAAATAATCAAACAAGTTTTCGCATGGCATAAAACGAACCGAAAACTTATTATATAACTCTATCTGTGAATTATCTATTTATCTCTTCGATAAAATGAATATTTAATTGTATTTTTCATGCTATTTCGGTTGATCGACATATCAACATCTATCTCTCTCTCTCTCTCTCTATATATATATATATATATATATATTTTTTTTTGTTTGTTTGTGTATGTACATATGTATATTAAATAAATATTTCATCGAATATAACAGACATTTATTGTCGGCATATATTTTGTTGATTCTTTCGTAATGCCGTATAGATTTTACAATATTATCATGTTTTTTTTAAATATATATATATATTTATATGTATATAATCACAAATATATATATATATTTATGTCATCATCAACATATCGCGCTGGTAGCACGGATATCCTGACCCTCTCTCGCCACTCCTCCCTATCGTCCAACCCCCTATATATATATATATATATTTATATGTATATATTTATTTATATATTTATATATATATATATATATATATATTTATATATTTATATTGTCATCCAAAGAGACACTGTTTCGTTCTATCAGAACCCTTCAGTGTGGCTAG
>OY757915.1:21081775-21114275 GCA_963585895.1 Sepioteuthis lessoniana | reverse complement strand
TGTGTCTGTATGTATGCTTTTAT
The DNA here is from genome assembly GCA_963585895.1 of Sepioteuthis lessoniana. Lineage (NCBI taxonomy): Eukaryota > Metazoa > Mollusca > Cephalopoda > Myopsida > Loliginidae > Sepioteuthis > Sepioteuthis lessoniana. The sequence continues at coordinate 21,114,252 of OY757915.1, read as the reverse complement.
TTTTATTTTATGTTTGTATCCATATATATATATAGTTTCTTGCCCTCCAAAAACTTTAAAATGGTATTTGATTTGTCCTTTCTTGCCACCCTGCATCTTAATGTAAGGAACATGGGTAAACTGAAACAATTCAAAGAAATGAGTTGTTCCCTCCCGTACAACATTTTGTAGTAGCTATTGAACAGAGAGCCTTAGTGTTACCCTCCACTAATATTGCTAATTACTATTTACTTTTATATATATATATATATATACCTTTTTTCTGTGTATATATATATATATATATATATACACATTTTGCAGACTAACCTTTTTTCTACGCAAAAATATGTTCAATAGTTCAACTGCCGTCTTTCTACGAAGATAGTTTCTAGATTAAATAACTCCCGAAGGTTGGCATGCTATTAAATCAAGGAGACTCTTTCTTTATCAATATTTCATATATATATATATATATATATATATAGAGAGAGAGAGAGAGTTAGTGAGTGAGAGAGAGAATGGGCCAGTTTGCTAAGCTTATATAATTTTATACAGGGTGGAACGATAAAATTGTCGTCCTAAAGAAAACAACACTACAGTTTTATTTTAAATTTTCTATTGAAAAAATCAATTCAGGTCACTTGATTATGTCGTAGAGCTGACATCTATTCACTGTAGCATTCTTCAGCCTCAATCACCGCTTCGATACGGATCCGGAACTGGGAGCCTGCCTTTTCCACAAGCGCCGGCGGGAGCTCGGTGAATACTCGGTGGATGGCGGTGATCAGGCTGGCTTTGGTGTTGTGAGAGGTAATGTTGGTGATGTTCTCGACGTATGACGAAACGAAGTAGTCCAGCGGGTTCGGGTCGGGGGATGAGGGGGGCCAGTGCGAGAAAGGTACAAATCGTAGTACTTCTTCTGAAGCCAATCCTGGGTCTTTTTGGACTTGTTGGCCAGCACCGAGTCCTGCTGCTATACCCAGGGTCTGCCACCGGCCACCTGATTGCACCAGGGGATCACCACACTCTTCAGCACATCCAGGTACACTTTCAAGCCGACTTCGAAGATGTGAGGTGACATACCATGACTATAGCCGGAAACTTTTTTATCACTCTGGGTACGTCCCTGTTATTCTTGGCAATCCAGATTTTGAGGGTGCTGGCAATGGTCTTGTTGTCACAACTTGGATCGGTAGAGTGCATGAGTTGTACAGCGGCGCATCTCCGATCTCGTTTGTTGAACATTGTTTCACTTTCAGACATGATAGAAGGTTCCTATCACTCTTGGGATTTGTACACAACTGGCCAACTAGTAAATGGTCTGCAACAAAAAAAGAAAACCGGTTTTCATTATACGGAAATGGAATCATGTCTTTTCCAGGGCGACAATTTTATCGTTCCACCCTGTAGTACTAATCGTCCTAAATATTGTCAGCCTTTTTTATAACACCAGGTTTAACAGTACAAAAATAAAATTGTACTTAAATAAAAAAAAATAATGATCAATGTATTATCATTAATATTTATTTTAAAAATACATTAGCTTAAACGTTATCGTTGTAATCGGCAAGTTCTCATCTTGCATTAGACCATTTTTCTTAGAGTTCACATCAATACTCTTAGAAAAGGCATGAATCCTAGTTTTCGGTAAGTTGTTAGCCAGTCTTGAATCTTTAGTCTTCGTCGGGCAACCGCTGTATGAGTCGGTAAGTTTGGGTAACTACATACGTCTTTGTGGTTTAGTTTGATCACAAAGTACTTATATTTTGTTTTTCAGAATTAAGTTTGAAAATATTTTCATGAAGCTAGAAAGGATTGAACCTCTTTGTAATTTTAGCTGTTTCTGAGTAACATTTTTGGACAGAAATATTTGTCAGTAGTTACTCGACGCTTAAAAATTTTGGCCGTTGTCTTACTTTGTTACGTAAAGAGACTCATCGAATTAAGTTTAGAAGTCTAATTGATTACGTGTCTCCAAAGATAAGATCAGACTTTCTTTGTCTAATATTGGCTAATCCGATTCAGAATTTTTAGTCAAGTAGGTCTAAGCTGATCTCATCTTCCATTTCCAACGGACAACGTCAACTTTGAAATCAGTATTTAAAAAAAAGAAAAAGGGAGAGTACATGCATAAAGATAGTTTCTTTGACAAAATGATGTATTTTCTTAGTGTAACCTGTTTGATGGTTGAGAAAACTCCAAAAGAATAAAAATAAAACAGCATAAAGAGTTATGTTTTCTTTGACTCTACAAGTTTTAATTATGTGGTATAAATATATATAGGAAATCCCTATGGCGTCGGGACCAAAGAGCTGAACTGAAGCTTCGATTTCGAATTCGAGTACCTTTATTACATTTACTTTCTGGCTTATATTCTTAGAAAAGTTTAGTTTGGTTTCAAAAAAGAATATATATATATATTCTTATATGATTCAAGGAGGAAATTCAAGGCTTGGAGTATCTAATTTTAGTGCTCAATGCCGACGGGTATTGATGGTATAATTCATATGGGATTAATAATACATCAAAACTCAACGTGCAGAGCTAAAAGATCCTTTTATATAAAGACAAACAGAAAAAAGAAACTATATATTCATATATAAATATATATATAATGTGTTTGATGTGCTAGACTTCATGGTATGATTTTGGGTCAAGGCCTTTTGATGGTATACAAATTTAATTTGATGCTAAGATTGATTTTTATCCATATAGTTCTCCGGGAAATGTTATATACAGTTCTCAGTTTGCTATTCACAAGGTGTTCTGACCTGTTTAAGGAGGTTAAGTAATACAGGTTTTCCCGTCTTTGAATGGTTTCTATGCCAATTACTCTTGGAAGTTCGATCGAAAATCAGATTTCAACTGTAGACCAATCTTAGCGCGCACGTTGTCGAAACAAGTACGACCACGCCGGTGATTGAAAGGTGCTATCTGCAACACTTACCGCAGCTGAGAATTGTTAATAATTTTCCTGTCGTCATCCAGTCAGCCGGTCGAAGTTGCATAGAAGTCAACACTTAGAAGCTGCTAGCCAAATACCCTGTACCTTTTACCAATGACAGATTCACTTACTCTTCAATCAGAAGAAAGGTACAAGTATCACATAATGGAAGCAACAGATCCATTAGGCGTAATACGGTGCCTCACCATGAGGAGGAAGACATTCTAGATTAAATATTTATATTGGTTGATGACAACCAGCTTCAGTCATGTCGATCAACATTAAGGCTCTCATCCATACTGGCGTCAAGATGTCGTTGTTTAAACTTTGAAATAGAAATCTTCGAAAGCAATTATAACTAGAGTTCAATAGAGAGGTACAAAACCTGATGAAATTAAAAGTGAAAGTGAAACTTAATACTGAAATTTGGCACTATTGTTACAACTCTTAAGCTTAAAACAAGATATAAGTTTGTTGAAATGGATTCTTATACCGTGCTAAGGAATCGGCGAAAGAGAACAGATGTCTGCTACGCATATTAATAAGGAATTGTTAAAATTGTTCAGCTGTCTTGAAGGAGTCTACAGAGTTGTCTTTAACATTTCAGGAGACGGTTCTCTGCTGACAAACGTTGGTGGAGAAGTTTTTAAAGTGAGAGATCACCGGTGTGAGTGATAGGGTTGTTGACAAAATCTTTTTGCATCAATTGATTTAGTCTGAAACTGAGATAGACGGTTGGAACTAAATTGATGCGTTGGATAATAAAATGTCGTGTTGTTTCCTTGCGAGGAGTTTATGTCAGGTTGATGCAAAAGTTTCCAGCGAATGGCAAGCTGGTTGTATTTTTTAAGGGCGTCACTAATTTGAGTTTGATATCGGGCAATTTTGCTTCAATCAAAATTCATTCTTCTTTGGAAAATATCGATATCTAAAGCGACTATTCGTTCACTTTCTTCATTTATTCTTTTTTCTTTATTCCTTACTTTCATTTTTCTTTTCTTTTTCTTCTGTTTTTCCTTTTCTTACGTTTTTGTTTTACCTACTTTATTTCCTATCATATTCTTCCTGTTTCTTTCCTTCCTTTTCTATTTCTTAATCTTTTGTCTACCAGTTTTTTGTTTTGTTTTCTTTTTTTTCACTTTTCTTATTCCTTTTCTACTTTTTTAAGTTATTTGTTGCTTCTTTTAAATTCTTTTCCTTTCGTTTTCTTCCTTTTTTCGTTTATAAATTTTCTTTTCTTCTTTTTAACTTTTTCTTTTTTTTTCTTCTTCTATCTTCTTCATTTCCTTTCACATTCTTCTTTTTTTCTTTCTTTGGTTTTCATTTCTTTAATTCTTTTGGTCTTCCTTTCTTCCTGTTTTTCTCACTTCGATCATTCTTCCTATTTCCTCTTTCTTTTTCTTGTTTCCTCTTTCTTTATCATATTTTCTCTTTCTTTTTCATATTTTCAGTTTCTTTTTCTTTTTCTTATTTTCTCTTTCTTATTTCCTCTATTACCAACTAAATTTCCCTCTATATTCTTTGTTTTTCTTTATTTTCTCTTTCTTTAATTCCTTCTGTCTACTTCTTCCCTTTTTTTTTTTTTCAAAGTAGTAAGCAGGTTGGAATTCCAGCTGCGCTGTTACGTTCACTTGTGGACTAATACCCATTGGATAAGTTATGAATTATCTTACACCCCCCCACTTCCCGTCTATAATTTAAATAGTACGACTTGTCTTCCTCTATGACGATTGCTTTGACCTTAAATAACCCGCGAAAATTGATCTGCTGAAGTCCATTAATTGATGGAGCATATAATTATCAGATTGATAATAATAATAATAAAGAGGCTAATCAATTGTATTTATCGTGTGACGTATCTGTCAAGTGAAAAGTATTTCCTTACACGGTACTGTGTTGATATGGCAATCCAATGCAGCCGTTTGAAGGTTATCGATAAAGCCGAAGTATATTTCCATATGGGGTTTTGAAATTCCCTTCGAATACAAACTTCCTAAACTATATAATGTCTTCTGTTGCCTGATGACCATCTCATGTCATCTGACATTTATTAAAACATAATTTCAAATTTTCTTTCTGCACGATATAACAAGTTAAACAAGACAAACAAATGGAAATTTTTTTTTAATATAATATAAATTATGACATAATAAAAAAAATTTTCAAGTTTGCGTTTGGTTAATTCCATCCAATTAAATGCATACAACGAAAACAAATTTTATAAAATTCTGAAGATCACGGACAGATGTCGGGATTATTCATTCTTGATAAAGGCTGATTATTTCACTGAAAAGTACAAATGCGAACTGTACTTTTCTGTGGAGTAGGTATGCCCATGAATAAAGATGATAATTTACGGGTTCACTCTGCCATACGAACCGGTAGTAAACGAAAAAAAGGAAAAGTTAGCGTCGCCTGTTAAGCGAGTCGGGAAGAAATGGACTAAGTGACCTTAGCACCACCACTCGTCAACAAATGGCATTAACTTGTTGATCCAGAAACTGATTTATATTTAGAGATTCCGTGTGTGTATGTGGGTATGGTGATTTATATGTTTGTATTGACTAGTTTTTAAATGAAGTAATCTGGTAGGGCAGACATAAATAAATTTCAGACTTCGTCAGGGCGTTAAAGTTAATTTCCCAAAAGGCTTTAGTGGGAAGTGAAAAGACATAAACACATTATCTAGTTGACAGGGGTTTACGCAGCCTAATCTTGTGGGCACCAATAATTAATGAGTAGTAAGTTTGATCCTCACTAGTTGAGGAATTTATTGTGAAAGAAAGTCGACGCTTCATCGTTTCGGTTTTAATTAACCATCATCCGGACTTTAAAACAATCACGTGATATTTTTAAAAAAATATAAGCGCTGATTTAATGATTGAACGGTCACATGTTCTTTCTTTGTTTATGTATTATTCTTCCTTGTTTTTTGTATTTTATCAAACATCCGTCGTTTATCTATCATCACTTGGTATCAACGTTTTTAAAGTCCTGGTGATGGTTTATTTAGACCGAAACGTTATAGCGTCGACTTTCTTTCACGATAAATTCCTCATTTTGGGTTACTTTGTTTTTCAACTTTTCTCTATACTGTCGGACCCTTTTCCATTATTTACTTACACACACACATATATATAAAAAATAGGATTTTATATAAACAAATTTTAAAAAAATTAATTTCATGAGGGGATTAGCAGTAAAAGCAAAGGCATGAACCCATTATCTAGTTGACAGTGATTTATCCAGCCTAATCTCACGTGAACCACAATTGTGGTGTCAACCACGCGTTGCAGATATGGGTCTGGTGTGTTTTGTCATCTCTGATATAAGACGACGAATTTTGTGATTGCATCTCTTTCTCTTTTGGTTGGTTGGTTGGTTGGTTGGTTGTTTTGTTTGACGACGTATCAACCTTTTTTCGGGTCATTTAATACCGAATTAAATTTCAAACAATTTACATTAGTAGAATTATAGTTTTTCTTTACAAACAGTTAAATGTCAAAACTTTTCTATTTCAAACAATTCAGATTAGCATAAGTACACGGTTTCGTTCGATTTCACACATAGATAGGACCCTATCAGGTGCTACCACTCCGGGCCTGAGTAAACCAGGAAGCGATGGCAATGAAGGGGTACTCCGCATTCCCAAAAGATCCAGTATTATTGGAGCCTCACCATCAGATTTTTAGGACAATCGTTAGCGGGAGGGGGTCTTATCTCTCTGCAGAGAAGCGGTCGGTGTATTGTACAGATCCAGCCGTGTATTTGTCGCTGCCTCCCACCAGACACGACTTGACACAAGGTCAAAAGCCCGAAGGCCAATTAACAGATCCAGCCGACTAGGCAACTTTCTCTTTAGTTAGCTAAGGTACAAGGAGTTAAACGTTCGTGGAAATAAAGAACGATTGAAAGATATCAGAGTAGTCAAAACAAATCTACTCCCTCAACTTTGTACCTGTTATTACTTTCCACCGACTTCCAGTGGCTCAAAGACTGAGCAGAGAGGTTCTAAACTACCCAGTCGTTAGGGATTAAAATACGCTAACTGTATCCCCTGGAGAGGGAAAAGACTACTCTCAGAAAAAAAAGGAGTTTCCTGGACATAGGAGTGAACTGCATTTGATGGTGAGGCTTCTATTCTTAAGATCTGGGGAGTGTGAAATATCTCTTCATTATTCCCCTATTCATTCCGATCTTAAATTGCAGTACGTGTGTAACAGAGCAGATTGGGACCGGAGTTTGGCCCACTAGATTTAGTAATGAAAAAATTAATCAGTGTGGATTTTAAAGATTGGGGCAGTGCATATAGTTTTTTTTTAAAGAGTGATTCAATATATTGTCACCATGAGAAGGAAAAAATATTGTGTTATTTTTGGTGAGCAGAAAAATTACAAAAGCTTTGAAATTGATTTTCTAACCAGGAAAGAAAGAAAGAGGGGAGGGCTGGAGTAGGAGAAATCCCAAGTCAAAACAGAGGATTAGGAAATAAAGGTTACAGGAGGTCTGCCCAGATGCAATCCGCGAGCCTGAGAAAAAATCCACCTTGGAGAATTGGAAAATTTTGTGCTAACTTTGGAAGGGATGACGTATGAATCACGTGAGGAGAAAAGGGTCGTTCCCTTGAAATAGAAGAGTGGGGATGAAGCCCTATGGTACCAGTCACACCAGAATTTGTAAACCAACTCTACGTACCAGGCTCAGAGATTCAATGTTGGGGTAGCAGAAAGTAACAGTAAGTGGAGTTAATTGTTAAAGATTTAAATAAAGGCCGTTGATGATATACGCCCACTTGGAAACAGAATAAACAATTATATAAACCGGATTTCTGTCGACAGTTGCAGAGAGTGCGGCGAGAGACCTAGCGGACTTGACTTGAGGTTCCTATCGAAAGTGCCTTGCACCAGACTCGGAGATAACCAGATCCTCTCACATCTCTGTTGTTTCAACAACCTGATGTTAAGATTAACGTAACGCACTGAGAATACTTAGTCTAAGTGAAAAAGAAAACTGACCTTGGGCATAGACTGACCGCTCAAGATGGGGGCTAAATTCCGAGACATTCTGCTCGTATTTAAGAGGAAAGGAACACCGAGATCATCATCATCATCATCATGTCGTGCCGCCAGCACGGATATCCCTGACCCTCTCTCGCCACTTCTCCCTATCATTCATCGCCTCCGGCAGGTCTTCAGGGTTACATCCTGTGTCCAGAATAGTTGCTGTATGTAGGTTCGTGCTGGTCGTCCTGCTTTTGCACATCCATATGTGGGGGTCCACCGGAGTACATTGCTTATGAGCTCGTCCTTGCTTTTCCAGCAGTGTCCCGCGTGTCTGGTTCGTCTAACTTGTATAGTTTTCGTGATGGGGGCAAGTGTCCGTATAGTTGGTGTCTCGTGGGGTGTTGTCGCCGGGACTTGTTCAATACTGCTCTCAACATTCTTGCGTAATTTCCGTCCAGTTTTTTCTCCAGCCGTTTAGTTAGCGTCCATGTAGTGCATCCATATAGCAGTATCGACACAACCGCTGCCTATTTCTCCGGAAGCCATTTTGGTTTTTCCTAAGGATGTTGTCTATTTTGGGTTCTATGCGGTTTCGTAGTAGGGCATTGTAAATTTTGGCTGCTATGGATGTAAGTGTTATCCCTCGGTAGTTCTTGGCTAGTTAGAGGTCGCCATTTTTAGGGAAAGGAAGGATGCATCCCTTCGTCCATCTTTCTATCCTATTTTGACTATAGACTGCGTTGCATTGCCGGAGCAGTATATCGTCGAATTGTCTAGTCTTCCACACTTCTGGGGGGATCTCGTCTAGCCCTGCAGCTTTCCTATTTTTAATTCTTCTAAGAACTGAGTCGAGTTCTTCTTTGGTGAAAGGACGTAGTTTAATGTCTAATTGCTTACTGATAATTCTGGTGATCGGTTCATCCGTTATTTTCGGTTGGTTTCCTAGTAGATTTTTGAAGTGCTGTTCCCACAGTTTTAATCTTTCTTGTTGGCTTACAGCTTTCAATTTTGCTTTGGCTGTGCTCTTCCTTCTACTTACTTCGTTTATTGTTTGCCAGGCTATCCTGGATTGTCTATCTTCCGCCGAGTCTCTAATCTTATCTATCTGAATTTGTATGTATTCTGCCTGTTCTTTTAGATATATCCGTGCTAATTGATATTGTGCCTTTTCTAGTTTTCGGGCATTTGTGTTTGTTGGGTTCTTTCGATAGCTTTTGGGGGCAGTTTTTACGAGTGCACCTTTTTCTCTAACCGCTAGCGTTGCCCAAGGGACTCTATATTTAGTTCTAGGTTTTGTTGGAATACACTTTGATGCCGCCTCAAGGTGTGCTTCTACAAAATTTTCATATTCGTCATTTGGGGTACCTGCCTTCTCTTGTAGTGCTTCGAATCTGTTTCTTAATTCTAATGCATATTTGTCTCTAATATCTCTGTTGTTAAGCAGGCCCCTCCGAAACACAACCTGCTAGTCATTGGCGGAGATATGAATGTACAAATCGGGAAAAACAGAAACAACAAATACAGCCTACACAACACGTCAAACAGGAATGGACAACATCTAATTGATTTTATGATAGAAAATAGATTAACATGCCTCAATACAAACTTTCAAAAAAGGGAGGGGAAATTATGGACCTATACATACGCGAATAAGAGTAAAGCACAGATAGACTACGTCTTTATAAACAGGAAATGGAAAAACAGTGCGATGAATTGCGAGGCATACTCCTCTTTCGAGGGTGTGTCCTCCGATCATCGAATAGTTACGGCCAAAGTACGACTAAGCCTACGAAAAAACGCCACATGAAAAGCGACAACACCGAGATAACAACAATCATTTCGTGATTGTCAACTGTTTTTATTTTTAATAAACAGATTCTTATTTCATTATTTAACCCCATGTTTGTTCATTCTTTGGACTTAACTTTTTTACTGGTATTTTTTGATTATTGACGGATCAACCGGTCTGGTTATTTCAACTTTCGTCATGAACGCTGAATCTATTTGTTTGGATCTAAAATTCACAACGTGTACGGACAGCTGATTCAACTGAGATTTGATCCCCGCCCTCCTTGAAAAGGTCAGACGTCGAGTGGTCGAATAAACTTCACGGCAGGCATTTTTTATGTCATGACTAGGTTGACTCTGAGTGAACCAGCCGAGTGACCCGTTCATACCTGATAGGGTCAAGTAGATTTGTTTAAAATTATTAGTATTGGATTGGAATACTTGATACCATATAAATCCAAATTATACCTAATAAGAATAGCTACTTGGAGATATAATTGTGTTCTTAGAATTATTAGTTTTAGTTACTTGAAACCATATAACATTGTGCAAACAAATTATAATCATTAAACAGAAATAATTACTTGAAACTATAAAATTGTGTAAAAACTATTAGTATTAGATAGGAATACTTGAAACCGTACAGCTGTATCCAAATTTTATGTTTTACGTTAGAATATCATAGAGATAGGTGCAAAAAACACTCTCAAGCAACAACTAAACAGGAAATGTGATTATGAACGTATAATGAACGCGATTCCCCAACTTCTTGGCATTAAATAACTTCAGATGGGTTGTGATGCCGTTAAAAACAATAGATTAATCAATCAAGCCGTCATAGATCCTAATACTTTAAGAGAGTTGTGCTTTTTGTATTTTTCTTTCCACGTCTAACGTTTAGTCATCTTTGACAGAGCAGCCGGCGATGACTACTGTTGCATAGCCATGATTCAACTATACAAATATACGGATATGTAAAAACGTTCACAATCTTCATAGAATATTCATACGCATAGGAATCCGAAAAACAGGAAACACTGACGACTCTTTTGGTTCAGATACGAAACTTTTATTACCTTCTTTAAGTTTAGGTTTTCGACACGAGGAGATATACAGACACAATTTTTCTATGCTGACTGTTCGTCCATCGTCAGCTCTCAACTCACTAACCCAACCAACGCGTGAGCGCACCCCGCAGTCCACAAACTGCATTGGCTTCGCCCAGGTCCGAAAAATCAACTTGCTTCGTCTAAGTTCAAATCTCAACTCACTGCTTTTATTCAAAATTACTAAGAATCCTAGCCCATCGCTTCCGGGCCTGACGTGATTCAAACCCCAGTCAAATTTCCTATCTGGGGGTTTTATTGTGACATCTGTGATTGTCACATCCTCTCCGCACGCGCGTGAACACCTGCGTTAATGTCTGCACCTACTCATGCACTAAGCCGAAAGGTTCTAAGCCTAACTAAACCGAAAGATAAGATATATAAAACGAAAAATGATAATATAAAAAAATCCTTCCGCAATAATATAACACTACGTCACGCTTGTAAGATCTAAAGACTAAGTCTTATTATACTAAAGAAACTGTCGGAATATATCTTTTATTATCAATACCAATGCCAACAATGTATTCTAACGCGTCGATTGACTTTTCTAATCGATAAATGATCTTTAATTAATTTTAAAACATAAATTTACAATTAATAATAATGACATTCATAACAATTAAGAAATCTTGTTGTTGGTAAGATTTTAATTATTGATAATTTTAATTATTGATAATTAGGATAAAATTTGCTTCTTTTTATCGTCGCGATATCAGTGGGAAAATAGCAAAAAAAGCTTTGAGATTAATAAAAAGGATTATAATCTGTAATAAACACTGGATACTTGTATCAGCCGGATGAAAAAAAAGTGATATCATAGTCAGTTTGGTTTGGTTTTTATGGCATATCAACCATTTTAGGTTATTTAATGCCAAATTCTCTTAATACATATATATTGAATTAGATTTAGGGTTTGGGTGGGTTTTATGGCATATCAACCATTGTAGCTTATTTAATGCCAAACCCTCTTTATAGATATATATTAAATCTATATGATTTGTCAACACATTTTATTGGTAACGCTTGAAACGTCTTGAGCCAATTTACTTTTACACAGTTAAATGGTCTCTAGTATTTTTATCTTATTCGAATAATTTTATAGACTATTAATCATTTGTTTGCACACAGTTCAATGGTTCTCATTATTGCTATGTAACAGTCACATTTTAATATCAACCATTTGTTTGCACGCAGCTGAATGGATATACATATAGGATTTGTAAGTAGATTTTTGTAGGTTTACTTTGGTTTTATGTCATATCAACCATTATGGGTTATTTAATGCCAAATCCTGTTTATACATCTTAAAGACATATGATTTGTAAACATTTTACTGATATCTTTAAAGAAACCTGAGCTCATTTTTTTCATAGTTAAATAACTTTAGGTATTTCTATCTAAAACGAATAATTCTTTTCACTATTTATCATTTGTTTTCACATAGTTAAATGCTGTGTAATAGTTACAATTTAAGTCATTTGTTTGCACACATTTAAAAAGATATACATGATATGTAAGAGATTAGTTTGTTGATAATTTTGTTGTATAGCTATGAACAACTATACATACACATATGCAGATGCATGCAGAATCATAACGACGACACAATAAAGACGAGCGACACAGTTCCTTAGAAAAATACACCTCTCACTTTATTTAAAAGGATTCGAAAGGTTTTACTGTGTGAGAGGGAGTTGGGGGCCGAACAGAACTGCAACATATTGACCCCCACTCTTATGGCCATAACAGCATTTCTTTCCCGTTCTCCTGGGCTGCTCAACAGGGAGCCTGGGGGCACAGCCTCTCTGGGTGCTGGTTCTCTCTATCGCATCTTATCTCCAACTGACTGACTTCCTGTCTTCACCCGGGTTATATAATTGTTCGACACCCACCTTCTTCTTGTGGGCGTCACAAATCGCACTCATTCAACCCGTCCACTGTCAAGGTTATATCCTGATATTCCTCGATGCACCTGTTATTTACACTGGTGCATTTCCTATTTTGACAGCTTGGCCGGGGTCAATATGTTATAATTTCATTTTTAAATGAGTTAGAACAAATTTGTTAACGTAATAATATTCCTATTGTTACTATCATCGCCATTCAATATTAATCATGTAAATGTTTACTTTCAGTGAATTAGTTACAAGTATTGCTATTGAACACTAATTATTTTCATCAACACTATTCATTTATTTGTACACAGTCAAGTGGTTTCAAATATTGCTATGTATCACTAACAAATTGAATGTCAGTTATTTGTTTACATAGTTAAATGATCAAACAATTCTATTTTTACAATTCAGTTTAAATGTCAAATAGTTCTTTTTGACTCATAGATTGGACCCTATCAGGCGCTACCATTCAAAGTCAGTGGACATGGGAGCAGTGGCAAAGAAGGGATACTCTGCGTTCCCAAAATATCTTTACAGTCATATCCAGGACACTCATTTGGGAAATCTTACCCCTTTGCAGAGATGCAATCGGTGTATTCTATAGTCACAACCGATTGGGATAATAGTCTATTTGGTGCCCAGACAGAAAAGATCAATGAATGAATCATCATTATTCTTTGAAATAGTCCATTTGGCATTCAACACATTATTCCCAGTTAGCTTTTCAATGTACTGAAATTTTTTGATGATATAGTTTCAATCTGCTCTCTTGAAATTCTTTAATATCCTCAAAACCATTTCCCGTGTAATGAATTTTCAGCCAAAAAAACAGAACCATCGTTTTCTAAAGTCTTACCCCTAAAAAGAATTTTCAATTTAGAAAAGAAGAAAAAGTCCCATGAAGCTTGGTAAATATTGCGGATACTGCGCTTGTGGAACCCCTTTTTTTAGCCCTAAAAAGCCGGCTAATTTGTGCAGTGACTATTGGTGAAATGTCACGGTAAATGTGCCACTGACCCGTGAGCCACAAGTCTGGCCCTTTACGACCCACAGTATCACGAATATGGCGCAAGACGTCAAAGATTGTTAGGTGACAATATGAGCCTTGAGGATGATATTCATGGAGAACTACACCTTCTTCATAAAATAAAGACTATCAGCCGAACTAAGGTTTTAATTTGGTGTGCATCTTTTGACAGGGACCTCTATACAGGTGACGGTCATTAGTTTAAGGATCTTAGCAACTTATGTAACAAATAAATGACATCTAAAGGTCTCGATTGCGGTCTATATGAATTAGTATCACTCTGAAAGAGGTTATGAAACTAGTATCAATACTTTTTAACGTACCACACACGCACACTACACATGTGTGTAGTTAGCAGTCCCTCATTTAAGCATTTTGGATTCAATAAAGACACATTTTGTCGATATAATAGGGTCCTTTCAAGTTTCCTGACAAGTGTTTTGGGTTTAGGTTGGAGTTAGTAGATAAATTTACCGAAATTGTCCCAAGAACTTTCGGATCTTTCATCGGCCATTATTAGGAGTTGTTTGCAAATGTAAAGATTGTGGTTTTTTTCGTTTTGTTTTTTATTTTAAGTTTTTTATAACATTGTAAAAATTGCGTAAACGTATAGTTGGATTAAACTTGAGATGCTGATGACATCGAACGAATTTAAAACAGAACGATATCAATGGAAATAGAATATTTATCAAGAGAAATAGAATATTTAAATGTTTTCCTCTTCATCGACGCGTTGTGGTTTTTGATCGACGATGAGCAAACGCAACACCCACTTTGAGCACAGCTTTCTCATTGACAAATGTTCTTACAAAATGGTGAATGCACTGACTACTATTTTCAAGTCTTCTGCTATCTCACACAACTTCAATTTACGATCGGCCAAAACGAGTTTGTGGAGTTTTTTGTTGTTTTCCGGGACAACTACCGAATTCGGGCGACCTGAGCGTTCGGCATCATTTGTGTCTGTACGACTGCGTTTAAAGTCGGTTTAGTACCCCTTAACCGTTGTTTCCGACGGAGCAGAGTCCCAATAACACTTATCAAGCCATTGCCTTGTTTGAACAGTATTTCTCCCGTCATAAAGCAATGCTTTATGAACACAAAAAATTAAAATTTTTCCATTTTTTTAAAAAATTTTGCTACAGCAATACGTACCTTATAATGCTGTGTGTTACGCAAGAAGGTAGCAAGTACCATTTTTAAAGTTTCAGGTATGACCCGACCTGGGATTGAACCTCAATCTCCTGGACCATTGGCGAACACTCTACACACTAAGCCAAGTAGCTTCACTTGAATAACTGTAATTTAAGCTTATAATCCCATCGGGCTCAAATTTTGATACGTGCCATTTGAAGGGTAGCATTTTATTTAAAAAATCATATGGATTTTTATTACTGGCACCATCTATATGTCAGACCCGAGACTTTTTGAGTAATGTGTTAACTAAAAAAATAAATAAATGATTAAAGGCATTTCAAAACATTGTCGCTATTTTCAAAATTAAATCTACTGAATTTAGGTTTTTTGTTTTTATATGTTGGGCTTCTAGGATTTGTAGCCGTAGCTTATTAATTTCGTGTGATTTTATAGTACTGTTTTCAACAAGAATTTTTAGATATTTGGATTTAACATTTAAGGCTATAGAGTTACAATCATTTAGGTGCATAGTAAGACGTTTTGAAAGAGTCGTAGTGGTAAAACCAACATACGTATTATTTTCTTTGGAGACAATCTCCCAAGGGACACTTGAACATATATACGACGTTTGTCCTATCAAGACGTTCGGTGGAGGGGGAAGAGTTATTGGAAATAATTAGGTTGGAAGTAATATATATATATATATAATGATAAGGAGGCAGAACTCAACAGATTATCTGGATAATTCTGACTAAAAAGAGTTAGCCCAAACGACATTTTATTGATA
Organism: Sepioteuthis lessoniana; assembly: GCA_963585895.1. Lineage (NCBI taxonomy): Eukaryota > Metazoa > Mollusca > Cephalopoda > Myopsida > Loliginidae > Sepioteuthis > Sepioteuthis lessoniana. The sequence goes on along the minus strand of OY757915.1, from coordinate 21,098,580 downwards.
AAGCAGCCACTAGAAAGGATTTAAAAAATAGCATATAAAACCAAAGCCGCATTCTGTCTGCAAAGTAACCTGGCTTTTTTAAATGCCTACAAGCATTAAATATCTCAGATCTTAGGTTGAATAATTTATAAGGGTTATTGTAAGAAACTAAGGCTAATTTTTCAAACAAATTAATAACATTTCTTTCTTTGAATTGCACGAAAAGTTTGTTGAAAAACAAATGTTACAAAGTCTTTTCATGTAAGAAAAAACAATATTTGTCAAAGCTTAAATAATTTACAATATTTACATGAGAAAGAAAAATTAATGTATATCCATGCAACTGTCTGCGTTGCCTAAATCTAGTTGGTATATTTTGTGTGTGTGTAAAAGATCCTAGTGTGAGAAATAAGATAGAACCCCCACAAAAAAAAAAAAAAAAAAAAAAAACAGCAGAAGAAATACTGGTCTTATTTAGAAAATAGTTGGGTTTTTTTTGCATTTTTTTAATTCATATCATTCATAGCATTTATGTTACCATAAATTTTATGGAAGACTGAAAGTCTTTTAAAGTTATACTTATTTTTTAAAGTCATTTTTTTTCTTTTTGGTGAGGGAGTGCAACACTGGAAGATAGAGTTTGGTTTAGTTTTTTTGTTTAATGCCATATGAACCTTCGTGGTTTATTTAATTCCAAGGGCATCCCTGTAGAAGAACAATAGCTGAAGAGATAAGAGGGTTCATTCGTTTCCAAAATGTATTAGTCTCAATGTGAATGTAATAACGAGACTGGAATTCGAACACGCTTATTACCATGTTACAGTTTTAATTCAAACCTGTTAAACTCCGCTTAAAAATTGACCTTTGTCATATCCTGCCCGAGCGGAGGGGTTGGTAAATATGATTACCATGTTACAGTCCAGAGCGTTAGCCACTACACAGCGGGGAATTTCCAATGAAGCTACGGAAAATGCAGGTAAAAAAATGCCGAATGCATCATTGAATGCAGTACTGAAAAAGTTGAAAATAAACAGAGACTTGCTGATATCTTTTCTGAATCAGACTGTCCAGAATATTAAGTGGGACAAAAAATCTGCAAATGACAAAAAAAGAAAAAGAAAAAGAAAGAAAGAAAAATCGTATCTGAAGGTAAAAATTCAATTAATATGTTCATCGGTAATTGATACACACGAACTGAATGACCGAAAAATATTCTGAAGAGAAAGCGGACATTTGCTAAATAAGTAAAGTTATCGATTTAAATTTGCAAGCTACACTGATATCCACACATCCCCCGTTTGGTATGAAAGACAGATGATATCAACGTATAATTAGCGCAAAGTCTTTTAAAGGTGATTTTCTTTCTTTCTTTCTTTCTTTCTTACTTACTTTCTCATTGTATGTCTCTTTGTCTCTGTCTTTGTCCCAGTGTGTTTCTCTGTCTCGGTCTATCAGTCAGCTTCTCTCTCTCTCTCTCTCTCTCTCTCTCTCTCTCTCTCTATCTATCTATCTATCAATCTATCTATCTTTCTCTCTTACTGTTTCTCTTTTTTATGTCTCTGTCTATCAGTCTTTGTCTCTATGACTCTCACTCTGTTTCCGTTTTTTCTCTGTTTCCTTCTCTTTCTTTGTCTGCCTTTATGTCTATCTCTGTCTCTCTTCCTTCCTCGCTTTCTTAGTATGTTTGCCTGTTTCTCCATCTCTTGGTCACTCTCTCTCTCTCTCTCTCTCTCTCTCTCTCTGTATCAGTCTATCTGTCTCTCTCTCTCAGTGTCTCTGTCTCTTTCTTTCTCTGTCATTCTATGTTTCTATGTTTCTCCACCTCTGTCTCTATTTGTCGCTGTCTCACTTTTTCTCTTTCTCCTTCTCTGTCTCTCTGTCTCTGTCTGTCTGTCTCTCTTTCAGTCTCTATGTCTGTGTTTCTATGTTTCTGTATCTCACCGCCTCTGTGTTACTTTTTCCTTCTCTACTCTCTCTGTCTATTTGTCTGTTTTTCTTACCCTTTTTTTCTCTTTCTCCTTCTATATTAGTCCGTCTGTATGTCTCTCCCTTATTCTCTATCTCTATCTCACTTTTCCCCTTTCTCATACTCTTTTTGTCTCTCTGTCTCTATTTTCATGTCTCCCAGTCTCTGTCTGTATGTATCTCTCTCTCTCTCTCTCTCTCTCTCTCTCTCTCTCTCTTGCCGTTAAGTAACACTCCCAAACACGCATTGAGATATATTCGAATCTATTAATGATAAAAGTAATTCCTCAAAACCAGTTTGAATAATTTTTTAGTCATGAAGGAGCCGATTGAACATCCAAACCATTTTTGCGTCCGCCTATTTGACGATGAATATTTGTGGTTCAGAATATTTAGAAATTATCATCTTTGATATTAGCTGTTTCTTGCTCTTGTAGAACAAATGATTCGAGTGGATTGCAATAAAAAAACAAAAGCTAAGATGATTAAAGAAGATATTAGTCAACATTATTAATAATAATGATGGCTGAAAAGTGCTGGTCTGAAGAGGGAAACAGAGGTGTTAATAACAGCAGTTCAAGACCAGAGCCTACCAAGAAGAAACTATCAGGCAAACATAAAAGACAATTTTTTTGTTTGACTGCGCAAACAAAAAACTGAAGCAGTCAACTGCTTAGTATATGGTTGCCCAATCCTAACACTGATAAAATATAAAGATGGGCATGATAAAATAGGACATTATATTCATTGGAAAATATAGAAATGGAATACTGAAATCGAAAAAAAGGCATTAACACCGAGCAGAAGCAAAAGCAGAAGCCACAGAAACAACTATTCTTGGAGATAGAAAAATAAAGAGCTATATATCAGATATAGTGGTTGAACATAATGAAAGGATAAACATACCTTCAAATTGATATGTCACTGCCAACAGATATAGATATATTGTTAAAGATTATAAGGAAATAAGTAAATATTGTTACAACCATCGTGAATATAGAATAGGTGCCTAGGGGTAGACTTGGTCCCACGCAGTCATAACACAAAAATAAGACACACTCAATATAGTCAAATAAGACAGAAGTTTTGGAAATAATAACCTAAATTTATTTACAGGGAATGTATAGGGGATGAGGAGGAATACAAGGGTAAAAACAAAAATAGTAACACATGGGCAGAAGGGGTGACAGTAAAAACATGGGCTAACAAACATGAAATGTATTTTGGATTAAAGTTTAGAAGATTATTCAAAGTCTGGCCAGCGAAAGCAAACACAATAAAACCCGAATAAAAAAATTGAATACAGCAAGTAAAAAGGTCACCGGTTAAGTTCCTTTGTCCAGGGAGAGATGTTCAGCGACGTCTTACTCTGTTAGAGGCTGGAATTATTCTAACTGCCAGAGACACCAGCGTCACCTGGTCAAAATAGTAGTAGTCTCAACACAAACGACAAGGCTAAAGGGGGCTGAGAGAACTACAAACAACGAGCCCTGCAAGGGAGTATTCAAAATGACCCAGGTCAAAAGGCAAGGAAAAGTTCACTCTTAGTTCACAAAGGAGACGTGAAGTCTGCTCCCAAGGCCAAGTTGAAAAGGGGGCCTTAGGAGGTAACAATATAAAAACCTGGAAGTATAATTTTTTTTAAAAATGTGACATTTTAAAACTTCTATCGTGCCAGTAATAGTGAGAGCCCTGGGTAGGATTAAGAAAGGGGCAGATAAGCGCATAAAGATACCTGACGGTCCCCGTCAGTATGAAATTTTTAAAAAAATGCATTTTGCTGAACTACCTCACCATAGCAGAATATAATCAATGAGAGTGGAAAAGTAATGCATAAAAGAGGCAGTAAAAACAAATATATAAAATACTACCTTCCCTCGTGTTAGGTCTTGGTTAATGATCCGGTGAGGGATTGTAAGAAATCAATTTTAAAGCTGAAAATTAAACAATAATAATAATAATAATAATAATAATAATAACAATAATAATAATAATAATAACAATAATAATAATAATAATAATAATAACAATAATAATAATAACAATAATAATAATAATAACAATAATAATAATAATAATAATAATAACAATAATAATAATAATAATAATAGTGGTAGACTCAACTGTCTAATTGTGGGCTTTCTCGTCCGAACGGACTACGGAGTGAAAATTCAAAAAAGCGAAAAAGTAACAAGTACTTAGACCTTCCTAGTGACCGAAAAAAGAAAGCAATGGAACTTGAAGGTGACGGTGATGTCAATCGTGACAGGTGCACTTGGAACGATCCCCAAAGGTTTGCTAAGGAGGCTGGAAGACAGAGGATGAGCCGAAAGTTTCCAAACTACATTGTTGAGATCGGCTAGAATACTGAGAAGAATCCTGGAGAGCTGAGGAGACTCGCTGTCACTCAGACTCCTGCGAAAAACCATCAGCTAATGCTAGAGAGAAAAAATCTCATGGAGAATTATAATGATGCATAAAAGAAGAGCATGCAGTAAGAGAGATGAAATAGTTAATCGCATAATAAGCGAATGCAGCAAACTAGTACAAAAGTAAAGGAATTGTTGGAAAAGGAAATCCACCGAGAATTGTGCAACTGCTAAAATTCGGCTATACTATCAAATGGTATGTGCACAAACAAGTACCTGTCTTTAAAAAACTAGAAAATATAAAACTCAATCAACAGAAACAGAACAGAACACCAGACCTAATGTTGATTAATAAGAAACGGCCATCAAGTGGATTGTGTTGTTCTAATAGACCGCAGAACGAAACGATCGACAAATCCTTGGATATTTTGAGAGAATTGTGAAACATGGATCTGACGGTGATAGAAAATGTAGTTGGAGCCCTTGGAACGGTCTGGAAAAGAAATTAACGGAATTGAAAATCAGAAGAAGAACTGAGACCATTCAAACCACAGCACTGTAAAATCAGCAAGAATATTTAGATGAGTCCGGGAGACCTGCAGACACTTGTTCTCAATCAATCTTCAGAGAAACATCTCGAGTTAGAACTGTTGTGTACAGCCAACAACAATAACTACAATAATAATAATAAAATGCTTCTCGACCATTTTTGGTCACAGACTCCAGCCGAGCCACTTTCAAGTGAATGAAAGTTCAATGACAAGCATAGCACTAGACCTTCGGGTCTTGTGAAGCTATGACCAGCAAGGTCACCTGGGTAACGTGCCGGAAGACTTAGCAAAGGGTTGCATAGTTCATATTACACCAGCATTGTCCAGCAGCGAATGAGTTTCGGCTCGTATGCGACCTACCCCTCCCCACTATAAAAAAGATCTTGTGTCAAATCCTTCCCGGTGGGAGGCACGTATAGATTTCAACATCAACCACAACAATAATAATAATAATAATAGACTTCGTCATCAAGAGAATTTTGCACGTCAGTAAACCACAGAAAGAAAATGAAAGCGGAAACCTTGACAAACACCTGAACTTTGCCTGAGAACTGAAAAAAAAAGTGTAGGAAAAGAAGGTAAAAGTAATATTATTCGTATTTGGGGACCTTCAAAAATCTCAAAAGTTCGAAAGAAAAAAACTTGATGACATAGAAATCAGACGAAAACTCGAGACCATACCGACCACAGCATTGTTACGTTCAGATAGAAAACTCAGATGTATAATCAGAAGACTACAGTCAAAAAATATCAGTTGAAACTATCGTAAAAAAAACTCACAAAGTGTAAAATAATAATAACAATAATAATAATGATATATAAAAAAGGAAACCTGCAAAATTGTCGACTTTGCTGTCCCGGCTGACCACAGAATAAAACTAAAAGAATGTGAAAAGAGAGATAAGTACCTCGACCTTGGTAGAGAACTGAAAAAAAAACTATTGAACATGAAGGTGACAATTATACCAATTGTGATAGGTGCTTTTGGCACGGTAACTAAAGGATTATTAAAGGGCCTGGAAGATTTAGAAGTTGGCGGCCAGTGGAGACCATCCAAACAACAGCATTATTGAAAACGGCCAGAATACTGAGAAGAGTCCTGGAGACTTGAGGAGACTTGCTGTCACTCAATCTCCAGTGAAAGACCATCAACCTAACGCCGATGTGAAAACCTGTAATGAGTAAATAATAATGATAATCACAAAACAACGCAGAAACAACGGAATAGGAGCTATATCAAAGCAAGAATACGCTACTGTTCTTCTAGGAGAATGGATTTGGCATTAAATAACCTAAAAAGAGTTTATATGCCATTAAACAAAGAAACCAAACCAAACCAAAGTAAGAATAGACAAGACACAAAAAATAGATATAGATTATGTGGTGATAGAGACGACATGATAAATCACATAATAAGCGAATACGGTAAATCAACGCAAAAGGACTCTAAGACTAGACTCGACTGGTTGGGGAACGTGATCCACTGAGAATTGTTCAACTATTTAAATTTGATCATACAAACAAATGGTATATGCACAATCGAGAGTCCGTCATGGAGAATGAGACACACGAAGTTCCCAAGGATTTTTAGATTGAAACGAATCATCAAATCTCGGCCAGACGATCAGACAAAGATAGTCAACAAAAAAAAAAGAAGAGAGAACCTGCCGAAGAGTGGACATTGCCATTCCGGCTGACCACGGAGTAAAGCCGAAAGAAAGCCAAAATATACCTAGACCTTGCTAGAGAATATACCTAGACCTTGCTAGAGAACTGAAAAAAGTATGGAACTTAAAAGTGACGGTGATACCAGTTGTAATTGGCACGCTCGGTACAGTCACCAAAGGCTTGGTACAGGAACTGGAAGATTTAGAAATAAATGGACTATTGGAGACCATTCAAACTACGGCATTAGTAAAATCAGCCAGAATACTAAGAAGTGTGTAGTCATTTTATTATGATTATTATTATTATTAACTCATATTCGAGTTTTTCACACCAGCGTTAGCTGATGGTTTCTCAATGGAGTTAGAGTGACAGCAAGTCTCCTTAAGTATTCAGGACTCTTCTTAGTATTCTAGCCGATCTCAATTGTGCTCTAGTCTGAATGGTTTCCACTAGTCATCATATTTCTAAGTCTTTCAGTCCCTGTACCAATCCTTTAGTGACTGTACCAAGGGCACCAGTTACAATTAGTATCACCATCACTTCCATGTTCCACAGTTTTTTTTAATTCCCTTGCAAAGTCTCTATACTTATACTTCTTTTCGCTTTCATTCAATAGCTATTATTATTTACTCCCTAAGATTTTTTCACATCAGCGTTAGGTTGATGGTCTTTCACTGGAGTTTGAGTGACAGCAAGTCTCATCAAGTCTCCAGGACTCTTCTCAGTGTTCTGGTCGATCTCAATAATATAGTAGTTTGGATGGTTTCCACTCGTCCGCTTATCTTCAAGTCCTCCAGTCCCTTTAATAATCCTTCGGTGACTGTACCAAGAGGACCAATTATAATTGGTATAAACGTCACGTTTATGTTCCATAGTTTTTTCAATTCCCTGGCAAGGTCGAGGTAGTTATCCTTCTTTTCACTATCTTTTAATTCTACTCTGTGATCAGCCGGGACAGCAAAGTTCACAATTTTGCAATTTCTCTTTTATTCTTATTTTATTTATTTATTTATTTATTATTTTATTATAAGGTCTGGTCGACTGGCCTGGATTAGGAGATCCGTTTGTATCTCAAAACCTCAGAGGAGTTTGTGTGTCACATTTTCCAGGACAGATGCTGGGTTGTGCCTATATCATTTGTTCGTATGGTCAAATTTCAATTTTTAGTTAAATTCCCAGTATATTATTATTATTTACTCATTTTAGAGTTTTTCACATCAGTGTTGGCTGATGGTTTTTCACTGGAGTTTGAGTGACAGCAAGTCTCCTCAAGTCTCCAGGACTCGTCTCAGGATTCTGGCCGTTCTCAGCAATGCTGTTGTTTGGATAGTCTCAACCCGTCTGCCAATTTTCAAGTCTTCCAGGCCTTTTAATAATCCTTCAGTTATTGTGGCTAACGCACCAATCACAATTGGCACAATCGTTACTTTCATGTTCCACAGCTTTTTCAATTCTCTAGCAAGGTCGAGGTACTTATCTTTCTTTTCACTTTCCTTCAGATTTATTCTGTGCTCCGCCGAGACAGCAAAGTCGACAATTTTACAAATTTTCTTTTTTTTTTTTGTTGATTATTATGAGGTCTGGTCTTCTGGCCGGGATTAGGTGATCCGTTTGTATGTTAAAGTCTCATAGGAATTTATGCGAGTCATTTTCTAGGACAGGTGCCGGGTTGTGCATATACCATTTGTTTATATGGTCGAATTGAAATTTCCTGCACATTTCCCAGTTGATCACCTTGCCGACCCAGTCGTGTCTCGCCTTGTACTCTTTCTGTGCTAATTTGCTGCATTCGCTTTTTATGTGATTGATCGTTTCGTCTCTGTCACCGCATAGCCTACATTTACTGTCTTGTTGCGTCTTATCTATTCTCGCTTTGATATGATTGGTTCTTATAGCATTGTCCTGCGATACTACTAGAAGCGATTCCGTTTCTCTCTTAAGGTTTCCTTTTCTTAGCCAGGTCCAGGTTTTCTGGTGTGAGATGTTTATTAGACATTTAAAGCGGCCATAGAGTTGTTTTCCTTCCCATTTTTGTTTCCTAGTTGTTGTAATTCTTTCGTCTATCGTGTTGTCCGTATCGTTTGTGATGGCTGTAATTAGTCCTCGTTCGTGTTTTTCTATGTAGTCTTCGAGCCGTTGTATGGATGCGTCAACGGTGTCTTCGATGCTGGCAAGTCTTCTTCCTCCCTCTTTTCTAGATACATATAGTCTGTCAACGTCGTGTCTGGGGTGTAATGCCTTGAGAGTTTTTCACACCAGCGTTAACTGATAATTTCCTAGAAGAGTCTAAGGAGATTTGCTGTCACTCAGACTCCTGTGAAACCCATCCGCTAACGTTGCTGACAAAAACTCTCAAATGAACAAGATAATAATAATAACGATAGTAGAAAAATGGCCATACTACCAAATGGTATGTGCGGTAACAGAACCCGTCTGATGGAATGAGATGCATAAAATACTCTGGGATTTGCAGACGCAAACGGATCACCTAATGCCTTCCGGAAGACCAATCCTAGTATTGATTATTAAGAAAAAAGAATTTGTCATCAAGTGGGTTTTGCCGTTCTGGTGAACGGCAGAGTGAAAATCAAAGGAGGCGGAAAGAGCAATAACTACATAGACCTTGCTAAAGAACCGAAAAAAAAACAATAGTGAAATACAGTGATGGCAGTGATATTGATTGTAGTTGATGCGCTTAGACCTGGAATTAAAAACCAGAAGAATTGAGACCAGATTACAGCATTGATAAGATTGGCTAGAATACTCAGAATAGTCTTGGAGACATATAAGGAGACTTACTGTCACTTAGACTTCCGCGAGAGACCTCCAGTTAACGCTTGTATGAAAAATCCACCCGCAGTAAAATTGATAATTATAATTTTCGAATTATTCTCAAATAAATTGATACGGTGCGTCTTTTTGCGTTCAAGTTTGTTTATGGCATATCAACCATTATAGGTTATTTAATTCCAAATAAATTTTTTTATACGTATAAACAGTTCTATTTCAAAACAATTCAGTCTAGCATAAGTACACATTTTAAATGTCAAAAACAGTTCTATTTTTAACAATTCAGTTTAGCATTAGCATACAGTTTAGTTGTTTGATTCATAGATAGGACCCTATTAGGTGTTACCACTACGGGCCAGAGTGGACCTGGGAGTGATGGCAATGAATAGGAACCTCGTATTCCCCAAAGCTCTAGTATTACTGGAGACTCACCATGAGACAGTTGAGTGTCATATCTAGGAAAATTGTTAAGGGGGTCTTACTCAACTGCAGAGATGCAGTCAGTGTATTTTGCAGCCCCAACCGGCCGGGCCCTTTAATTTATGTTATAGAGTGAAAATCAGTAATGTTTCCTTTAAAGATATTAAGACAACAAAGTCGAACCCAAGCCCTGATTAAAAAAAAATGTAAATCCTTATCCAAATTAAAGAACACAACGGATAAAGAACACAACGCTATTGTTTGGATTTTTTAGTTCAACCGTTAAACATTTTGTGAAAAAAAAAAGTGGTTGAATTTAAAAGCCTCGTCGGAGCTCATTTTAAAAAGCTACTTAAATTCAAGTAATTATTGAAAAATAATAATATCTTCTATAATCATAACATCTACGAGCGAATGTATGTATTAATAAAAGGTTTTCTTAAAAAAAAAACATTATCGGGAATATTTAAATGTAAATACCTCTCCCTCACACACACTTTGGAAATTACAATAAGTTGGCATTCAGCCAAGTTTTATGTCCTTTAAAAGAAAATTCCTCGGATAATTAAAGCCAGTTAAAGTTTTATCGTCTTTAAAGAAATTTTCGACTAAAAGTATTAGGTAAATACATTATATATATATATATATATATATATATATATATATATATTGTGTGTGTGTGTGTGCGTTTTTTGGTGCCTGTATGTATTGAATAAATAACAACTGATTGATGTTATTTATACAGGCAATATTATATCCGTAACACTTACAATGACTTTCTTTTTGATTTCTGTTAATTTCTGTTGTTACATGAAACCATAAAATTATTTATAAATTATTAGGATTTGATAAGAAAACTTGTCATATATAGAGGATACCTCATGATGAAATAGTAAATGTGCTGGACTGCGATATCGTTGTAAGCGGGTTCGAATTCTGGTTGCGCTATTATGTTCACTTTCACTAATACTCTTAAAAAAAGTATAAACTTCCATATCCCCCTTCCCAACTATAAGTCTAATAGTACCATGACTGTTTTTCTACCAGGATGACTTTTGTATCAAATAATCCTCGAAGGTTGATATGCCATTAAAACAAAATAAGCAAAGAATTTTCATAGTAAAAATTGTTAGCAATATATTTTTCGCTGTTAAATCATTCACAAGGTTGATTGGTTTTACGGCATCATTTGGTTATTTCATTCCGAAGTCAATTCAAAACTCATCGTCTCTAATTATATAATGTACAACAAATTATCTTCATAGTCGTTTTAAACTGGTAATTACGTCAAATTTAGATGAACTATCAATGTTTTAAGAACGTATACATCAAATTACTTCACAATTTCACATCTTATCGCAAAAGATCTATTTCACCCATAGATTGAACCCTAACAGCTACTACCACTCCGGATCAAAGTAGACCTGGGAGTAATGGCAATGAAATGGGAGTACACTCTCCAAAGCTAGAGAATTAGAGCTTTACAAGTTACAGTAAAGCGTCATACCTACCATTTACAATGTATTTATAGAATGAAATGATTTAGAATGGTTGGTTGTTTGGGTTTTATGGCATATCAACCTTTGTAGGTTATTTAACACCAAATCCATTTTCATAAAAATGTAAATATTTCAAAAAATTCAGTTTAGGATAAGTACGCAGTTTACATGTAAGTACAGTTTAATTAAGAAAAACATTTCTATTTCAAGCTATTCAGTTTAGTTAAGCAGTTCTAATTCAGTTTAGTATAAGTACTTATTTTCTTTTCGCACAGTTAAATGTCAAAACAGTTCTATATTAAACTACTCAGTTTAGTGTAAGTACATTTTCAATGTCAAAAAACAGTTCCATTTAAAATAATTCAGTTTAGGATAAGCACGCAGTTTAAATGTAAGTACGGTTTAATTGTCAAAAACATTTCTATTTCAAGCTATTCAGTTTAGTCAAGCAATTCAGTTTAGCATAAGTATGTCGTTAGTTCTATTTAACCCATAGACAGAGCTCTTTCAGGTGTTACCACGCCGAGCCAGAGTGGACCAGCAAGCAATGGCAATGAAGGGGTGCTCCGCATTGTCCAAAGTCACAGCATCACTGGAACCCCACCATCAGATTGTTTCGTGTCATATCCAGGACACTCATTGGGGGTCTTACCCCTCTGCAGAGGTGCAGTCGGTGTATTCTACAGCACCGGCCAACTGGGCAATGATTTAGAATGTATTTGCCAGATATATATATATATATAATGACATATATACTCATGTAATAAACGATTTTTAAACACCCATTTGTCGTCTCAAAAACAATAGCACGTGATCTGTTTCTGAAATGTCGAAGTTTACATCGTTGCTTTGTCGAATCATGTCGTAAACGAAAGTGTCTCTCTATACACCGTGGCGAAACAAAGGCTGTTTGTAAAGAGTTTTGTTTTAATTAAATGGCAACATTCTGAAATGAGTAGACAAGCTTATATACCTCGGCAGAAATATCCCATCTACAGAAAGTGATGTCAACATACACATAGTTAAAGCATGGGCTGCAATTTACAGCCTAACGACCAAACGGAACCGAGTATCTCTGATAAAATTAAAACATGATTTTTTTTAGCTGTGTCTGTGTCAGTACTACTGTATGGTTGCACCACCTGAAATCTAAAGAAACACTTTGAGAAAAAGCTTTATGGAAGGTATGCAAGGATGCTACGTGCTGTTTTAAAGAAAACCTGAAAGCAGCCCCCAGCAAAACAGCAGCTGTACGACCACTTACCTCCTATCTTGCAAACCATCTAAGTAATACGTGCAAGACATGATGGACACTGCTGGCAAAGTAAGGAAAATTCAATGGACTACTAAACAAGGACACACCAGTGCTGGTCAATCAGCAAAAACATACATTCATCACCTTTGCGCAGATATTGGATTCTTTCGGTTCTTACTATAAGCGATGACCAATAGGGACAGAGGGCGAGAGAAAGTCAAGAGAATCAGTACTGTCAGCTTAAATGCTGATGATGACTTAAGATCATAAAGTTTTTACTTACAATTAATTATTATATTATCAATGTTATTGTGAATCATTTGTGGGGTTTTAGCATGTTTAGGTTTGGTTGGGTTTTATGGCCCATCAACCATGATTGGTTATTTAATCCCAAATTCAATTTTACATATTTATTAAATATATGACATGTAAACTTATATAATAGATACACACAGTTAAATGTAAAAACAGTTCTATTCTTAACAATTCCATTTAGCATAAGTTATTAATTTGCACTCAGTTTAAATATCAAATATCAATGTTTGAGCCATAGATAGGACGCTATCAGATGCTACCACTATGGAGCAGAATTAACTCCACATTCCCCAAAGCCCCATCATTAATGGAGCCTCACCATCAAATTGTTTAGTATCATATCCAAGACACTCGTGGGAGGGGTCTTACCCCTCTGCAGAGATGCAGTCGGTGTATTCTACAGCTCTAGATGACTGGGCCGTCCCATAGATAGGACCCTAATAAGTACTATCACTTTGGGTTAGAGTGGACCTGGAAGTAATGGCAATGAAGGAGATCTCCACATTTCTCAGATCTCTAGTACAGGAGCTTCACCATTGAGATTCAGGTAAATTTCATAAGCAGTACACCCCACTTTGGAGATACTTACCCCTGTGTAGAGAACAAAAGCGTACTTAATGTGAGATCTAAGACACTAGTTGGGGGAGTCTAACCCTTCTGCAGCCCCTACCTACAGCGATGTTAGTATATTAAGAATAGCCAATTAAACACAGTGAGCTGTATGAATGTCTAGATTTCAAATTCTGAGCAAAGGTGTTTACACTAAATCCCTTTATATATTATGGGTATAGAAGAGTCAACTCAGAATTTTAGCCTTGATCGGGTAACCAGTCTAGGAGAAGGAAAACTTTAACTTCCAATCAGCACTTCTTTGTTGAAAAACTTACCCTGTGTCGCATCGTGTCTGCTTATTAATTAATTGATTTTAATGGCATGTCAACCCGGCAAGGGTTATATCATACCTAGAGGTTATGAATCACGTCTATTTTATATTTCATCATCATCATGTCGCGCTGGTAGCACGGATATCCCTGACCCTCTCTCGCCACTCCTCCCTATCGTTCATCGCCCTAGGCAGGTCTTCAGGACAACATCCCGTATCCTCACATAGCTGCTGAATGTATGTTCGTGCCGGTCGTCCTGCTTTTGCACGGCCATGTGAGGGGGTCCATAAGAGTACATCTCTTATGAGTTCGTCCCTGCTTCTCCAGCAGTGTCCTGCATGTCTGGTTCGTCTAACTTGAATAGTTTTCGTGATAGGAGGCAGGTAGCCGTACAGTTGGTGTCTTGTGGGGTGTTGCCGCCAGGACTTGTTCAAGATTGCACGCAGCATTCTTGTGTAATTGCCGTCTAGCTTCTTCTCCAGTCGTTTTGTTAGCGTCCATGTAGTGCACCCATATAGCAGTATCGATGTGACCGCTGCCTGGAAGAAGCTGCGTTTCATTTTATCGGTTAGGTCTAATTTCCATATAATCGATAGCCTATTGATAGCTGTCCATGCTTTCGTTAACCTCGTTTCGATGACCTTTTCGGTTGATTCGACGCTGCTTCATAGGTAAGTGAATTTGTCCACCAGTTTAAGAGGGGTTCCTTCTAGAGTGGAGATGTCCCCCGTTTGATTATAGCACATATATTCCGTTTTGTGTGCATTAACATAGAGGCCTATGCCTGCGGCTGCTCGTTCCAAACTATGCAGTAGTGTTTCGGCTTGGTCAGGTGTATTTGCCAGTGTCGCTATGTCATCGGCGTAGTCGGCGTTGGTAATTGTTTTTGCGGGGTACCTTCTGCTTCTTTTCTTCGTCAGCTCGAAGCCATTCTCTCTAATTTTGTCACTCGATGTTCTAAGTACGTAGTCTAGACAAATGATAAAGAGGTACGGAGCCAGCGTGTCCCCTTATAGTACTCCTGCTACAATGTCGAAGTATTCTGTGTCTCCATCTGGTGATCGTACTTTTACTTTGGTTTTTCTATAGAGAATCGTTATTGCTGCTACGGTCCTAAAGAAACCGTAGCAGCAATAACGATTCTCTATAGAAAAACCAAAGTAAAAGTACGATCACCAGATGGAAAAAAAATGTTATATTTAGATTTTCATTTTCGTCTAGTTGTTTCTTTAGAGTTTTTTTTAAACGCTTCCCTATCGAATACGTATAATTTGCAAACATATCTACCAGGCCCATAAATGGGAACTTAAAAGGTACTGCCATTCCTGGTTAGAGTGGAGCTGGAAGTAATGGCAACAAAGAGTTGCTCCACTCTTCCTAGAGCTTCAGAAGTATAGCCTCACCACCAGGTCCAGGTTAGCGTCCTACCTTCTTTTAGGAGATGCAATATTCTAAGTCTAACCGATAAAACCAAACAAAGATTGAATCAACCAAAAGAATAGAGAATGTCGACTTATATACGAGTATACATGGTAGTTTGTTGTTGTTGTTGTTGTTGTTGTTGCTCAAACTAGATGTAGATCTGAGTCTTATTAACGCCTTTCGCATCACATCGTGGATACTAATTTCTTTTACAGCGTTATGTTTCCGTGTAACATGTATAATTGCCCATTAGTCGACTTTTTTCAAGTTGCTTGCATTCTTTGTGCTTTGTATAAGATCTGATAGATTAGGATTTTGCTCATTATTAATAACTTTAATGATTATAAACTATCGACAACGCAATTCTAGTCGCTGTTTTAGCTCGTCGACAGCAAAAAAGTATTACGCTTCGAAAAGAAGAAGAAAAAAAAAAGCTCCCAGTGAGACTGGCATCGTCTTTCCTCGGTAACGGCTGCTTGATCAACTCAGGCGACAGCAAGATAGCAGACGCTCGAATAACACCTTTAAAGCCACCCAATGCCCCTGTCTCTGATAGTTCGCTGCCATATTTCTAGAAGTGACGACCAAGGTGAGTTACGAGGAAAAGTAAAATACGTAATAGGCTATCGTTGATTTTAGAAGTACTGATTTTTTTTGTACATGTGCTTCTAAATAATTTTTTTTTTAAAAAAGAGCATTCATTGACGAAAAACTACAATACTTAGTCATGTGTTTCCTTTCAATTGGGTCTGCCAAACCGTATGTAGGAGTCTGGCAGAACTGTCTTTTAACTATGGACAGATTTGCTTATCAAGTCTTCTGATGGAATTTTTGTTAGGGACGCAAATCACATCATTCCATACTCTTATCCTCAACATTGGATTATCTATATTTCCCTATCTATTTATATATATATCTTTCTCATGTCTGTTGATCTATCTCCTTTGGCTAATATCTATCTATCTATCTATCTATCTATCTCTCTCTCTCTATATATATATATATATATGTCTACTCATATCTTTCTATCTACATCATCCTGTTAATATATAGTATATACATATATATATATATATATATATGCACCATCCACCTATCATCTCTCTATCTCTATCTCTATCTCTCTCTCTCTCTCTATATATATATATATATATATATATAACGTTAGAAGAATTGCAAGTAAGAAAAATTGCATTTCACATAGTTCTAATATCATTGGGAAAGATATAGATCTAACTATTCTCTCTTCAGCTATGACCAAATAATAGGACAGACTAAGCCCTTAACTTTGGTTTGGCAACCGTTCTAGAAGGAAAACTTATAAGTCAAACCTCTTAAACGACGCTTAAAAATTGACCTTGTGTCGCATCCTGTTTGTTCGAAAGAGTTAGTATATATATATATATATATGTGTGTGTGTGTGTGTGTGTGTGTGTGTGTGTAGGTTTGGTTGGGTTGGGTTTTATGGTTTATCAATAAGGTAGCTTATTTAAAGATAAATCTTTTGAATATATGATTTTGTTGATAACATTTTGTAACGATTTAAGTGGTTAAGTATTTCTATCAAACACGAGTAATTCTATTTAGTATTAATTAATTGTTTGCACGGAGTTAAAAACGTTTCAAGTATTGCTATGTCGCACAAACAATTTAACATTACTCATTTGTTTGCACACAGTTAAATGGAT
>OY757915.1:20774275-21076775 GCA_963585895.1 Sepioteuthis lessoniana | reverse complement strand
TCACTGGAGACTGAGTGACAGCAAGTCTCCACAGGACTCTTCTCAGTATTCCGGCCTTTCTCAAAGGTACTGTAGGTTGGATGGTCTCCACTCGTCCTCCAACCTTCAAGTCCTCCAGTCCCTTTAACAATCGTTTAGATACAATACCAAAAGCACCAATCACAATTCGTATAATTGTCACTTGCATGTTCCATTGCTTATTATTATTATTACTTACTCATTAGCGTTTTTCACATTAGCGTTAGCTGATGGTCTTTGACTGGAGTCTGAGTGACAGCAAGTCTTCTCAAGTCTCCAGGACTCTTCTCAGTATTCTGGCCGTTCTTAATAATGTAGTAGTTTGAATGGTCTCCACTCGTCCTCTTATTTCCAAGTCCTCCAGTCTCTTTAGTAATCCTTTAGTTACTGTTCCAAACGCACCAATTATGATTGGTATAATTGCCACCAACATGTTCCATAGTTTTTTCAATTCACTAGCTAAGTCGAGGTACTTATCCTTCCTTTTACATTCTTTCAGTTTCATTCTGTGGTCTGCCGGAACAGCAAAGTCGACAGTTTTGCAAGTTCTTTTTTTTTCTTTTATTATTATCAGGTCTGGTCTTCTGGCCGAGACTGGGTGATCCGTGTGCATGTTAAAGTCCCATAGGAGTTTATGTGTGTCATTTTCTATGACAGCTGCTGGGTTGTGCATATACCATTTGTTCGTATGGTCAAATTTACGTTTCTTGCATACCCAGTCGTGTCTAGTCTTGTACTCTTTCTGTGCTAATTTGCCGCATTCACTTATTATGTGATTGATCGTTTCGTCTCTGTCACCCCGTAGCCTACATTTGCAATTTTTTTAGTCTTATCTCTCCTCGCTTTGATATGATTGGTGTTTATGGCGTTGCTTTGTGCTGCTATTAGGAGAGAGTCTGTTTCTCTCTTAAAGTTTCCTTTTCTTAGTCATGTCCAGGTTTTGTTGTGTAAGATGTTGTTTATTAGTCTTTTAAAACGCCCATAGAGTTGTTTTTCTTCCCATTTTTGTTTCCGAGTTATTGTCATTCTGTTGTCTATCGTAATTTCAGTATTATTTCTGATGGCTGTAATTAATCCTCGTTCGTGTTTTCCTATGGTCTTCGAGTCATTGTATCGATGCGTCAACGCTGTCTTCGATGCTGGCAAGTCCTCTTCCTCCCTCTTTCCTTGATACATATAGTCTGTCAACATCGTCTCTAGGATGTATTGCCTTGTGCATGGTCATTAATTTTCTAGTTCTTTGGTCTATTTGTTTAAGTTCTTCTCTGGTCCACTTCAGAAAGGGTTTCGAGTATCTAACGAAGGGTACAGCCCAAGTATTTATTCCTTTGATAAGGTTTTTGCAAGAGAGTTTAGTCTCAAGTAGTTTTCTAGTTCTCCTGAGATATTCGTTTTGAATTTGGTTTTTCATAGCCACTTGTTTGATGGTGTCAACCTCCAAGATTCTCAAGTATTAGTAGGTTTTGTTGTTGTTGTTGTTATTATTATTATTATTGTTGTTGTCTTTGTTTCGTTCCTTGTGAGTTTTTCACACCAGTGGTGGGTGGTGGTCTTTTACTGGAGTCCGTGTGGCAACAAATCTCCGAAGGTCTTTAGGACTCTTCTCAGTATTCTAGTCGATCTCAGTGAAGCTGTGTTCTCGATTGTCTCGTTTCTTTCTCTGATTTCTACTGCTTTTGAGATCGTTCAAAGTGGTCTAATAACATTACGTATCACCGTCATACTCATGTTCAACCAATTTTTTCAGTTCTCTGCTAGATCCAAGTACTATTATTACTATTGCAGTTGTTGTTGTGGTTTTTGTTGTTGTTACTTTTTTGTTACTACACACATACACACACATTCACACACATATATATATATATATATATATATATATATGGGGAAAAGTTAGATATTTTGCAAGATCTGACAAGGTGATGAAAAATTAGTGGAAAGTGGATATACTAAAACACAAACAACGGATTCAGTTCAAAATATTCCGTTCTTTCTTTACTAAAAGAACTTTTTCAACCGAGAAAATAGCTTTTTTTCTTTCTAAAGTTAAGGAGATGAGGAAATTGATAAAAGTGTATAAATGTGAATATAAAAAGGGATAGTGTCTAGAGACAAAAAACAGAAAAAAACAAAAGAGTTAGATTTAGGATTGAGTAGGGGTGGTGGTGGTGGTGGATGGGGTGGTGTTGGTTTTGACTTAATTTCAATGAGAAAAGAGAGAGATAATATGAGGAAGAGGAAGGTCTTAAGAGGGGGGAAAAGAAGGGAAGTAAAAGGCTTATGGTAATATGTATGTTTGGGTGGTGGAGGTGGAGTTTTGGGCATATACTGTTTCGTTAAAATTTTTGACTACATTTGAATATCTAATTGAAAAGAAAATTAAAGCTATCGAAGGACTGCAGGAGAAAATGAAAAGTATGGAGACACAGTAGGACAATATATATATATATATATATATATATATGTGTGTGTGTGTGTGTGTGTGTGTGTGTGTGTGTGTGTGTGTGTGTGTGTGTGTGTGTGTGTGTGAGGATCTGTAAGCTATGCTAAAAAGTATCGAAGCTCAAGCTTTACTTACCAAGATAGAAATAAATGAAACGTTAATTTTCTTTAAAATACTCCCTTGGAACATTCAGAATACTTATTCTATCGAGTTTTCGTTGGTTTGAAGGAAAAATTAGTGGAAAAGTGGATATACTAAAACACAGAAAACGATTTCACACGAGTGAAACATTTCTGTCGATGGACTATAAAGTTGCGTTGCGGTATTTCATTTAATGTTTTCCTCGTCTTCAAGTCTTATACTTTAGATGAATTTTTGGTTTACAAAAAAAAAAAAAAAAAAGAAAAGAAAAAAAGAACTATTCACACGGAGCTAGGTATGGTATGTTCAAAATATGCTTGCAAAATCATGTGTCTCGTCAAAAATACTGATCGATAAGCGTAATCCTCTTTACTGTATAACGTAAGTTGTTGACAATGACTAACAATACATAGAAAACTGGATAAATGGCTTAAAGACAGCGTCGAGTTAAAATCACAGTAAATAAAAAAAAAACGTTTATCAGATGATGGCTCTGGGCTCAGATAGGGTTTCGGGGCCGAAGCACCATCACCTTTAATTCAGAGCAATGTCTAACAATAACAACAGACTTCGTTGGTTTTCTGTAACGTCACTAGAATACCAGATAAAAATGCAACCGATTCTAATAATCTTTTTCTCGTATTGCCAACTATCGGGCAATTTCAAGCTCTAAAATCTCAATAACGAATCGTTAATTCAATGATGTTAATTGAAATTATATAACAAGATGTCAACATCAAACACACTGTAAAGTCGAGACAAAGTTCAAATGATTATTTCTTAAACTAGTAACCTGTACCAACAAACAAAGACATTCTATGTACTATGAGGAATATATATATATATATATATATATATATATATATATATATATATATATATATATATATTCTGCATGATAGAAAATATACGACCAGCCTGGTTTGCATCAAAAGATACCGATCTCCAAAGGGCAGAGGTTTACTAGAACGGCAGACATACGCTATTGTGTTTCATGAATAAATAAATATATAAATAAATATGTCTGAAAAATACTAAAAAAAATATAAATAAGACGATTTGAAAAGAAGAAATGCTTTCGATGTCGGTTTGTGTTTTTCCATACCTATTAACGTAGACTTATCTTCTACTTAAAAAAAACAGACATCTATACTTGCACATACACACAAATATATATATATATATATATATGTGTGTGTGTGTGTGTGTGTGTGTGTGCGAATATATATAATAAAAAAAAATAAAGCAGAGTGCTGATATGCTGTCAAGCTGAGCAGTATAAAGCTAACGTACAATCATTTTAGTTTATATATATGTAAGATTAGTTTATATATATATATATATATATATATATATATATGAGATTTTTTAATGTTCGGTTACCTCTCAGTATCAGCTTATGCTTTAACTAGGCGTATGTTCACTTTCGGTAGATGAGATATTGCTACCGAGGTATGCTAATTTCTGTGGGTTGCTACTTGAAGTCTATTAGTTAAGAAAATATTTTTTACCTCACATAATAAAGTTTTTACTTAACATTATTTGTTATATTACTAATAATTGGTGGAGGGGTTGCATGTTTGGAATATACAAGTAAACACGATAGGCTACACCAAGGTCTAGTCTATCTTATTTATTTACTGCATTGCCACTGGTTCTGAGTTTATCACAATAGTTTTGAAAGTATTTGAATATTTTCTCTTTAAGTCAATGGATATGGAGGAGATATTTTTATAAGCTACCTTGGCCAAAATTTAGGAATCGTTTATTAGACGTATTAATAAACATTCAAATACATACTTTGACTTAGCTTCCAAGCACATCCAAATTGATCTACTAATTTCAGAAACCAACCAATAACGAGGAGATAGTGTGGTATATTGAACCGCTGGACAAATAACTACAGTGCTCGACATGCCAAACTCCCTGCACAAATACCATGAAGGACTTATTTGAGAACGTCTACATGGATGATGTTTAGTCGTTCTTGAAAGAGACCGGGTTGTACCAGAAAATATAAACTTGGTTATAATCCTGAAAACACAACAAACTAATCAACTGAAAGCAAATTATTTCTGAATTGAAATACCATTATGTTTGTGTTAGTAGAAATAGTAGTGAGAAATAATGAAAAAAAGAACTATCATCACAAAATAAACTGTCATATAGAAATGCTTGAATATATTTACTCGTATGCGAGTAAATGAGTTGTTTGGTTTTAGTATGGTATCATCGAATTATGTGTTTACAAACTATACATATAATATGTATAAACAGGCTTTAGCATTAAATAACCTATAGAGGTTGATATGCCATTAAACCCAACCAACCGACCAAACAAACAACGAAAAACTCGTAGATGTATGAAAATATAATTTATATTTTTACTCTTCAACAGCGACGATTGTGTGTAGTAGGAATACAGACAGAGAGAGTTCGCACATATCTTTCTTCTGTGGCGGGGACCCTTTTTGTGAAGTGGTGCAACTGCTGGAGAACACATACGGGGAGCTGACAGGTCTGCTTGAGAGACCAGCTGGTCTCTGCCTTCAGTCCAAAATTACAGACCTTAAATTTTCTTTTCAAGTCCCATACAGAAGTATGAACATTCTCTTCGCCTCACGTATTTTTCTGTTTATGGCTGGTTATTGGAACTTGTATATTCTCGTTTTTTCCGGTAATTTGTTGATCTTATCTGCGAACGGAAATATCTGTCACTCTATCCATAGGCAATAAATTATATTCTCGCCATCATATTTTATATTTCTCTTTCCTGTGAAAACTACTTTGTTGATGCTATCTTGCGACCGCATTGAATCTGCCAAGTTCTTCCATGGCACTCTGTTGCTAGCTAAGCTAGTATATTACATTTGCACCATCTTCATTAAAACACTGATCTTCATGATAAAATAAAACGCGAATTCTTCAAAGTTGTAGCTATATTAGAGCATTCGGTATGGTTGCACCACTTGGACACGCTTTGAAGGAAAAGCTAGCTGTGAACCATACAAGGATGCTGTGTGCTTTTTTGAACAATTTCTGAAAATTCCAACTTTAAAAACAATTGTTATACACCCACTTACTTCCCATCTTATAAACCATTCAAATCAGATGAAGAAGAGATGCAAGACACAACTGGAGAAGCAACGAAGAACTTATTAGTGACGCTCTTCCATGGATTCCTTCATATGAACTCAATAGTGTTGGCCGACCAACAAAAAGCTTCATAAGCTCTGTGTAGACACTGGGTGTAGTCTAGAGGACTTACCCCGAGCGATGATCAGTGGGGACGAAAGGCATGAAGGAATCAAGAAAACTAATGCTGTCGGCCCACCTTGATTTTATATATATATATATATATATATATATATATATATATATATATATATATATATAATGTGTGTGTGTGTGTAGTTGGGCAGCAGTCTTTCATTTAAACATGTTTTTTTTTTAAATAAAGACACATTTTATTTATATAATTTTATTAAGATCCTTTCAAGTTTTTTCCCTTCTTTTTTGCATACCTGAGATTTTTTCCTTTTAGAAAAATTATCACTTTTCACAACAACTAAGGTTACTTTAAAACGGTGACCAAGGAAAATAATCCTCTATGTGTGTCTAAAGTTTATTGTACTGTTTCTCTACCGTGTCAAACTAGAATTTGAGAAAATTCTTTGGAATGAGAATGGTTTCAGAGAAATCGACCGACAATATTAGAGATTGTGAGCATCTGTCGAATAATCGAAGCACATGCAAAAATCTCAAGGCGATACAATTGTTTGTAGATTTTTCCAAAGCATTTGATTCCATACACAAAGGAAAGATGGAGTAAATATTACAAACATATAAGTAAAGTTGGCGACCTTAGTCGAGGGTGACTCGAAGGCTCTCTTTTCAATAGATATTACACCGAGGTGTAGGGGAGGGCGCTAGTCCATTCCCTTCTTCCCCCCAAAATGTTTCTATTATAATGATGCTTTATAGAAACATGAAAACAAAGGTTCGGTCACCTTGTTGAGACACAGCTTCTTCGACATTATTACAGGAGTTTTGCCAGAAGATATATTCGCACCATGCCTACATATTTTGAACGTCAATAGATCTAATAAAAGATAATTGTTTTACGCTAAAAAAGCAAGAAGTAGACAATATCAAGCGGGAATTATAACAGACGTAGATTACACAGATGATCTAGCGATTCTTGCAAATACACCTGCCCAAACCGAATCCCAACTGCATGGCCTAGAGCAAACAACAGAGAGCATTGGTTTCCACGTCAATGCCAATAAACCTGAGTACGTGAGATTTAAACAAGAAGGAACCATCTCCACATAAGTGGCAAGCCTTTAAAATTAAAAGACACATTCACATACCTCGGCAGCAATATCTCATCTACTGAAAGTGGCGTTAACATACGCCAGTGAAAGCGTGGACTGTAATCGATAGATTATTGATCATAGAGAAGTCTGATCTATCTGATAAAATAAAACGGGATAGCCTCCAAGTAGTGGCTATGTCAATACAACTATATGTATGTACCACATAGACACTCACAAAACACATGGAAAAGAAGCTAGATGGGAACTATGCAAGGATTCTTCGTGCTGTTTTTAAAAAATCCCTAAAGTAACACCCCACAAAACAACATCTGTAGGACCAATTACTTCCTATCCCAAAAAACATCCACGTAACATGACATGAGGGACACTACTGGAGAAGCAAGGACGAAATCATCAGTGAATTTCTTCCATGGCGCCCTACACATGGACGTGCCAATGTTGGTTGACCTACAAGAACGTATCTAAATCAGTTTTTTTCGGAAATGTCTAAATCGAGTTTTAAAAAAAGTCTGGAAACAACAGCATTTCTATAAGAACCAAAAAAATCTTTTTAAAAAAATTATAAAATAATATTTTTTAAAAAGTCTAGAAAAGTCTAAAAAAAAAAGCCTGAAGACAGTTGCATCTCTATAAGAGCCAGGGAAATATTTTTTTAAATTCTGAAAAAAAAAGTATTTTAAAAAAGTCTTTAAAAAAGATGCAGTTCTATTAGAACCAGGAAAATTAATCCGAATTAATCTCATGCTGGCCCCTCGAATGTATTCAGTCTGCATCTTAATTTGATGCCATACACCAATCCCATGATCTTAGGACTCCTTATTCATACGGTCTCGTGCCACAACTAAGCAAAAAGCAGAGTAAATTATTCCCTGAACTTAGGTTCAATTGAAAATGCTTGTCTTCAGTTTTGTATCACTTTTCTATGCGGCAAATTTTATGTTAAGATGTTAGAATCAACCACGATAATATACTATTGTGTTTATGAATTTCTTACGGAAACCGAATTAGATATGAAGTGGTGGAATGAGGGGCCTTTATGGGTCTACCAGGTGGATAAAAACTATATTTTTCTAAATCTTGATGAAAAAAAATAATTCATAGGACGGATTTGGAATCAGTACATTTAAATTCGTCTAAAAATGCATTTTTACCTCAGCACAGCAGACTTGAGTAAACATTCTGAAGAAGGTTTATAGTTAGTTCTTCATTTTGGAAATACGAAGTAATTACATGAGAATATTTCTCTCATAAATCTGGCAATCAAGACAAAAAAATTTACAGGTTACGAAAGCAAAATTAGGAATCATCATCATCATCATCATATCGTGCTGGCAGCACGGATATCCCTGACCCTCTCTCGCCACTCCTCCCTATCGTTCATCGCCCTAGGCAGGTCTTCAGGACAACAACCTGTATCCTCACATAGCTGCTGAATGTACGTTCGTGCTGGTCGTCCTGCTTTTGCGCGGCCATGTGTGGGGATCCATAAGAGTACATCTCTTATGAGTTCATCTCTGCTTCTCCAGCAATGTCCTGCATGTCTGGTTCGCCTAACTTGAATAGTTTTCGTGATAGGGGGCAGGTGGCCGTACAGTTGGTGTCTTGTGGGGTGTTGCTGCCAGGACTTGTTCAGGATTGCACGAAGCATTCTTGTGTAATTGCCATCTAGGTTCTTCTCCAGCCGTTTTGTTAGCGTCCATGTAGTGCATACTCGAGTATAATAAAGACCGACTATATCATTAAACAACATTAATTAAAAAAAAATAAATAAATAAGAAGACACAAAATGGTAAATTTACTCATTATGGCCACCATTTTTTCAATTATTGCATCCACATGCATTCGAAACGATTTGCATGCCTCGAAAATGATTTTTTTCAGACATGTTATCCCATTCCTCCTCAATAACAGTCTTAAGTGAATTGATATTTGGATGGGAAGCTGCATTTGTTTTGTTTTCAAAAACGACCCATACAGCGCAATCAAGTGGGTTATGGTCCGGGCTTGAATATTAAGAGTTTTCCTTACAATTCTTACGAGGACTTTCAATTCGTTAGCATGCTTTCTTAATTCTTCTTAATCACCGTTGCGAGAGCAGTTAAAAAAGTCTTCTTTTCGTTTTTTGTTCAACCCCACACTTCTCCTTTTCTTTAAAAAAAAAACTCTTTTACTGTAGAATTTCTTCTTTGCTTTGTATATGGTTGACAAAGAAACTTTACCTTGATTTGCTTAACGCCGAACGTTAAGCAAATCATAGATTTTTTGTCGTTTCTCTCTTTGTTCACTCAAATTGGACTGGATTTTAATTTTAAAAAGAGCTTAAATAATATAACTAATCAGGAAAATTTAGGTTTATCGCGGTTTTTTTTCAAAAAGTGGATTAATCAGATTAAAAAAAAGGTTGTAAGATTATTCCATATTTTGCTCCCGCATCCTGCAAATTGGTAAATCTCGAGGAAGTACCGTAAAATGTTTTAGTATCATCAATTTTTAATGGCACACCAACCTCTTATTTGTTATTTAATTCCAAAATGGGATTCATTTGTAAATTTTTGATTCTAATAATAACTATTCATAGTTTTGGTTTGTTTAATGGCATATCAACTCCTAATGGATTATTTGATGCCGAAATTTGACTCATTTTAAAATCTTTGATTATAATCATAACTTGATATTTATGATTGCATATTTTTGATCTCATTTTTTATTTGTTTATAATAATTTGTTGGAAAACAATTATATTATATCTAGTACTCCAACCGAATACAAATAATTTTCATGCAGTTACATGGTTTCAAGTATTCATATCCAATACTAATAATATAAATACATTTTATGGTATAAAGTAAAGTTTCCTATTTTTTAAAATCATGACTTTTAAGACAGTTATATGGATCATGTATTCCAAACCAATACTAATAATTTTAAAAGATCTATTTTACCGAGAGATGGAATCCTGGCAGGTACTACAACTCCGAGACAAAGTCAACCTGGGAGTATTGGAAATGAAGGGATAGCCCAATTTGCTCCGAGCTCTAGAAGTGGAGCTTCGCAAGCGAATGTATATTAGTGTCAAATCCCTGGCACTAATATATGTTAGGGTTCTATCTATAGGTCAAATAGATCTGTGAAAAATTATTTGTATTTGGAGTACTTGCTGCCCTATAACGGTACATGTTAGGGTCACATCTATGGGTCAAATAGATCTGTTTAAAAATTATTTGTATTAGGAATACTTGATGCCATATAATTGATCATATTAAGGTCCAATCAATGGGTAAAATATATCTATTTAAAATTATTTGTATAAGGAATACTTGATGCCATATAACTGTATATGTTAGGGTCACATCTATGGGTCAAATAGATCTGTTTAAAAATTATTTGTATTATGAATACTTGATGCCATATAACTGTATATGTTAGGGTCACATCTATGGGTCAAATAGTTCTGTTTAAAAATTATTTGTATTAGGAATACTTGATGCCATATAATTGATCATATTAAGGTCCAATCAATGGGTAAAATATATCTGTTTAAAATAATTTGTATAAGGAATACTTGATGCCATATAACTATATATGTTAGGGTCACATCTATGGGTCAAATAGATCTGTTTAAAAATTATTTGTATTATGAATACTTGATGCCATATAACTGTATATGTTAGGGTCACATCTATGGGTCAAATAGATCTGTTTAAAAATTATTTGTATTATGAATACTTGATGCCATATAACTGTATATGTTAGGGTCACATCTATGGGTCAAATAGATCTGTTTAAAAATTATTTGTATTAGAAATAATTGATGCCATATAACGGTACATGTTAGGGTCACTTCTATGGGTCAAATAGATCTGTTTAAAAATTATTTGTATTAGGAATACTTGATGCCATATAATTGATCATATTAAAGTCCAATCTATGGGTCAAATAGATCTGTTTAAAGATTATTCTTAATTGAAAGGAGCGTATGAAAACGAATCTTTAGAAACCACTACATAAGAAATGTAAGTAGAACGCACAAAGAATAGTACTTTCTAATCTTTAGGCATAAAATAATCCTATGTGGGTTGAAATGCCGTTAAAAGCAACTAATCATTCAATGACCCATTCCACACGGACAGTCAGTTTGGTCTAATCCATAATTAGTTGAATAAAATATGAAATAAAATTCCAAAGTGATTTGCTTTTAGAGTATTCGGACACATTACTTTATCTTCATTGACATATTCATAACGTTTCGGCCGATGTATCCTTCGAACTTTTTCAGGTGTTTCATGTCTACTCAGTAGCATCCACGGAACTTCGAACCAAACCGGTTACAAGTGTTAAGTTATAGTTAGCATTCCTTATCATTGACCTGCAATCAGGATTGAACCAGCAACTACCTGACAAGAGGTAGATATTTAGGAAAACTTATAATAGATAAACCCTTGTACGTACCCTGTTATGATAGACGGAATTTGGACAATCTACTTCTGTGGAATAGATAAAGGTTTCAATTCAAAGTTCCGTCTAGGCTCCTGAGTTCGACTTGAAACATCTGAAGAAGGCCAAAGGACACATCGGTAGAAACGTTGTGAATATTACTATAAAGATGAAAACAATAGTCTGAATACACTAAATGATAAAAATGATCAAGCTTCATTTTAGACATTCCGACAAATGATTTGCTCTGTTTCTGTCTTGGGACCCGTTTCTCGTGAAATTTCTGTCTTGTATCGGTCAAATCCATAACAAGTAAGTTGCGTGAACTTTATCAAACTTATTTAGTTCATGACTCAGATGCTAGACAAGAAGAGTCCCTGTTATCGTAGCTCTAATTAAGGGCGACTTCTCTCCTGAGGTCCCTTCGACGTGAGCCAAATATTTTGACAGGACGTTAAATGGAATAAGTCTCAGACTGACTAAAAGGTGGCATCAAAGTGAATGACTGATCGAGAATGGTTAGCGACGTACAATTAATTCTTCCCTCTTGGCAATCAGCCTCTGGACACTGGTCACTGACTGACTGAAGAAATGTCCGGTTTCTGTGCTCAAACTGTGACTCAATGCAACTCTCGATTTTAATATCATTAGACAGCACGGGATTTTCTTTGTTATGTACACTCGACACATTTCACATCGATTTGATCCGTTAGGTATATTGCATTGATCTCTCCGAAGAGAACAGAGTGACACCAATATATTGAAAGAAAGGAAATCTATCTATCTATCTATCTATCTATCTATCAATGATTTATTTACTCAAGCCCTCCTCCAATAGAAGAACGGGACACAGGGTGAATTTTTAAGCAGAATACAATTGGTTTGAATTCGAAAATATGCTTTTCCCGGACAAGTTACCATATAGATCTCAGTCTGCCCTACTATTTACTCATTGCTGGATTATTAAATTTCCTAAGGGTATTAGTGCTTTGTGAAATGCAAAGAGCCTCGTCCAGGGTTTGAACTCGGGTAGCTGGGTAACTTTATTACGATGATAACCGTTACCCTATGAGTGTGTCGTTAGACTTCTTGTATAATATAAACAATCTTATACGATTATAGTAGTATTATAAAAATATATGCTAATTTAATGATATATGTATGATTTTATAATATATTCTAATTGAAATAATATATCATAGTAAAAGTAAAGTTGGCGGCCGTAGTTGAGGGCGACCAGAAGGCTCCCTTTTCAATAGCTACTACACCAAGGTGTAGGGGGCACTACTCCTTTCCCAGGATGGCTCCACTTTACACTTGATACGTACCTTATATTGCTGAGGGTTAAGCAAGGAGGTATCAAGTACCATTTTTAAAGTCTTTGGTACGACGCGACCTGGGATTGAACCCAAGTCTTCCGGACCATTGGCGAACACTAAAAAATAATATATAATAATTCAGCGATATATTGTTTTTTATGGCATATCACTCTTCTGGGGTTATTTAATGCCAAACCCATATTTCTAGAAGGACAGTAGTAGTACTATTTAACCCATACCTGGGAGAAGAAGGGGGTTCATACCTTTCCTAAGGGTATTTGTCCGAATGTGAACGTAATAGCGCGACTGGAGTTCGAACTCGCTTACTACGATTCCGCTGACAAGCACTTTAACCATTACAACACGAGAACAACCCACCACGATATCTTGTATAATGTCAATGATATTATAATGAAAATAGTTTAATAATACATATTAATTCAAGATATACTGTATAAATGATTTTATAGTATATTAAATAAAGATAGTATAATAATATGTAATGATATATCATAATTTTATGATATATTGTATAATATAAATGATTTTATAATATATAATAGTACAATTAATATAATGATATTTCTAATTTTATCATATATTGTTATAAAATAGATGATTTTATAATACAATATAACAAAGATAATAAAATATATAATTGTATATAATAATTTCATATATGTATAATATAAAAGATTTTACTCTATTTAAAAAGATTACGAAAGATTTTTTCAGCGACCAGGAATTAAATTTTAGTTAAATTATTCGTGTATAAGATGCATTATTATTCCAGTTTTTTCCGCCCAAAAGTTAGGAGTGCGTATTATACATACACATACTTTATAATTACCTTTGTTTTCCGGATACACACTTCACCCTAATTTGAACAGAATGACCGAAATTAAGTTATATCTAGCGTACAAACTAATGTTTTACACTCTTCCAGTGAAGTATCCACTGGAATATGTTTTTGTTTATAATTTTTTTCTCCTAATTTGAGCTTATTTTTCCTGCAAGCTTGTTGCATTTTTGTGTGAACATGTCCGTGTATTTGCTCTTGATACAGCGTCAATTTTGGATATTAAGACCGCGTTTTAACTATATAAATTCCTATCTTTAGTCAGTACGTACCGATAAAAAGTTGAAGAAACGTTAAATTTAGATTAAATTTTTCTATAAATTCTAGAAAGTCAGTGCGTATCATACACAAGCATTTTATTCCAGCATTTTGTAGACTAAAGTTAGAGGTGCGTGCATTGGCCTAGTGGGTAGAGTGTTCGCCAATGGTCTGGGAGACCGGAGTTCAATCCCAGATCGAGTCATACCAAAGACATTAAAAATGGTACTTGATGCCTCCTTGCTTAACACTCAGCAATATAAGGTCCGTATCAAGAGTAAAGTGGGGCAATCCATGGAAAGAAGTAGCGCCATCCACTACACCTCGGTGTAGTAGCTATTGAAAAGGGAGCCTTCGGGTCGCCCTTGACTATGGTTGCCAACTTTACTTTTTTTTACTTACGATAAATGCAATTTATTTGCTTCGGATTCTACCATAGAAAAGCTCGGCATTGAAAATTGAATGATTTTGATAATCAAACGACTGCTACTGATCAGGGATTATTTTAAGATATTCTATAATCTCTTATAGTAATAAATTACTGGGAAAGGTATGAATCCAATTATTCTCCCTCCAGCTATGGGTAAATAGTAGGGCAGACTAGGTTCTTCAGCCTTGGAGAGGCAACTAGTCTAGGAGAAGGAAAATTCCGAATTCAAACCTGTTAAACTCCGCTTAAAAATTGACCTTGGTCATATCCTGCCCGAGTGGAGGGGTTGGGTAAATATGATGAATTGCTGATGATTTTTCAATAGAAGTGCATTGAAAACCAGGAATAAAGGGATAGTTGGTGGTCAGCAGCCAAAGCAAGCATTATAGCCAGGTAAATAGTATTCACTGATGGCTGCCATATCCGTGACTGCTAAGTGCCAAAGTGGGGAGGAGAAGCACAACTAGTCTTAAGTGTTGGTTTAATCTCTCAGTTAAGTTTCTGAGGCCGTGGAAATCAGGTCGAAATAGGTAACGGACGCAACGTGCGAGTCAGCTTCTTTGTTCTTGTAGGTGCTTAATCTTACAGTATCTTTGAATGATTCACTCGCTCTCCTTACACATAAATGCTTGTCTCCTCGTACCGCAGCCACAAGAAAGACAGAGGGAGAGAATCGAGAAAACCATCTTCTTTTAGTAGGATTCACAGACTACCCGACTCGTAATAGAATTGGTGACCTGAGTCCCAGTGCTAATTCCCTTGTGAAAGGCATGAATTCAACTCTCCTTCCTCTTAGTTAGTAGTTTAGTAAGCTATAGTAAAAGTATTGATAGTAGTCGGGAAACTATACTTGAAAGACGTACTGAATAAGTTAATTATGTCTATTGTTTAATTCATTCGATTTTTATTTTGATTGTCAGGCCCAACGAAAAAGAGATAGAGATATAGATGTGAGTAAACTGAGATAGATAGATAGATAGATGCAAGACCTCTGAAATAAATTTAAAGATATAAGGAGACTGAAATAGATAGATAGATAGATAGATAGATAGATAGATAGATAGATAGATAGATAGATATGGGCTCCTCTCGTGGCGTAATGGTTAGCAAGATAGATTTGCAAACCATTGTTAAACACATTAACAATCATTTGCAAATCTAACTGGGGACCCCATACTTCTGGCCTTATGCCATATCTAAATTAAGTTTAGTAAATAACTACATGTGAACAGACTAACATAGAAATATATGAGCAGACTTAGATAGATAGATACAGACAGACAGACAGGCAGAAAGACAAACAGATAGATAGATAGATAGATAGGCGTGGAAAGATAAAATATTCGTCTCAATTAATGGCCTTAACTTAATTAGCTGATCGGCATTCTACATTAATGAATTAAAATAACAAGCAAGAAAAAAAAAGTAATGTCTGAACTGAATGGGAAAATAATAAAAAGAATCCTACAAAGTTGATGGTTGAAGATTAAATAACATTCTTATCCCGAGGAAATAAGATCAATAGAAATCTAAAATGCACTATGTACACATTTCGATGAGTGCGTTTAAAAAAAGAGATCCTTTCTCTCGGGTGTTTTTTGTTTTGTTTTGTTTTGTTTATCGCTTTCTTTTTTGTTGTTTTTTGAATGTAGTTTTTTTTATATGTTTTTTTTGTGTGTGTGCAGCTAAACAATATTTACAAATGTAGTGACGTGTGCAAATCCGCACTATCAAATATTTGCGCAATCTTCCGTCGATTGGTATTCAGAGGACAAAAGAGACAGTTTGAGTGAGATGGAGAAAGAGAAGCAAACTGCGATAGAAAGATATGACAAGTCTTAGATAGATAGATAGATAGATAGAGAGAGAGAGAGAGAAGCAAATCGCGATAGAAAGATATGACAAGGCTTAGATAGATAGATAGAGATAGAGAGAGAGAGAAGCAAATTGCGGTAGAAAGATATGACAAAGCTCTGATAGAGCGAGAAAGAGAATCAAACTGCGATATAAAGATGTGACAAGGCTCAGAGAGAGAGAGAGAGAGAGAGAGAGAAGCAAGCTGCGATAGAAAGATATGACAAGGCCCAGAGAGAGAGAGAGAGAAGCAAGCAAACCGTGAGAGAGTGATAGGAGAAGAGTATATAGATGTAGGGAGATAGATATGAGCAGGCTGCGATTGATAGATAGATAGATATGAGTAAACTGAGATAGAGAAATATGAGATGGCTCGGATAGATAGTAATTAACGAAGCACTTTTGCTTCGATGTGGCACGAGGCCGAATGAATGGGGCACCCAACGAGATTCGAACTCACTCGTGTAGGTTTGCTAGTCTTACTTGCTAACCATTACACCACCAGAGATGCCAAGTCGGAAACAAACAAACAAATGGAAAGATATGAGCAGGCTTGGATAGATAACCAGATAAAAAGTTTGTTTTAGTTTCCTTGTTTTAATGGCATGTCAACCTTCATGGGATATTTAATGCCGAAACCATCCTTATAGAAATACAGCAGTTGTAATGTTATACTTACTCCATTGTTCGGGAAGATCAGGAAGTTCAGACTTTTCCCAAGGGCATTTGTTCGAAAGTGAGTATCATCAGGCGACTAGGATTCGAACTCGCTTCCTTAGAAGCCGCAAAGAGATAGATAGGTTGGCGTGGAAAAAATTAGATATGATGAAAGTGGAATAAAAATGTTTACGACGGGCAAATACGTCAAGTCTGAAATTCATATCATTTCAGTTACACACACACACACACACACACACTCACACACACACATATATATATATATAGACAGAGAGAGATAGATAGAAAGAGACGGAAAGAGAGAGATAGAAAAAGACATAGATAGAAAGGTAGAAAGAGACGGACAGAGAGATAGACACATAGATAAAAAGAGACAGAGAGAGAGAGAGAGAGAGATAGAAAGAGACGGAAAGAGAGAGATAGAAAAAGACATAGATAGAAAGAGACGGAGTGAGAGAGATAGAAAGAGACGGAGAGAGAGAGAGATAGAAAAAGACATAGATAGAAAGGTAGAAAGAGACGGACAGAGAGATAGACACATAGATAGAAAGAGACAGAGAGAGAGAGAGATAGAAAGAGACGGAAAGAGAGCGATAGAAAAAGACATAGATAGAAAGAGACGGAGTGAGAGAGATAGAAAGAGACGGAGAGAGAGAGAGATAGAAAAAGACATAGATAGAAAGGTAGAAAGAGACGGACAGAGAGATAGACACATAGATAGAAAGAGACAGAGAGAGAGATAGAAAAAGACGGAAAGAGAGAGATAGAAAAAGACATAGATAGAAAGAGACGGAGTGAGAGAGATAGAAAAAGACGGAGAGAGAGAGATAGAAAAAGACATAGATAGAAAGGTAGAAAGAGACGGAGAGAGAGATAAACACATAGATAGAAAGAGACAGGGAGAGAGAGAGAGAGGGATAGAAAGAGACGGAGAGAGAGATGAACACATAGATAGAAAGAGAGAGAGATAGAGAGAGAAAGAAAGAGACGGGGGAGAGAGAGATAGATAGAAAGAGACGGAAAGAGAGAGATAGAAAAATACATAGATAGAAAGAGACGAAGTGAGAGAGAGAGAGAGAAAGAGACGGAGAGAGAGATGATCACATAGATAGAAAGAGAGAGAGAGAGATAGAGAGAAAGAGACGGGGGAGAGAGAGAGAGATAGAAAGAGACGGAAAGAGAGAGATAGAAAAATACATAGATAGAAAGAGACGGAGTGAGAGAGAGAGAGAAAGAGACGGAGAGAGAGATGAACACATAGATAGAAAGAGAGAGAGAGAGACAGGGAGAGAGAGATGGAGA
Organism: Sepioteuthis lessoniana; assembly: GCA_963585895.1. NCBI lineage: Eukaryota > Metazoa > Mollusca > Cephalopoda > Myopsida > Loliginidae > Sepioteuthis > Sepioteuthis lessoniana. The sequence goes on along the minus strand of OY757915.1, from coordinate 21,058,702 downwards.
GAAAGAGACGGGGAGAGAGAGATAGAAAGAGACAGAAAGAGAGAGATAGAAAAAGACATAGATAGAAAGGTAGAAAGAGAGATAAACACAGAGATAGAAAGAGACAGAGAGAGAGAGAGAGAGAGAGAGGTAGAAAGAGACGGAAAGAGAGAGAGAGAGAGAGAGAGAGAGAGAGAGAGAGAGAGAGAGGCAGAAATAATACATTTAATTTGATTTTACTCCTCTCTTTATCTCAATTTCTCTCGGTATTGTTGGCCCTTTGAACAGTGAGATATTTTCATGTCTGAATGAATTTTTATATTAGTGAAGTGTCCGGCCGACTTCACCATGATCGATTTCAAATTGCTGTATCCTATTGGATGTTATAGTCGAAAAGAAAGTTGTTGTTTTCACTAGATTAAAATCTATATATAATATCTCTTTGCTTATGTATGTGTGTGATTGTGTGTGAGTTTTTTTTTTTTTTTGTCAATGTACATGCGTGAGTGTTTGTGACTGTGTATGTTTGATTGTGTGAATGTGCGTACGAGAGGGTTTGTGATTATGTGTGTGGGTGAGTGTTTGTGATTTTGTATGGACGTGTATGAGTGTGTTTGTGATTATGTGTGTGTGTAAACGTTTGTGTGTGTGTGTGTGTGTGGTTGTGTATGCACCTGTGTGAGTATTTGTGATTGTGTGTATGTTTTGTGAGTGTGCTTGCGAGAATGTTTCTGATTGCATGTGTGACTGTGTGTGTACGTGCATGCGTGTGATTGTGAATGTGCGAGTGTATTTGTGAGGGTGTGTGTATGTATGCGTGTGTGAGTATTTGTGATTGTGTGTGCGTGTGGGTGTGTGAGTATTTGTCCTTGTTCGTGGGTGTTTTGTGTGTGTACACTATTAATATCGATTTGTCCAGAAATGAAGAAACAGTACCCATCGGAAATGTAGAGTCAACCCTCAGTGAGATTCGAACCTGCGCTCAGTAGCGCTCAAGAAATTGATCAAATTAAAATTCCTGGAATGAGCTGTTTAAATTATACATCGCACTAATAAGCTAGGGAACTGAATAAATCCAAACATTTTCCTCCACCTATGGGTAAATAGTAGGGCAGACTGACTCTATAACCTTGGCATGGCAACCTGCCTAGAAGAAAGAAAACTCTGTATTGAAATCTGGTAAGCTCTGCTTAAAAATTAACCACATGTGGCATCTGCGGCAGTCCTGGGTAAATATATAACAATGATAAGACGTAAAAAATACCAAATGTCGGTTATGTAGTAATAGAGACGAGGCGACAAATAACATAATAAGCGAATGGCACAAATTAGTGTAAAAAGAGAATAAGACTAGTCACGACTAGGTACTATTTACCAACCCCCTCCGCTCGGGCAGGATATGACACAAGGTCAATTTTTAAGCGGAGTTTAACAGGTTTGAATTCAGAGTTTTCCTTCTCCTAGACTAGTTGCCTCACCAAGGCTGAAGAACCTAGTCCGTCCTACTATTTACCCATAGCTGGAGGGAGAATAAGGGGGTTCATACCTTTCCCAAGGGTATTTGCCCGAAAGTGAACGTACTAGCGCGACTGGAGTACGAACTCGCGTACTACGATTCCGCAGTGCATCGCTTTAACCATTACACCACGAGGACACACCCTTAGTCACGACTAGGTGTGGAAGTTGATCCACTGGGAATTGTGCAAAAAAAAAAAAAAAATTGAGCATACGAACAAATGGTGTATTCACAACCCAGAATCAGTCCTGGAGAATGAGACGCTCAAAGTTCTTTGGGATTTTGAAATACAAACGGATCACCTAACCTCTGCTAGACGACCAGATAATAGTTAACAAAAAAGCAAAGCCAAAAAAAAAAAAAACCCTGCCGAATAGTGGACTTTGCCGTCCCAGCAGATCACAAAGTGGAATTAAAAGAGAGATAAGAATCTAGACCTTGTCAGAGACCTAATAAAAAAAACTTTTGGAACATAAAGTTGACGGTGATACTAATTGTAATTGGTGTACTTGGAACAATCCCCAAAGGATTGGTAAAGGGACTAGAAGACTTGGAAATAAAAAGACAAGTAGAGATCTTCAAGACTACAGGATTATTAAAATCGGTCAGAATACTGAGAAGAGTCCTGGAGACTTGAAGAGACTTGCTGTCACTGAGACTTTTGAGGAAAATAATCAGCTAACGCTGGTGTGAAAAGCTAGCAAGGAGTAAAAATGATGATGGAATGACAGCTTGGTTAATCTGGATGAAAAGCCATAGAAATTAGTTTGGATTACGTACGGATTAGCAGATAATGTTTGATATATCTAAACAGTGTGAGATAGAAAGATATATGGATAGACAGATAAATAGAAAAAGACAATAGGTGATTGACAGTGATTCATTAAATTAAATAAATCTTTACGTTTAAAAGAATTTGCTTTTCTTTCATTTTTAAAGCACGGTGCGCTGGGGCTGATGAATACACTGACTGCACCTCTGCAGAGGAGTAAGATCTTCCCCCAACGAGTGTCCTGATATACGATACTAAAAAATCTGATGATGATGCTTCAGTAATGCTGGAGCTTTGGGGAATACGGAGTATCCCTTCACTGTTATCCCTCCCAAGTCCATTCTGCCCCGGAGTGGAAGAATCTGATAGGGTTTTATGTATGGGCTAAACCCTTTGACATTTAAACTGAGTGCCAACAAATGACTTATGCTAAACTAAAATGTTAGAAACAGAATTGTTTGATTATTGAACTATGTGTAAACAAATGTCTGATGTTAAATTGTGACTGTTATATAGCAATACTTGAAACCGTTGAACTATGTGCAAAAAAGAGCATAGGCTCGTTTAAGAATGTTATTTACAAAATTGGTCTACAAATTATATATATATATATATATATACAAATTTCGTGGAGCATAATAGACATTTTCTGTCAACATATTTTCTTCTGGATACTATGTAAGAGCGTCTTTACCGTGGGAGAGTATAGCGTTTTCTTTTATACTCTCCAACGTTAAAGATGCTCTTACAGAGTAGTAATATGTAAAAACAAAAGTTACATCACTTTTGTTATAGATCCTCCCCTGATGATGCCATAAAGTTGGGCAGAAAGTACTAGGGATATATGCAACTATGGACAATACATAAATCAATTCCCGCTGAATATGATAGAAGCAATACGGCAATACGAACGGATCCAGAAGAAAATATGTAGCCAGAAAATGTCTATATTCAACGAAATTTGTATTAACGAAGAAATGCTGCCAATATATATATATATATATATATATATATATATATATATATATATAAACAGGATTTCGCATTAAATAACCTACAATGGTTGATGTGCTGTGAAACTCAACCAAGCTAAACGCTCATTTTTTATCTAATTCTGTTTTTTTTATATCAGTAAGTTTAGCTTAGTATCTGATATCTGCCTTACTAGTGTAGAGTACTTCGTGTAACGGTAATCATCACAGGAGATAGGATTTGTGACTCGAGTTCAAATCCATTACGAAACTTATAGCATTTCACTTTATGCTAATGCCATTTGAAAGACACAAATACACCTGTCCTGTCCCCCGCCTCAGCAGCAATAGTTAGGCAACTAATCTTGAAGAAGGAAAACTGAATAGAAAACTGCTTAAAAAATATAACTTCCTGTCGGTGAGTGAGAGATGGGGAAAATACATACTGTTGCTGGATGTAATTGATAAAAGCTGTTACGGCCATATTCAACCTTGACGCTAACAAGTAGAAATTTATTTGTTTACATTTGATAAATATTTACGTGTAAATGATTTTTGCTTTTCTTTCATTATTAATAATTTAAAATCTTTTTCCGTAATTGTCTTTTCAGATTTTGACTCAAGCGAACTAAGAATGCGATTATGTAAATTTAATATATAAATATGGATTTATCAAAACCGGTAAGTTTTTAAATAATTTTATTGACTTAAATAGACAGCTTTTTTCCTTTTTTTTTTTTAAATAGTCATCTCACGATTTTCAAAGATGGATACAGTTATAAATTCCAATTTCATCTGTCTGCAACGATTTTATTACAACAATTACGATTAAAATTCTTCTGTAATATGATTTATCTACGACATATAAAAGCGAATTGCCTGCGCGTAGCGTAGCTTTGCGCTAAGCCATTTTGCGACAGACTCGCTACGCTCATACGTTTAGTCTACGCACGTAGACTCACTTGACTGTTTATGGAATACTTTCATGTTATCTTATAGACATCGTCTCTTTACAAAATGTGGAAAGACAGGTTCAGTATTATCTTTAACTTTAAAAATTAATTTATCAAAATTTCCGAGATAAAGCTGGATAATTATTGTCTTCATCTTCATTGTTATACTTATAACGTTTCGGCTGATATGTCCTTCGGCCTTCTTCGAATGTTTCCCGTAAAACTCGGGCGCCAAAGTTATTTTCTATATTCAAAGTTTAGTTAGAAACGTCAGACACTACAGGTTTGAGTTAGCAAAACTTGTTCATTTGATTTGTGTCGGCTAGAATTTACCTGAAACACATTAGACTTTTTTTTTACCTTAGAGCGCTGAGATCTTTCATTTCACAAATTTACTTTCGACGAAATACGTATCAACTATTATATTATAACAGATTCACGTCATAGATTATGTAATACATATTCCATGTTATATCACTTGCCTATAATTGTTTACGTTTTACCATGTTTCTTTTACCGTGGCACCTTTTACCTGGGATTTAACACCGTGATTTTCCGTTAAAAAATGTTACTTTTGTATTTCTTCACTCTCCGTTGATAAAACCTGGGCTATTAAGAGAAAAAAAAACCTTACAAAATTTTCCCCAACGGAATAAGCCACTTTTTATATAGATTATCGAGAGATAGAGAAAACCACACTATAGATCCTGTTGGAAATTTAATTTTTCTATAAGAAAAAAAAAACATTATTTATTATTTTGGTTCGCTGTCGCAATGACTTTGTTTCATGCTAGAGTCATTTAATAAGTTTTACCAAAAGAGTTGGCTGATAGAAGCACTGTCTATATTTCCACCTTTAACAAGGAAATCAATGGTGTTGGGACCTTTCATGTCACAGAACACTGTCAGTATTATCCTCTTTACTGAACCCTGCACCCGGAACCATTTCTTAACTGGAGAGTCAGTGCTTCCACTCCATGGACTCTCTTTTCGACTAAGACACGTTGTGGCAAATCCATGTTTGGCTCATTTATGAAAAAAAAATGGTCTTAACACGGTTAACTAGTCTCAGCTTACATTCTTCTGTAAATTTCACATAGTTAGCATTTCTCAGCTACCAAATATTTGATGGCAGACTTCTGTTCAAGCCAGGAGCACTCTGTTTGATTTGCCACCATTTTGAATAGGCTCAAAACAAATATTTTTGCGGGATCAAAATAATTTTTTGCTTTAAACCAATTCCAAACAAAATAGACTTTATGTTTATGGGAAAAGAAATATTTTGCAATGTTTCTTCTGGTTTCTTTTTTTTGTTTTTTCAGTTCCTTTTTTTTTTGCTCCCTACCAGACATTGGCATGATGGTTAGAGTGTTCGCCAGTGGTCCGGGAGACCGGGGTTCAATCCCAGATCGAGTCATACCAAAGACTCAAAAATGGTACTTGATGCCTCCTTGCTTAACACTCAGCAATATAAGATAGGGATCAAGGGTAAAGTGGAACAATCCAGGGAAAGTAGTAACATCGGTGTAGTAGCTATCGAAAAATTCTTCTGCACGAACTTTCGAGAACATCGATGTGAGACTTTAGAAATCTATAGCTCATGAGGGCAAGTATTTAGATTTTACGAGGGTCATTAGATGAATAAAGAGGGTCAAAAAAGTATGTAAAGTAAAGTTGGAGACCATAGTCGAAGGGGACATTTAATGACCCTCGTAAAATCTAAACACTTGCCCTCTTCAGCTATAGATTTCTAAAGTCTCACCTCGATGTTCTCGAAAGTTCGTGCAGAAGAATTTTAGCATCAAGAAACAAAATCTCAGTTATATAGGGTTCGGAAGAATGATCTCTCTGGTTTGAAACGAAAATAAAAAGAAAGACAACATTGACTCTATTCAACATTTCTTTACTATAGAAATAACTCCATTTGCAATTTTTTATCACTTTATTTTAAAGATCATATAGTCTAAATTTGCCTTCCAGAGATATATTTTCCTGAAGTCTCAACCTAAAGTTCTTCAGTACTAGCTATGTCATTACCTCTTGTATTGCTGCAATCGCTGCGGGAATAAAATCTTCCAGTTTGTCAGTTATATGTGACCTACATTTAAAGACTTGAATTTCCAAAGATCCCGAGTGGAAGTAATCTCAAAGTGAGTTGACTACGAAATAACTAAGTCAGACGACCGTTGTCGAAAGTGACCCGAAGGCTTCCTTTTCAATACCTACAACACCACAGTATAGAGGACGGCGCTACTCCACTCCCTGGATTGATACACTAACCTTTGATCCGTACCTTATAATTCTGAATGTTAAGAAGGCATTAATTATCATTTCTAAGTCTTTGGTATAATTCGACCTTGGATTGAACCCTGGTCTCCAAGACCAATGGCAAGCGCTCTAACCATTATGTCAATGGGCCGAAATAACTACTAAGTTGCAATGATTGAGTTTCAATAACAAACACACAACATTCACCATTCCACGCCATCATGGCACATGAAATAGCTTGCCTGTTACTGCTCAAAAACATACCTTCCATTTTCTCCTCTCTATATGGATGCCTATCGTAGAACAGTTTTTAGTAAACTAGTTCCATTGATTACTCGTTTCAACATAAGATATCCCGTCACTATATGATTTATATGCTGTGTGATGTCCTGAAAAATATGCTGGAGTAAGCAAGTATGACTGTAATGATCTCAGATAAAACTATATAAGTTTTATTGATATGATATTGGGGAATGAGGGTAGTCCTAAATTCCCATTACTCCCTGGTCCACTCTCATCCAGAAAGATAGTACCTATTGGGATCCCTTCTTTAGGTCAATCGAAACTGTTCAATCATTTACTAAGTATTATAGTTATTGATTTGAAATCATATATTTGTATGCAAATTATTTATATTAGATAGAAATGGTGGACAAAATGAATTACTAAAGTTCAGCGGCAATTCTTGAAACCTATTAACTATGTGCAAATAAATGATAAATATTGAATAAAATTGCAAGTGTTAAATGAAAATACTTATAACCGTTTAGCTGTGAGTAAACAAATGAGCTCTAACAACTAGGTTAAAAATAAAGTTACCTCCAAACTATTCGCTAACAAATCAAACGTGTGTGTGTGTGTACATACGATTGAGCATAGAATAACCCAGAAAGGTTGATTTGACATAAAACACTGACCTGCCAAGCATCCAACCAATCAACATCGTCCAAATGTTTGCTCCCACGAAATATATTCTCGTGAAATCTCACCCTGGAGTTTTGCAGTGGTTACCTAATCATTGTTTCTGGTATTGCTGTGACCTCACGATGAAGAAATTTTAGTCTTCAGGAATTCTCAAAGGAAGTGATCACAAAGGAAGAAATCTGGTAAGAAATGTCAGGCTTCAGAAATTCTCAAAGGAAGTGATCACAATAGAAAAAATGTGTTAAGAAATTTCAGTCCTTAGGAATTCTCACAGGAAAATAATCACAACGGGAAAGATCTGGTAAAAATGTTCAATCTTCAGATATTCTCAAAGGAAATGATCACAAGGGAAAAAAATTGGTAAGAATATTTCAGTCTTTAGGATTTCTCAAAGGAAGGGATCACTACGAGAAAAATCTGGTAAAAAAGTCCAATCTTCAGATATTCTCAAATGAAGTAATCACAGGGGAAAAATCTTGTTTAGAAACTTCAGTCTTCATATATTCTCAAAGGAAGTCATCAGAACGGGAAAATCTAGTCAGAAATTTCAGTCTTCAGGAATTCTCAAAGGAAGTAATCACAACGGGAAACATCTGGTGAGTTAACTGGCCACAGGATGTCTCGGAACTTCTATGTGCAACACTTCTTGCCATGATAATAAATGAAATGGCATGGATATTTCTGCTTATCGCTATTATTACTTGTGGGGCCAAAAATTTTAACCTACGAGATCATTCTCCTGGAGCCTGTTTATAAGAATATTTACTTTTAAGTAATAGTACAAAATAATTTTCTGATAGTTTTATAATTAAGAAAATCAAATTTAGAATGTCATCTAAACTTTCCTGCTTAATTCATACAAATCACTCAATAAAATAATCCTATTATAAACAGAGTTCAGCAGAATTTCCCAATCAGATATAAAATAATGTGAGTATGTATGTTTGTGTTTCTCTGTGTGTGTGTGTGTGTGTGTGTGTGTGTGTGTGTGTGTGTGTGTGTGTGTGTGTGTGTTTATTAATAATATACTGTAAATTATGGTGTATGAATCAACCTGGTATATAATCCGGTCTCAATATTTTTAGCTCAATATTCACAGTTTGCCTCATGCAATAGTATACGTCGACCACCCCAACATACACTAGGTTATCGTGACCTCTCAGTTAGTGATTATTGTCAATACATTATCGCTAAGAAAAGATATAAATAAAATATTTGACATATATTGTAGTTTTATATAATATACTTTATTAATATAATTCGTAACTTTATTTTATTAGGGACCAGTCGGCTGGAGGGGTGGACTTCAGAATACACCGACTGCATCTCTGTAGAGGGGTATGAATATCCCAACGAATGTCCTGGATATGACACTAAAAAATCTGATGCTAAGTGTTCCAGTAGTGCTTGAGCTTTGGGGAATGCTGAGTGCCCCTTCATTGCAATCGCTCCCAGGTCCACAATATTCCAGAATGGTAGCACTTGATAGGGTCATATCCATTGATAAAATAGAACGAAATTGTATTCTTATACTGAACTGAATAGTTAGAAATAGAACTGTTTTGATATTTAAGCTGCGTACGTATGCTAAACTGAAATTTTTGAAATAGAACTGCTTATATGCATAAAAATGGATTTAGCATCAACCCACAAGGGTTGGTATGCCATAAATGAAAGCAAATTTATCTTATTGAATTTAATTTATACTTTATTTACTACTTAACTTTTTACTTTATATAATACTTAACTTGCCCGTGGTGTAATGGTTATCATCGTAGGAAATGGACACGGCGACACGAGTTCAAATCCTGGACGAGACTGATTGCATTTCACATAGCACTAATACCATTGGGAAAGGTATGAATCTAATTATTCTCCCTCCAGCTATGGGTAAATAGTAGGGCAGACTAGGTTCTTCAGCCTTGGTTAGGCAACTAGTCTAGGAGAAAGAAAACTCTGAATTCAAACCTGTTAAACTCCGCTTAAAAATTGACCTTGTGTCATATCCTGCCCGAGCGGAGGGGTTGGGTAAATATGATATAATACTTAACTTTATTTTATTAATATAATGTTTAACTTATAGTTTTATTTTAGAGCTAGTTTTTTTTTAAGTACGTTTACTATACACGAGTTTAAGTTGAAAAAAATTATGGCCATTTGCTTGAGTTACTGTCACTGTTGTATATTGATTGTTATCGTTAAGGATTAGTGGTTTACCAAATGTTGATACTAATTCTTTTTTTCTTCTTTTCTAAAACACTTGTAAAAGTGTGCCAACATCTCAGGCATTAATGCTAGGTTTCGATATCCGTAAAAACAGTTGATAGTTTAATCAGGAATTTTTGCTGATTTTAAAGCTGGATTTGTCGTAGAAATTTCCGGTTTTTAATCTGTATCTTATCCCTTAAAAATAAAATAAAATGGGTTTATGTGATCAGAGAGTGATGCAGGTATTATTGAAAAATTAGGGGTATGTGTTGGGTTAACGGTTTCCTTTCGAGAAAAATACTGACACCACAACAGAATAAACTGAAAAGCAGGAAGATTTACGGGACAAATGGCAGGACTCTTAATATATTTCAAATTGAAGTCAAATGACGAGCCTTTATTGTCAATTTCGCCACTGTTTCTGTGGTTGACCAATCTGTAGTAAAAGTTTGGATTTAACCCTGCCGTAGAAGTCAATCCCTTGTTTTGTAGAGATTTTTCAGGCTTAAAAAACACTGGTACTGAGCAATTTACGGTAGTTATAATTTTGCTGTATCAAGTACAGAGGGCTTAATATTGTTTGTTTGGTTCGTTGGTTTCTTTCTTGGTGTTACATACAGAGATTTTTACAGACCGATAAGTTTGGGATTTCAAAACAGGATATTGCACCTGTGTAAACAAGGGACAGCGGAAATAAATCACGTGAATTGAGAAACGGAAGGAAAATGTGTGGGCATTGAGAATACTATATAATGACTAGAGATTCACTGCCAGATTCAGAGATTCGGTCAGATTCGGAAAGCAGCCAGCGAGTAAACGTCAGGCGGGGGTGGCGGCCACTTTACTAAGAAGCAAAAGAAGTTAGTTTCTGAATGTTTGTCCCCAACGCAGTGTCAATTATAGCAGTCCTCCGACTCTCACTCTCTCTCTCTCTCACACACACACACAAATGTAGCCATTTTGACCCTTTCGTACCAAATAAGAAGAAAGTATATATTTTCATAAACTAGTGTTATGGTCTCTTCATTGTTATTTAACAATGGTACTTTAACATTTCTTGGTTATTCATTGCGAAGATGCAAAGAATATTCAAGATTTTGATAAAGGGGAAGTGTAGTAGAACTATTTACTATTGTTAGTAGACATATGCATTACTGATATGTCCCGGGAATGGATATATTTAATCGAAGTAGCTGAGTGGTTTGGATACTGTAACAGGTGTTGTAACATCGGGCTGGAAGGTAATCGTATTGGTACTAGACGTGTGTTAGTACCGACACTGGACAGTCATAGACACTGTAGTAGTCGTGAATGTAGACAATGTACCTCTATATTCGCCTGTATTTATGGCTGACACCAGCCTATCATATTACTGAGAGGGGGACCCAAGTGTATGCATATACATTACATCAATAACATATACTTGCTGTTTAACATATAGTTGGGACTTCAATAGGCATTGTCACTTCGGGTCAGGATGGACCTGAGATTAATGATATTTAAGAAGTGACTCTACACCCCCTGTAAATCCAAAGAGAATAGGTGTTAGATCTCTATGGGCAGTTTATTTGTTCGTTACATATAAAAATATTTCCAATTTTTAAGTTGATATTTTCTGTATAAATCCATTATTTTAGAATATAATATTGTCATCAATTTTTACCCTTTCGAAGAGCTCATTAATATTGTTTTTATCATAGTATCTTTGTCTTGAGGAAGCAAGATCTCTGCTTTCAGTCTAGGTGATTGAGCATATGTAGAGTTGAGTTTTTAAGGGCACAAACACTGAGGAAACGGCCCTTGGTGATTGTCTGTCTAATCATTAGATCAATATATATATATATATATATATATATATATATATATATATATATATAAGGAGAGTAATAAGGAAAGTGTCTGGCATCAAGGGAATGCACGATCCTCTTATAGCAGAACAGGTATAAGATACGTAAATAGTAGAATTATTAGTTTTTTTAAAGTTTTTATTTAGTATCATATCAACCTTAGTGATTTATTTAATTCCATCCGTGTAAAAGAATATTAGGGGTACAATTTATTCCAGAGCTAGAGGAATAAGAGGGGTTCAAGCCTTTCCCATCCGAAAATGAATATAATAAGGCGACTGATGTTCGAATTTGGTAACTACGTTGTCAAAGTCTAGTAGGTTACCCGCGACGCTACAGCCCCTCCCCAAATTAGAGATAAGCGAATAAAAAGTCCATTACTTAAATTCCTTTGGTTTTCCACAATCTTCTGACGGGCGAGTGGTAAAAATCGTCGTCTAACATCTGCATAATGTGAGGTTTGTTTGTTATTTAATGGCATATCAACCTTCTCGGGTTATTTAATGTCAAATCCATCCTTCTAGAAGGACAGTTGTGGTATTATTTAACCCATCGATGGGAGGCTAAAGGGTTCATACCTTCTCACGGGTATTTGTCGCAAAGTGAATGTTGTAGCGTGACAGGAGCTTGAACTCGCGTACTACGAATTTGCAATCCAGCGTTTAACCATTACACCACAGGGTTTTGTCCCATAATATAGTGTTCGTACGAGACATTTACAAGAAAGAATAATGCATTTAGGTGACAATACATGTGACATTCAAAAGATATATATGTGTGTGTGTGTGTGTGTGTGTGTGTGTGTGTGTGTGTGTCTGCGTGGATATATATATATATATATATATATATATATATATATATATATATATAAAAGAAATAGTAAGATTTTCTTGAACAACAAAGTTTAATTGCTAAACACTCAGAAATTAAAAGAATAATTTTTCTCAGCTGTTAGCACTTGATTGCTTCAACGCAAATATCAATTCTGAGTAAAAGTTTCCGGCATTTTTTTTCCTTAAAACATATATTTATACAAATTCGTATTTAATTACCTGACGTCATTTTTAAGGCAATTAGTTTTCCATGATTTTCATCGAAAATCGATGCTCTATATCTGTGTCAATGTGTCAGATTAGATTGGTCATGTTGAACTTGGTAGTTACCTTGTGAGTCGTACAATTGCGTCTAATGATAACATAGCACTATCGTGACGAGACTCATGTAATGATTGAAAATACTTGTATGGAAGCCTTGCTGCGAAAAAATCATCAGCAAGCTAGTCTTTCTGCAGTGGGTTAAGTTCCGACTAGACACTGTTCGCTTAGAATCTTCTGGTAGACTAATAAGAGTTTAGTAAACACAAGAGAGACAAAAAATATCTGAGTATTTCCTTTGATGAGACTGATAATGCGTAGAAAGAGAATGCGCCTTCCATAAAAAAATATTCACGTATAAATTACAATAAATTGAATGTTGTTAACAAATCTTCCATCACTTGTTGACGCCATTTTGGAATAATTTACTCGGGCTGTTGAAAAGAAAAAGAAAACCTCCGAGTAAAAACATTCCTGGCAGATGTTCAAGAAAATTCTTTCTCTGTGAAAGTCTCATATTCAAAGAAATACGTTAAGAAACATAATTTAATAAAAAGGCATCAAAGTCAGACTTTTTCCAAGAGTTCTTCAGACTACAAGTGAATTCATTACTTTGATTGCGTTTCTTGCTGTCGATCTCTTCAGCCATATTCAGATGTGCAGCGTGCGATGAGTAAATTGTCGTCTAAAATTACACACAAAAAAAAATAAATAAAAATAGCACAGACATCTTTCTTTATCAGTTATATTTACCAAAATTATATGAAAACATCTTGAAATATTACAAATTAGTTTTATTCAAAGATCACCATTGGCTTCAAACGTGACTTCAAAATCTCCTGCAACATTTTCCGACTGTCTTGCTTAAAATGTTAAATGCTGTCATGTTTTCTTTCTGTTCCTCTTTGATGTTGCATAGAGATTTTGGTGCTTCGCTCTAATGCAGACCACACATAGTAATCAAGGGAATTGCAATCTGGGGAGTTTGGGAGCCAGATGTTAGAGATGACGTGGTCGCAGAAATTTTCTCACAGCCAACACTGGGTTCTCCTACTTGTGTAGCATGGCGCAGAATCCTGTTAACAGACTTAAGGCTTTCTAGCAGGCTCCCTCTCGATCCAGGAAAAAAACACTGTTATCCCAGTTGGCTGGGGCTGTAGAATACACCGAATCCTTCTCTGCAGAGGGATAAGACCTGGCCACCAACGAGTATCCTGGATATGATACTAAACGATCTAATGGTGAGGTTGGAGCTTTGGGGAATTCAGAGTACCCCATCACATGCCATCACTCCCAGATCCACTCTGGCCCGGAGTGGTAGCACCGGATAGGGTCTTATCTATGGATCCAATAGAACTAAACTAGGCACTTATGTTAAACTGATTTGTTAGAAATGGAACTGTTTTGACATTTGCACTACGTACTTATGCTAAACTGAATTGTTTGAAATAGAACTATTTATATGAATAAAAATAGATTTGGCATGAATAACCGGAAATGGTTGATGTGCCTTAAAACTAAACCAAACCAAACCAAATTTCTACCATTTTACTGAAATAGAACTGTTTTTGTATGATAAACTGAATTGTTTGAAATAGAACTGTTTTTGCATGCTAAACTGAATTGTTGGAAATAGAACTGTTTTTCCAAATTGAAACTATGTACTTATGCTAAACTGAATTGTTTGAAATGGAACTGTTTTTGATATCGAAACTGTATGTATGCTAAACTGAATTGTTTGATATAAAACTGTTTATATGCATAAAAATTGATTTAGCATTAATAATTTACAATGGTTGGTGTTCCATAACACGAAACAAAACTAAACCAAAACACTACGTCCGCCAAGCATTGATGTAAGTCTTCATGTTGACTAAGGAAGTGTGGGAAAATGAATGGAAGCGTTTCTTCTCGGAATAATCAGAATTTTTTTAGCTGCTGTACTTTTGTAATTCTCATTGGACACATCTAACTCTTTTCGAATCCTCTGCAGGGGTCTTACATTGACACCCAAACCCTTTAAAATCTTCATATTAGAGCTTCCATCGTAAATGGCTGCAAAATCTCTGTGGGCAGGGAATAGCATCACGATGCTGCTTTCCTCGCAGACAGCGTCCAACTGCGCAATAGACAAAACTTAAATCAGACAAAACGCATGCGTGAAATTAATAATCTAAAATGGCCGTAATTTACCCATTGTCCCTGTTCAGACGTACAATTCTCTACATCCTAATTTCAAAACAGTTCTATTTCTAACAATTTAGTTTAGCATAAGTACTTAGTTTAGGTCAATTTGACTATTTAGATTTAAACTTGTAGATAAGTAAAGCTACAAGGTATCTAAAACAACTTATCAAAACTAATGACCGATATAGATAGATGGCAAAAAAGAGTCAAAGGTGCTGTTGGCATGGCTTGAAAATAATTATATATATATATATATATATATATATGTTTAACGTTTTCAAGTATTGATATGCATCACTAAAAATTCAATTAAACCTCAGTCATTTGTTTACATACAGTTAAATGATCTAACAGTTCTATTTCTAACCATTATTTTTAGTATGAGTACAGTCAAACCATTATTTTTTACCCATAGAGAGGACCCTTTCAGAAGGGTCCTATCTATGGGTCAAAAATAATGGTATCACTCCGGGTCCTATCTATGGGTCAAAAATAATGCTATCACTCTGGGCCTGAGTGGATCTGAGAGCGATAGCAATGAAGAAGTACTGAATGTTTAGTCTCATATCCAGGACACTCATTGAGAGGGGGTCTTATAGGGAAGCAGTCGGTGTATTATACAGCCCCAGCCGACTTGGCCATTACTTTTACGTAAGTAGTTTTTGAGATTACAGCACCGAACACCGACGTTTTGGGGACACCAGAAATTTGGGATATACCCGTATATTTTGATTGTTTTTTTTACTCAGATCGATGAGTGAAACCTTGGTTTAATTTGGTTTTATTACTTTACCTTCGTTGGATATTAAATGCCAAAGCCATCCTTACCCATTCCAGACTATGCAGCAGAGATTCGGCCTGGGCTGGTGTATTTGCTAGAAGCGCTATGTCATCAACGTAGTCCGCATCCGTAATTGTTTCTGCAAGGTACCGTCTGCTCCTTGCCTTTTCACATTCGATCTGAATACTTTTAGCGTTTCTTTTTTAAACAGCTTTAAAGATCTGACTAGACTTTCTTCCAAACGTTTGCAATTTATCCAACGTCTCACTAGGCTAGATTTGACACAAGGATATTTTATTGCAAGCGGTGCACGAATTGAGATTCATGTGCGACCGTCACAAAAATGCTTGGGCCCATTTGAATTTTCCATTTTTGGGGCGCCTCAGGCGTCAAGAGATGGAATTAGCCCAACTAAGCAGGGGTGGAAGGTTCTCTGGGACCAGGTCGAAGGCACAATAACATCCACCTTGCGCGAACGCCAAGTGGATTCTGGAATATCAGAGATTTTCTTAAAATCCTTTATCACGATGAATATTGTAATTTCTGTTGAAATACAAAAATATCCTACATAACTAAATAACTGTATACCAGCAAATGCTTGAAACCATATAATTACTAGTATTAGATAGGAATACTTGATAATAGAATCATTTGTATCAGATAGGAATACTTAATATCTGTGTGAAAATAAAAGGAAAAAGGAACAAAAAAATTAAATATAAAAGTACGATGGACGAAATTCCCTAACTTCTAAGAACTAAATAGCCCTTGACAGTTTGACAATCCATTAAAATCGGTCAATCATATTTGATTAAAGTCATTGTACATAGTATTGGATATAAATTTTTGACACTAGAGATCTATGTGTAAATTATGCGAATCACATTTAGGGAAAAAAATTCTGAAACAAAAATCATACTGAATTTTTGCAAAACCAATCCCCTATTTATTGAATGACCTTCATGTTCTGACTGGATTCTATTAATGACAAAGAGTTATGATATGAATACATTACAAAAAAGCATATTTCCGTCATATCATGATCTTCTGTCTATCCTGATCTGATGAGTGAAAAAGGAAAAAGATCTTTGTCGAGATTTATCAAACAATTGTTGTGTAATCCATCCCACCATCAACATCCTCTCAGGGGAAGTGTGGAAGCGGTTGATCGAGAGATAAGTTAAAAGAGCATCCAATTTCAAACATGTTAGGATAGTCTGTGTTTTGAGGTTTGGTTTGGCTTGACAATTTGGTTTTTTTGTTAATGGCATATTATCTTTAAAGGGTTAATTTATGTCAACGCCATCCTCGTAAAATAACAGTAGTAGTACTATTAAACCCATTACTTGGGGATGAGAGGGTTTATACTTCTCCCAAGGGCGTCTGTCGGAAAGTGAACACAATACAGCGGCTGGAATCCGTTAGAAGGCCCTCATGTGGGCGTCAATATAGACTTATAGAAAAATCTGAGTTTACTTCACTCTATAAAAGATGGTTTGGAAACCTACTGAGATAGCCGGCCTATTAAAGGATTTATAAACGTGAGAAGCAAACTATAAATGTGTGTTTCTCCATTTCTATCCCTGCCAAAGATAAAGTGGAAAATTTCGATTATTTAATAAAAGTCTAACGCAGAAAGTACATTCTCGTATAGAGTGCTGGATTGCAAAATCTTAGTAGGCGAGTTCGAACTCCAGTCCCGCTATTACGTTCACTTTCAGATTAATATCATAATCCTTCCAAATATGGTTCGTTGGATTTCATGGCACATCAAGGTTTATAGTGTATATAACGTCAATCCCAAATATGGGTTTGATAGTATGACTTTGGCATTACATAACCAATGAAGGTTGACATGCCCTTAAAATAAAGAAACCAAAGAAAGAAACCAAAACAGAGATGAACAATTAACGTATCGTTAAATTTCATCAAAAAAATCCGCTACCTAACATAAGTCTATGGTTTGTTTTGTTTTGGTTTGGTTTATGGCATATAAACCATTGTTGGTTAAGGCCAAATTCTGTTTTTACATATATATTAAATATATGATTTCTGAACACATTTTGCAGATACACACAGTTAAATGATCAAACAGTTCTATTCCTAACAATAAAATGTAGCATAAGTCAACAAAGCTAAATAGTTCCAATTATTGCGATGTACGACTAACAATTCAATTAAACATCAGTCATTTGTTTACTATCAGTTAAATGATAAAACAGTTCTATTCCTAACAATTTACTTTGGCATAAGTCAACAAAGTTAATTGATTCCAAGTATTACTATGAATCACTTATTTGTGCAAAAAGGACTTGTTTTTGATCTCCCTTTCATTATTATTTTTGGAATATATATATATATTCTACAGCCCCAACCGACTGGGCTGCATAAAGTAAGACTTACGAACAAGTCACACTTAAAGCACCGGTTCCCATTAGATCCCCTAAATAGTGATAAGCCTTTTCAATACTTAGATGGGTGATCACTTAAGCAACAGTAGGTCCTGTAAGTAATGCAAGGCTTGTGTACTATGTCTATGTGAAGCTTAGTTAATAACATTTTAACAAGTGAGGAGCCTATTCAATACATAGACGAATGGCCACTTAAACAACAGCAAGTGACGTAAGATACGCAAGGCCTGTGCGCCATATGTACGCAAAACTTTCTAAACAACCACATAAATCTAATATAGAAAGTGTTTTCTGAAAGTATTGACACTAAAGCTGTGCATACGAGAGCAGCAAAGAACAATACAACATTAAATTCACAGTTGGATTTTCGGAACACTTGCGGGTAGACTTGTTTTGGGGGTTTCAACATCAGTTAGAAGAGCCTCATACGGGCCTCAATAGAGACATTTAGAAGATGTAAGGAGTTTATTTTCCTCGACAAAAGACGGTTTGGAAACTCACAGAAATATCCACCTTGAATTTAGCGTACGAACCCAACTGTTAATGCGTGTTTTTTCATTTGGTTCTTCGATGGGAATCATGTGACAACATTTGAGTTGCTTGAGGAGAGAATAATTTCATGTAGGTGTGTCATTCTTTTTCACTGACGAAAGGCCTGTTATATAATCGAGGGTCATTCAATACATAAGAGGAATTAAAAAAGATTTTTTTTCCTTAAATATCAGCTTTGCAATGTTTGGAATTGGTTTATCGCAAAAAATATTCTAATCTCCCAAAAATATTTGTGTTGAGGCTATTCAAAATGACGGCAAATCAAGCAAAGTGCTCCAAGCAAGAACAGAGGTCTGTCATCAAATTTTTGGTGGTTGAAAAATGCAAACCATGTGAAATTCATAGAAGAATGTTTGATGAGTATGGAGAAGCTTGTTTTGGTAGAAAATATTCCCAAATCGCCTAAACATGAGTTTGCCACTAATAGCCATTGTCGAAAAGACAGTCCATAGAGTAGAAACACAATGAAGAAAAGAAAAGGTTACAGATGTTGTGATAAATAAATAAGATCATGCTGACAGTCATTTGGTACATAAAATGACTCATCATTATTGATTTCATTGAAAAAGGAGCTACTGCAAACCGTGCTTTTGACTGTGAAAACTTTACACAATATTTCAACTTATTTATTGAACGACACCCCTAATTCGATAATTTCAAAAAATACCCAATAAGTCTCATTTCATTATCTTTACTTCTACCAATAATGAGAAACAAGAGAGTAAAACCTAACAGAAGTGAAAATCGAAAGAGTCATCTTTTACGGAGACGAGTTATCGCCATTGCTTTTTCTTACTACTATGGCCCAGTCGGCTGGGCCTGTAGAATACACCAACTGCATCTCTGAAGAGGGGTAAGACCCCTCCCAACAAGTGTCCTAGATATGACACTAAACACTCTGATGATGAGGTTTCAGTAATGCAGGAACTTTTGGGAATGCGGAGAACTCATTCATTACCATCGATCCCAGGTCCAATCTTGTCCAGAGTGATCCCAGGTCCAATCTTGTCCAGAGTAGTAACACCTGATAGGGACCCATCTATGGGTCAAATAGAACTAAACTGCTTACTTATCCTAAACTGAATTTCTTGAAATGGAACTGTTTTGACATTTAAACTGCGTACTTATGCTAAACTGAATTACTTGAAATAGAACTGTTTTGATTTTTAAACTACATACTTATGTAAAACTAACTGTTCGAAATAGAATTATTTTTGACATTGAAACTGTACTAACACTAAACTGAATTGTTTGAAATAGAACTGTTTTGACATTTAACTATGTTTAGACAAAAACTATACTTATAGTAAACAGAATTGTTTGAATTAGACTTTTTTGACTAAACTGAATAGCTTGAAATAGAAATGTTTTTGAAAACTAGACTGTGTACTCATGCTAAACTGAATTATTTGAAATAGCACTGATTATTTTATAAAAATGGATTTGGCGTTAAATACCCTACAAATGTTGATATGCCATAAAACCCAACCAACCAACCAACAATTTACTACAATGAGAACACTTAATTACAAAATAAGAAAATTCAAAGAAACATTGTGATTAGTTTTTGAGTGTCTCCTCTTATACGACATTTCTTCTATGTTTTGCAACGATTTTAAGGCTTTTTTTCATTACGTACATGTGAAAATCCAACATAAGGCAGACTATGCAAAAAAATAATACTACATATCAAATTATTCAGTCGGCTGGGGCTATAGAATACGCCTACCACATTTCTACAGTTAAGTCAGACTAGCCCCTAAACGAGTTTCTTGAATATGAAACTAGACTGCCTGATGGTGAGACTCCAGTTCTAGAGGCTTAGAAAATGTAGAGTACTCCTTCATTGACATTAATCTAGTCCGTTCATAAGGCAACCACCTATAAACTTAGAACTGACTAAGTTACCCAAAACAAAAACACACCCCATCACTTATCAAGAGAAACTCATAAAAATACAAAATAAGTTCCCTGACCACTGTCACATCTATACAGATGGATCCAAACAAGGAAAAAAGTAGGTTGTGCTGCTATTTCTCAAAAAAAAAAAAAAAAAAGAATCCCTAAAACGCCTACCTAATGAAGCTTCAATTTACAGTGCAGAAACCACAGCCATTGATCTAGCTATGAATATCATAGCAAATCATAAAGCTTCCAAATTTATTATATTCACTGACTCTAAATCAGTCCTGCTAGCACTCCAGAACAGAGACACATCATCCTGCCTGATTACAAAGCTCCTAAACAAACTAAACACCCTCTCTAAAAATAATAACATTATATTCACCTAGATACCAAGTCACGTTGGCATCTAAGGAAATGAAAAAGCAGACAAAACTGCCAAAAAAGCTCTTCAAATTGATATGTGCAAATCAAAAATCCCATATACAGATCTGAAATCAACCATAAAGAAATTTATATCAGACAAATGGCAGAAATCATGGGACAATCAGACCCAAAACAAACTCCATGAAATACAAGAAGCTATCGGAGAGTGGCCGACAGGCCACAGAAGTATCAGAAGAGAAGAAGTAATACTTGCCAGATTACTCATTCGCACCTGTTAAAAGGGGAGGATGCCCCAGTGTGCCCAACATGCAAAGTACAACTCACAACCAAACATATCCTTCTAAATTGTAACAACCTTAAACATATCCGCACTAAGTACTATCAAGGAAGAAAACCGAGGGACATCTTTAAGAATACAAACCCTGAAAACATTTTCAATTTTCTAAAAAAACAACTTTTTCAGCAAGATATAACCAAACATCTCTATAGAACTGCTACTTTAATGACTGAAATTCAAAATAACCTTTTTGGCATTAAATGACCCACAGGGGTTGATATGCCGTAAAACAAAACTCAAACTTTATCTGGTCCGTAGTGGTAGTAACTGTTAGGGTTCCATCTATAGATCAAATAAATCTGTTTAATTATTAAACTTTAAACCATTTAACTGTGTGGCAAACAAAGGATTAATATTAAATGGAATTATTAATATTAGATTGCAATACTTAAAACTATTTGCCTATGTGTAAATAGAACTATTAGTATTAGATAGAAATACTTGAAACTATTTAACTCTGGGCAAACAAATGAGCTCTGGCTCGTTTAAAAATATTATCGACAAATTATTCACTTAAAAACCATATATGAACTGGTTGTTGTATTAAATAACCTTCAAAAGTTGACATGCCATTAAACTATATAACTTGAATATAACCATAGAAAAATCTCTATCACTCCGTTTAGAGAGGAAAAGGCATAACTGTGAATGACTGTGAAGAGATCCATCTTGAATCGTGTAGATTGTATACCGATGTCAATTCAATATCCCTAAAATCAATTCTCTTGACCTTTCCCCTTGAACATGATTTTAAATCTCTCTCTCTCTCTCTCACACACACACACACACACACACATACATACATACATACATGCATATATACATACACACCTACGGATAGAGTCTCTGAGGCTAACATGTTGGACTTCGACAGTGTTGGAAGTGAGGTCGAATCCTTTTGCGCTATTACGTTCACTTTCGGACTAATACCCATGGGTAAGGCATGATCTCCCTTATCCAACCCCTAGCTATAGTTTTAATAGTATCACTACCCTTCAACAAACATGTCTTTGGCATTAACTAACCCACGAATGTTTATATGCCATGAAATAAAAAAAAACGCCTATGAACGTACAAACATTGGAATAGCAGTAGAGATGAACTGTAGAATATGGATTGACATAGATAGATAGATAGATAGATAGATAGATAGATAGATAGATAGCAAATTTTTTCTGGTTTGCGCAAAGAGAACTCCCAATAAGATGTATAGGAATTATTCATTTTAAGACAGGCATGTGATTAGCAGCTGATAACTGTCCGGTAGACGTGGTCTCAGCTTGTCTATATACTCAGAGAGACAGAATGAATTAGAAGCAACTACAAGGAAGAGAGAGAGCTGGAATTATGTTCGATAAGCAACTGTTGTAGTCCATAATTTCAACCAATTTACCGTCGTATCTAAAAAGATAAAATAAATGAAAAATACAACTAAAAACAAAATAGTAATACAATGAGCCGACACCATTACCATATATGGAAATAGACTGAGCACCAATCAACATGACGTCGGTGACAATTACTCAATTAACTCCCCTTGTTTCTTATTCTAACCCCCACTCCACCCTGAAAATTCTTCATTAGACATTCTTGAATCTCTTGGGCCCATGCGAGGGAACTAAAACCAGAAAAAAAAGAGAAGTAAAGAGAAAAGTATACGAAAGAAAGAGAGAGAAGAAGAAGAAGAAGAAGAAGAAGAAGAAGAAGAAGATAGGGAGTGTAAAAGCGTGTAAGGGAGAGAGAGAAAGAAAGAGGGAGAGGGCGATAGAAAGAAACAGAAACTAAGCAAAAAGTAAAGAAACAGAGTGAAATGAAGAGAGGAAGAGAGAGAGGGGGTAGAGTGTGTGTGTGAATGTGCGTGTGAAAAAGAGATGGATAAGAAGAACGTGCAAAAAAGAGAGAAATTAGAAAGAAAGAAAGAAAGAAAGAATGAAAGAAAAGTGAAACTTATAGAAGAGAGGGAGAGAGTGGGGAGACAGTGAGAGCAGAAAAGAAAGAGAAATTGCGAGAAAAAGTGATCATAAAAGAGAAAAAGAATGAAAGAAAAAAGAAATGAATGAAATTTGTTTGAACAAGAAAGATTGAGAGAGACGTTTTGAAAGAAAGAAAGAAACTGGAGATGCAGAAATATGGGAAGGTGTGTGTGTGTGTGTGTGAAAAGGAGAGAGCGAGAAGGAAAGTCGGAGGGAGAAGAAAACTTCATTATCGAAAAGAAAGAAAGAAAGTGTAGCAGCGAGTGCTACGATTCTTGGCTCGTTTTACGTAATAACCTGAATCTTTCAAAGCATCTGACACATTAGAAACACACGTGACGAAAAACCGAGATAAAATAAAAATAAAAATAAATAAATAAATAAAAAGAAAAAATACAAAGGTAGCAGTACAGCCCGATCGGGCAACGCGTTGATGCTGGTTGCTATGGACACTGCTTGAGTTTGGATGACGTTCGCGCGAGATGACAGGTTCTTGAAACGACTACATCCAATCCTGACCTGACAGTAATTGGAGGAGTTATCTCTCCCTATTGCATGGCTACAAGCCGGGGACCTCACCGTCCAATTTTGCTTCCGAAATAGATTTGATCTCACGTACGTGTTCCAGAAGCTAATGCAACTGAATATTAATAGGGGGCTGTCTTATTGACTAGTCTTCCAATTTCTGTCTTTCTGTCCTTCTCTCTTACATCGGGTAACTTTATGATGTCGTTAGTGGATACAACAGTGATTGTTTGCATTCAGAATTAAAACGTTGAGAAACGGTTTGAGTATGCAGAAGACTTTACCAACTAACGAATACAATGAAAGACTCGAGTGGAAGAAGATTGTATTGCGAGGAGATAAAATCATTTATCTATCTATCTCTCCCTCCCTCTCTCTCTCTTTGTATATATATATATATATATATATTCCTCTTTCTCTCTCTCTCATACACGCACACTCTCTCTCTCTCACTCTCTCTCTCTCTATATATATATACACACACACACACACCTGTGTGTTTCTATCGTTATATAAATGTACCATGCCGTGTATTTTCCTGAAGACTGTTCAGATGTAACCTTGTCGATGTGGCTTAGAATAAGCTGATAGCATCCTTCGCAGAGGAGTGAGACCCCCACAAAAGTAGCGTGTCCTTGATATGATACCATCTGATGGTGAGACTCCAGTTTTTGAGCTCTGGGAAGTGTGAAGTCGCCTTTCTTTACTGTTATTCCCTCTTTGACTCAGAGGTAGAGTAGCTGAAAGGGTCCCATCTATGGGTCAAATAGATCTATTTAAACATTCCTTGCATTCGTATTAAAATAATCAGACAAAAATGTAAATAAAAAACACACATTGAACGAGATTTTCAAACCCTCTTGGCATAAAATAACCTGAGGCGGGTTGTCATGCCGCTAATATCAATGATTCAAATCCTCAGACATATTCATTAACATTAAGTGTCGTGGTCATTTCTGGGAAAAATATTTAAACCAGAAAACAAATTCCTTAAAATTATACCGTGTGGGACTCAGTAATTGTGGTAAGAAATGGACTCGGAGTGGTGGCACTTTAGAGGGTCAAATAGAACTGTTTGCCATTTAAACTGAGTAAACAAATGACTGATGTTAAATTGAATTGTTAGACATAGAACTGTATGATCATTTAACTGTCTGAAAGCAAAAGACTGATGTTTAATTGAATTGTTAGCGAGGCATAGCAATACTTGAAATCCTTTAACTTCGTTGACTTATGCCAAATTGAATTGTTTGAAATAGAACTGTTTGTTATTTAACTGTGTGTAAATAAATGACTAATACTTAATTGACTTGATAGTGATACAAAGCAATTACTTATAACCATTTAACTGTGTTCAAACGAATGAATAGTATTCAATAGAATAATTAGCGTTAAATAACAATAACCGTACCAATTCACTGTCTGCAAACAAATGATTAATATTGAATAGAATTAGTTTTTTTTTTTTATACCAATAATTGAAACCATTTGACTGAGTAGAAAGAATAACAATATTAGTGTGCCAACAAATTAGCTTGAACTCATTTTAAAATGAAATTGTTTACAAATTGTGTTCAAATAAATGACTAATGTTAAATTGAAACTGTTATATAGCAATACTTGGAACCATTTGACTGTGTGCAAACAAATAATTAATAATAAACAGAAATACTTGGAACCACTTGACTGTGTGCAAAAAATAGTTAATAATAAACAGAAGTACTTGGAACCATTTGACTGTGTGCAAACAAATAATTAATAATAAACAGAAAAACTTGGAACCATTTGATTGTGTGCAAACAAATAATTAATAATAAACAGAAGTACTTGGAACCATTTGACTGTGTGCAAGCAAATAGTTAATAATAAATAGAAAAACTTGGAACCATTTGACTGTGTGGAAACAAATAATTAATAATAAACAGAAAAACTTGGAACCATTTGACTGTGGGCAAAAGACTCTCAGCTTCATTTAAAGATTATATCTACAAAATGTCTTTTATAAATCATTTATATTCAATGTATACGTATAAACAGGATTTGGCGTTAAATAATTGTTATGTCCTTGGGAAAAGGCTTAAAACAGTCACGTATTAAGAGAGAAGAATAAAGGTTATATATTACAATAAAACAAGTATTGGGGGTGTCCTCGTGGTGTGATGGTTAAAGCGATGGACAGCAGAATCTTAGTGAGCGAGTTCGTACTCCAGTCGCGCTATTACGTTCACTTTCGGGCAAATACCATTGGGAAAGGTATGAACCCCCTTATCTTCCCAGCTAAGGGTTATATAGTACCAGTACTGTTCTTCTAGGCTTTGGCATTAAATGACTTACAAAGGTTAATATGCCATTAAACCCAAACCCAGTGTCACCAGTGTAGCTCTTGCTACCTACTCCTGGGTGGATTACAGTCAAATATTATATCCTTATTGGAAGAGTCCATTGTGTATCAAAAATAGGGATGATGCCACAGCAATAACCAACACTAGTATATATGATATAAAACCCAATTAAACCAACCCAACCCAAACAATCGTGTGCAAATCGTTTGTATTAGATAGGAATACTTGATATCACATAACCGTTTGCAAAAACAACTTAGAAACAAGGCAACAAATATGAATATAAATGCCTTATGTACACAATTCCCTAATGTCTTGGCATAAAATGACTCCAAACGAGTTAACATGTCGTTAAATGTCAATCAATCACACGAAACCGTTCCGAATTCTCCTATCATTATCGGCACTACTACTACTACTCCGCTTTGCTTTATTGTTCTGATTTCTAACCTTATTCCAGAAGATGTCGCTGAGTCTGCTTTATCATTGCAGCCAAATGTTTGTCATAAATTTTAGTTAACGACTTTAGCTATTCGTTTCCAATAACTTTGTGTTATGTGATTTTTAACTAGAAGTTAAGCGCCTCCTGGCGGTCGTTTCAATGACAAGACACACTAGTATATTTAAAAATTTAATAACTTGCTCGACACCCTGTCCAATCAACGTTCGTGCATTAATTGTACCATATTACGTTCTTGTTATCCTATCCCGCTGGAATATTCGTCTGTAAATTGATAGCAGATTTGTGGTAAAGGAGGAAAGACTGTTCTTCATTACCACTCTGAGCACAAATGTCTGCTTCTCTTTGTCTGTCTTTGAACACTGATATTCATTACGGTTTGAACAATGAATTGATGCCTCAAGAAGTTAAGCTAAGAAAAATCTAATACGATAATACGTAAGAGAAGTTAAATGTATATAATCACGCAAGGATGCTAGTAATAAGATATATTTATCGTTATATCTAACTAGGCTACACGCTGAAAATTATAAACATATATCTGTTCTGTAAGTTGGAGCCCCCGTGGCAAAATGGCTAAGCTGCCGGACTGCGACATCATAGTAAGCTAGGTTGACACCAGTCACGCTATTACGATCACTTTAGGAGTAATACTCTTCGAAATTAACCCTTTATCTCACTCAGGTATGGGTTAAATAGTAATACTACTAACCTTTTACAAGGAGGATTTCAGCATTAGATAATACACACAGGTTGATATGCCATTAAACAAAGAAATCAAACAAAACCATCTATTATGCGAATAAATCTTTCATTAAATATAACCAATAACACCACTTTGACGACTAGGTTGGGATATCTCTGGTTGTATCCCCTGCAGAGGAGTAACTGCCACGAAAGAGATATCCTGGGTATGACACTAAACTATATCTGATGATGAGACTCCATTTCCGGAGATCTGGGGTTAATTGAGTATCACTTTATCATATTTACCCAACCCCTCCGCTCGGGCAGGATGACACAAGGTCAATTTTTAAGCGGAGTTTAACAGGTTTGAGTCCAGAGTTTTCCTTCTCCTAGACTAGTTGCCTCACCAAGGCCGAAGAACCTAGTCTGCCCTACTATTTACCCATGGAGGGAGAATAATTGGATTCATACCTTTCCCAAGGGTATTAGTGCTATGTGAAATGCAATCAGTCTCGTCCAGGATTTGAACTCGTGTCGCCGTGTCCATTTCCTACGACGATAACCATTACACCACGGGAACCTCCATTAAAAAATGTCCTTTATGTCACCCACTTTGTAATGTCTAATGGGGTTTTATTGAAATCAATAAATTTCTCCAATTTATGATCAATTTTAAATGTCGAATGACAGCCAACACCGAATAAAGGATCTTAGTGGATTCGAACATAAATTGCTTCCTCCTTTTTTTTCTTTGATGATTGGATTGTTTTTTTTCAATTTATTCTTCGGGTAGGTATTCCAAAGACTGCCATTTATTTAGTATGAACTGATTAATTGTTGGTTTCAATTTTTACGTATGGAATTTCGGTGTTTGTTTTGAAACTGTGTTGGGATTTTTAGTAGTTTTAACCACTTGTTCGTTTTGACGAATTCCAACGTAGCTAACTGAAGATTATTGTTTTTGTATTTCAGGATTAATGGATTCTGTTGCAAAGTTTAATAATTAACAGCTTTTTCATATCCTTATATTTTTACTGCTTCGAGTTAGGATTTTGAGTCTGTGCAGACCACGAACTTGCTTGGCCTGCTGTTTTTGATAATGTCCAATGCCAAAACAATGGCAGTTTACTCAGCAGTGTAAATTGATACAATCCTTGGCAATCTCTTTGTGCGTTGTTTGCTGTCATCAATGCCAGCACTTTCCCCAACGTCTTAAATCCTTAGATCCATCTGTGTATATGTATTTGTAGTCGGAATGGTGGTCTTTTATGTTTTGAAATTCTTCCTGGAATGTAATTGGGTTTAGTCTGTTCTTTGAACATCTTGCCAAATTAAGTATACAACCTCGTTCTGCCAAGATTGAGTTTTCAAGACGATTGATTAGTACATGAAACTAGTGTCCAATTCCATTTCACTTGAGTGCTCCCTGATCTGGAGACTAAATGGGTTCATGGAGTTGGTCTATTACTCAAAAAGAGTTTTCCACTGTATTTTAAATTCACCGTTATAGGCAGGGCTTGATAAACGTGATGATAAATTTGAAACGTGTTGTAGTGCTAGTTCTTATCTTTCCGATGATAGAGGGGGCTTCATATGCTTATATATATATATATATATATATATATATGAAGAGAGAGAGCGAGAGAGAGAGAGAGAGCGAGAGAGAGAGAGATTTTTCAGCGGAGACGTACCGAAAGTCCCTAATGCGTTTCTCACGCCTTGATGGCATATCAACCTTAGTAGGTTATTTAATACCAAAGCCATTCTTCTAGAAGAATAGTAGGGGTACTATTTTACTTATTGCTAGGAGGATAAGGGTGTTCATTCCTTTCCCAAGGGTATTTGTCCGAAAGTGACTGGAGTTCGAACTCGCGTATTACGATTCTGAAGTCCATCGCTTTAACCATTACATCACGAGGACACCCCCAATACTTGTTTCATTGTAATATAGATGGGGAATTGTATCTAATTTTTTGAGCTCTGAAGGTTTTGCGACTCTAGAGATGAAACTAACAAAGTCAAGTTTTGATTTCACGGCTGTTTGAGTAATGATTTCTTATCTGCTCCCAAATCATGTGGACTGTCACTCGGAGTAGGTTGATTGCATTGTTACGTTTTTGTCTCAAGTTGTTTATATGAAGGATGAAAGACAATTTTTTTTATCAAATTTAACGCCCAGAAAGTTATATCGATCTGTCCTTGGTATTTCCTTTCAATTCAGTTTTAGACACGGATCTTTGTTCATTCTGCAGAAGTTGCAGGAATGCAAACATTTCGTCCTGGTTTGGGAAAATGTAACACCATTTTTCTTCCGTCCATTTGCTGGTCTTATTTTAATACAGTTGTAATCTAAGCTTACTGTGGTGCTTATGTTTTGATCAGCAGCATATTAGAAAATCATCCATGTACAGTGAACGATCGATTCTAGAATTGAGGGTTTTAACAATTTTATTTATTTCAACATTACAGAAGATTTCTGATAGGATGCTACCTTTGGAACATGCCGATTTCCATCTATTTTAAGTCAGAGTATGGCTCTTACACCTATCTTAAAATTCCGATTTTGGTTTCTTTGTTTAATGGCAAATAAACCTTTGTAGGTTATTTAATGCCAAAGCCATCCTTCTAGAAGAACAGTAGTGGTACTATGTTACCCATAGCTAGAGGGATAAGGGGGTTCATACCTTTCCCAAGGGTATTTGTCCAAAAGTGACTGTAATAGCGCGACTGGAGTTCGAACTCGCGTACTACGATTCCGGAGTCCATCACTTTAACCATTACACTACGAGGAAACCCCCTAAAATTCCAGTATCCTAGGAAATTCTGAAGAAAGAGTGGCATTCTGCCTTATAATCCGAGCTTTGAAACATCTCTCATAGTTCCAGACTTCGATATGGTATCATAGGCCTTTTTTTTATCTCAAAGAAGATTACAATTAAATGGGTTTTTTTCTCAATGAATGCCTCACTTATGAAGGTTTCTAGTCTGAACAGATTGTCAGTAGTACTTATCTTATTCTTGAAAGCTGATCGTAATTTTAACATTAAGTTGTTCCACTCGCAATACCATGTTAACCTGATATTAATCATCTGTTCTACTACTTTGCAGATAAAATTTCTTATGGCTACTGATTAATGATTTGATTGATTTTACGGAACATTTTTGGGTGTTTGATCATTGAAGTCTTTTTCGAGTATGGACATAGATATTATTGAAGTTTGTTTCCAAAGGTTGGGAACTTTTCCGTTAAACCATATTTTGTCATAGATAACGAGAAAATATTCAAACGAAACTTGAGCTAATTGCTTTAAGGATTCATGAAGCCATCTTCGAGACGAACTGCTGTGTTTTGTATTTTGGTCCACGATTTGTAAATTTCTGCTCTTGCAAAGGGTTGATTTTAGCTCTTTATGTTCTTTTTTTTTAGTGTAAATTGTGTGTGTGCTTTTTTTTTTATTTTTTTCAGGTTTTTTTTTTTTAATTTTTTATTTTGATTTTTCGAGGCGGTATTCTGTGAGAAATTATCCGCTAAGATCTTTGCTATATCATTTTGTGAGTCTCGGGTTGTCTTTGGTGAGGTGTTTTATTTTAGAGTAATCAATATCGTAGGCCATGTTTTTCCTCGTATTTTATATAATTTTGGACTTTGTGTTTGAGTGTATTCTTGATAAATAGTTTTTTTCCTTGTTGTTCTTTTTGTTTCCTCGATAGTTCGTCGAGCTTTGTCTTTGCTGTTTTAAATAAATTTTAGTTTTTTTTTTTTTTGTGGAATTTCAATTAAATCTTCTAAAGTTAACACGCTATGTTCGTATAGTCTTAAGGCTTTCTTAGGTCAAGTAGAATTGAGTATGAGTAGTTGGTTTTTGTATATTCTCCTCCGCTCTCGGTATGAGTTTCTTTTTTGTGAAGTAAGTCGGGTCATCTTCATAATTGATATTTGATTCTAGTCTGAATTTTCAGTGGCATTGTTTTAAAAATTGTTAGCCATTTGTAAATTTCACCGTGGTATTTTCTCGTCGAGTCGAGGGTCTTTATTTATCAAGATGATTGAAATATAATTGCTTGTAGATGTATCGTCACACACCCTCCATGAACAATCCATGTGTGAGGCTGGATCACTCAGTCAGTTCTATCACTGTATATGATCTTGTTCCCGGATGCAAGTAAGGGTTCGTTTTATAGTAGAAGAAATGGTTGTTTTTGTCTATAAGGTTTTCAATAATCTGGCCGTTTTTATTTGTCTCTTTGATTCTCTTTATTTCCTTTTAGCAAATCTCCTGAAAAAAAAAAAGCTTTGGGAATTATATTATCCAATGGTTTATTTCTGCTTGGATGATGGGATTTCGTGGTAAATAAATGGAACAAATTGTGTAGTGTTGCCGACACTTTGTATCCAGAGGCGTTTTGCTTTGTGGAATGTTGTTTTTGACAATTATCAATGTTCCGCCTGATGTTCTGTCCGTATTTCTGTCTATATAGTTGTATGAGGTTTTATGTTTGATGTTTATATCATTGTTTTTCTTTAGAAATGTTTCTTGCAAACATATGACTGCCTGGCATATTCTCATTACGAGAATCAGTTCATTGAAATTTGCTTTTTCACTCGTAATAATTAAATTGATTAGTTTATTATATATAGTTTTATTTTAGTTTGTGGTGATGTTCAGCTTCAACGTTTATTTCTTTCAGCCCTTCGAATCTGTTGTTTCGATCAAAGTATATTTTTACTGTTCTTATTTCTTTGAGACGGTTTCTATTGCTATTTAGGGGGGTCCTCTATTGGATTCGGTTGATGTATTGGGGATCTCTTATATTTGCTATTTGGAGGGATAGTTTTGGAAGGAGTATTTGTTGTTTCTTTTTCCTGGTTTTGTTTCGTAACCGATTTCATTTTACACGCACACACACACACACACACACACACACACACATATATATATATATATATATATATATATATATATAGGCATGATGGTTAAAGTGTTCGCCAATGGCCCGGGAGACCTGGGTTCAATCCCAGGTCGAGTTATACCAAAGACTCAAATAATGGTACTTGATGCATCCTTATTTAACACTCAGCATTATAAGGATCAAGGGGAGAGTGGAGCAATCCAGGAAAAGGAGTAGCGCCCTCCCCTACATCTTGGTGTAGTACCTATCAAAAAGGGAGCCTTCGGATCACCCTCGACTTAGGTCACCAACCTTAGCTATATATATATATATATATATATATATATATTATTTCTTCTTATTCTTATTATGAGACCAATCATTGCACTAAACTTGAATAGTTTTTTTCAATTAGCTCAGGATACTTTCTTTTTAGTTTTGTTTCTTTTTATTTGTTCTGATTTGTCTTATGAAATGTATTTCATATAGATGGACGTGATGCTAATCTTGTAACGTGTTAGAGTGCAAGTATTTGTCTTTTCAGTGACTGGACTTTATTTGCTTCTATATATAGACAGTTCACTGGAAAAGTACAGAAGGTCCCTAATGTGATTCTCAGTCACGGATAATGAATTGTATCTTATTCTTTTAGTGTCTTGCGGCATCGTAGTCAACTTTTTTGGCCAAGTTGTATCTAGTTTTTCTGAAACTTCACTGGCATACGATTATGTTCCCATATAGGACCTGACAATTTTTCTGGCTTCTGGAAAGGACACATTTCTCTTGTGTTTTACTCGCATTATTTTTTTTTTTTTGAGAACTGAGAAAGTTCCATGTCAATTTGCTCATCTTTTTTTCTTTTGTAATCCATCTTGAGGATGGGATGTATTTTTTCTCCACACCTGTCACTTGTTACTCTCAGCATATGTCCTTGTGGTGCCCAAATTTCGGGCATTTGAAACACTATAAGGGAACTGGTTCAGAGAGTTTTTTCTTTTTCAATTGTGAAACCAATTTTTCCTCCTTTAGGAAATGCAAATGAATTGAATCTAAGTCTCACCGTTCCTTCTAATGCAGATTCTTTTGCTTATGCAATGCCATTTTGATTTTTTCTTCTGCTGTCAGATTCCGTTCCTGGCTTCTTATTACATCTTTATAGGTGTTTAGTATCTCATATAGGTAAGCTTTGTTGGTTGTCATCTTGAAATTTCTCGGTTTTTATTTTTTGCGTATTTTTTCTCATTTACTTCCATTGCGAGTTTTCCGTTCAGGAGCTTTTTAATCGCTATTGTGTTTGATCTGATTTCAATGAAAAAAGTGACAACTTACTAACTGGTGTATTTTCCAGTGATTCTATTATTATGCGTTTTGGAAATTCTTTATTAATATCTGTGTCAGAATCTGGACATTCAGAAAGGTTTCTTTTCGGTTTTTATTTGGTTCGGTTTGGTTTGGTTTGGTTTTATGGCATATCAACCATCAGAGAATATCTAATGCCAAATCATACATATACATATATTAGATATATATGATTTGTAAATATATACATATATTAGATATATGTGATTTGTAAACACATTTTGAAGATAAAATTCTTAAACAAGCCTGAGCTTCGTTTGCACACAGTTAAATTGTTTCATATATACAACAATCAAAATCTAACTTCAGTCATTTGTTTGCATACACAGTTTTTCTGTTTGAAGCATAGATATGACCTCTCCAGGTTAGAATGTACCTTGGAGGAAATGCAATGAAGGGGTACTCCTCATTCTCCAAATCTCCAAGAGTAGAGTATCGCCATCAGATGGTTTATAGCATATTCAGGACACTTGTTGGGGTACGGTATTACCACTTTGCGGAGTTGCAGTCGGTGTATTCTACTGCCCAAGCTGACTGGTCTGTTTTATTTGAGTTAGCCATGAGAAGTGTTTATTTTTTCGCTGGTCTTGTACTCCATCAACAACAATGGAGTCCAATTTTTGTTGAGAATTTCTGGTTTTCTGTAGAAAATTCTTTGAGTCGTATGAATTTACTGTGGTCAAAGTCGTATTCTTTCAATAAAATTGACCAACAGTCAGCGCTTTCTAACGAGTTTAAGATAAGATAGGGCTGGATATTTGTAAGCCACAAGAGCGATTGAAGAATACGGTTAGGACACTTGTATAGCTGCTAAGGCTTGACGGGACTAGCCGATTGATCTGATCAAGCCTCTTCGACCCCACGTCCATCCCAGTAAGGCTAAAATCTTGTCAGGCAAGTCATTGCCTATTCGGTTGCCAAATCAAGGACTGCTCAGCTACCGTCGAAAAGCATTATGGGTCATTACCTATGGCCATCCAGTGGCTTAGTTGTGGAAGAAAGTATTTCCTCTGCAAAAAAAGAGCTGAGGTTTGTTCAAGAATGTTGTCTTTAAAATGTGTTTACAATCATATATATCTAATATATTTGTATAAACAGGATGCGGCATTGAATCACCTCAGTTGGTTCATATTCTATAAAACCAAACCAAACCTACTACAAATTAATACCTGTAGAGCAACAATTCCGCTCAAACGGTCACAATTTTAACAGAAATGCAAAGTTCACTATCATAAGAAGAATTGAATACAAAAACGCCAGAGAAAATATCACGGCAATAACAAAAACTCAAAAAGAATAAATGGATAAAGTCTTCAAACACTGATTTCAAAAGGCTTTAAAAATCAAACAGAATGGTTCTCAAGCGACAGCTTTGAAAAAGGATGAAAAGATTTGAAGTGACACATAAACACCAAAATCAATGCCTGACTATAAAGTCACGGCTAATCACGCCCATGATTAGCAGATCTCTCCCAATTGGAGAGCTCCATGCTAGGCATCCTGACAGCAAATAATGTGACCAGTTAATTTTTGCTCTCCTCTTTTATAGCAGGTAAACTTATTTTAAAACTTATTCAAAAATCTTTATAAAAAGATTGTTTGTGGGTTGTCCCTGGAGCGCAATGGTAAAATGCTGGATTGCATTCTCGAAGTACACGAGCTAAAACTCCAATGGTGCTATTACGTTCAGTGACAATACTCTTAGAAAAGGCCTGAACCCTCTATTTCCTTGCTATGGTTTAAATACTATCACGGCTGTTCTTGTGCAAGAATGGCTTTGGCATTAAATTGACCTGGAAGATTGATTTGGCATTAAACGAATAAACCAAACGAAAACCGTTTTCTCTTCTCAAAAGCGTTTTTCTGGCAATGACCTAGTTCAGAAGAATTTTTTTTATCAATAACGCAAAACAAATTTGTCTATTTGTCTTATCGCTTTCATATATATATATATATATATATATATATATATATACATGGTGCCTTCAATAAGTTTCCAGACTTATTTTGTACACGCATTTAAAATTGTCGTAGACTCTTGAAAATTCACTATGTTATTGCTATACATCTTATGAGATGACTGACCAATTTTTATGATTTCAGATACAAATCAACAGCTACAGCAGCAATTGGAATACATTCTACTAAAGCCTGATTGTCACAGCTGGTGAATTTCAAATATGCAATCTGGACGTCAGAACACTTTAGAAGAACGATATGCAATAAAATTCTGTTTTGAACTTGGAAAAATTGCCACAGAAACGTATGGAATGCTTCACACTGCTTTTAGAGCATCTTGCATGAATCGAGCATCAGTTTTTGACTGGCTTAAGAGATCCAAGGAAGGCAGGGAGTCTGTGAGGGATGATGAGAGGTGTGGCAGGAGTAAGGAAGTTAATACACTAGATTTAATTGGCCAAAGGGTTAGGGTTAGGGTTACTATGTTGAGGTTTTAAGGGAGTTCAGGAAAAAATTCCGTCGGAAGAGGCCAGCACTCTTCAAATCGGGTCAGTGGCATTTCCACCAGGACAATACACCAGTCCACAACTCCATCCTTGTCACAGACTATTTGACCAAGATGGGCGTCAAGACAGTTCCTCACCCTCCCTATAGTACAGACCTTGCTCCCTGTGACTTTTGGTTATTCCCTAAGCTCAGAGGCTATCGTTATGAGACAATTGAGTAGATGAAAGAGGCTGTGACGAAGGTCATTGACATGCTCACACAAGAGGACTTCCATGGGGCCTTCCAGGGGTTGTTGGAACGGTACAACAAGTGTATTGCAGCCGGAGGGGATTACTTCGAAGGGGACTAGAGTTTCATGCGTGTACTATCAATAAAAGTGCCCATAAGAAAAAAGTCTGGAAACTTATTTAACGATCCTCGAATATAGATATATATATATACATATATATATATATATATATATATATATAATATTTCAACTATGAAATAGAAAATAAACAGGATAAAAACTCATGATTGAATTTCATAGAACTGATCCTCATATGAACAAGTATCGAGACGTCTGAAGCCCACACTGTTTCACTTAAGGTTCGGCCCCGTGAAACGCAGACTCCCGAGTGTTTATAAGTTTTTATTCTGTTTTATTGTTGAAATATTGAGATATTACTCCGCGCTTTTGTTCATAGAGCAGTGTATTTTATTGATTAAATACAGTGTTAAAGTTAAATTTAAATCGTGTGTGTGTGTGTGTGTGTGTGTGTGTGTGTGTGTGTGTGTGTGTGTGTGTGTGTGTGTGTGTGTTCGAAGGTGATTCTGCAAACTTTCCCTATATTTATCAAACGTTATGTTGATGTATTGGGATTTCATGTCAACACTAGCTAAGGATTTGCTTTTCATATAAATGTTAATTATTTTGTCAATTATTGAATCGCCGATCGTACCCGACAATGGGGATGTTTTAGCTGAAAGTTTTGCGATGTAATGGTAGGGTGGCAGATCCTATGACAGAGATGATTAGTCTCAGGGAATATCAGATTTATGGGGTTTAGAAAAATCGTAAATTTTAGGGACACACAAAATTATGATTAAATTTAACCCTTAAATTGTGTGTGAACAGTAAGTACACTATATCAATGTGTTGGTTGGTTGGTTGGTTTCATGGCATATTAACCTTTGTAGGTTATTTAATGCCAAATCCATTTTTACGCAAATACTCATACAAATAGTTCTATTTCTAACGATTCACTTTTGCACTAGTACAAAGTTTAATTATCAAAAACATTTCTATTTCAAGCTATTCAGTTTATTCAAACAGCTCTAATTTAGTTAATTCAGTTTAGTATGAGTACAATTTTTTTTTACACACAGTTAAATGTCAGAACAGTTCTATGTTATACAATTCAGTTTAGAGTAAGAACAGTTCAAATTCAAACAATTCTGTTTAGCATAAGTATGCAGTTCTATTTAACTCATTGATAGGGCCCTGTCAGGTGCCACCATTTCGGGCCAGAGTGGACCTGGGAACAATGGCAATGAAGGGGTGCTCCGCTTTCCCCAGAGCTCCAGCATCACTGGAACCTCACCATCATATTATTTAGTGTCATACCCAGGAGACTCGTTGGGGGGTTTTACCCCTCTGCAGAGGTGCAGTCGGTGTATTCTACAGCTCCAGCCGACTGGGCGATGTGTTGAGTAGGTGACACCCGTTGTATCTCGCTCGTAGATTAGACAATATGTGGGTAGTGAGCTCAATCATCAGGTGGAAAAGTCTAGTATTTCTGTGTTATGAATGTGAACACCACATGAAATTTCTAACAGTGAACTTCAAGTGTTCATAATCATATCATTTTTAATATATATATATATATATATATATATATATATATATATATATATGTATATTACTTTTTATAACTTTTTCTGCTGCAATAAAATTGAGCTTTTTTTAATACAGGCTTTTGCACATTTGAATTATATATATATATATATATATATTATCCGAAGGGAAAATCCAAGTGGTAGGAGTATCCAATTTGAGTGTTCAATGTAAATGGCTATCGACGTATAATTAAATAAGGATTAAAAATGAGATCAAAACTCAACGTGCAGAGTCCCAAAAAGTTTTTTTTATAATTTTTTAAAATAAATTCACCTTCTCGGTGTTATTATAAATTTATTTCTGGTCGTGATGACCATCATCAGATGTTACAGGAAAAATTATTTGGGTATTCACGACCAGAAATGAATTTATAATGATACCAAAGAAGTGATTTTTTAAATATATATATATATATATATATATATATATATATATATATATATATATATATATATATATATATATATATCCTGTTGTTTCACGCGAGAAGATTAGTTTGGTTCCTTTGTTTATTGGTATATCAAGCTTCTTTAATTTTTTAAGGCTGAGCCATCTACCTAGAAGGACACTAGTGGTACTATTTTACCCCTAACTAAAGGGTAGATAAGAGGGTTCGTACCATTCCTAAGGGTATTAGTCTAAAATGAAAATAATCGTGCAACTGGAGTTCGATCTCGCATACTATGATGTCATAGTCCGGCAAGTTAAGCAATATATCATGGGGACCCACCTCGGGTGGTGTAATGGTTAGCATGTTAGACTAGCTAACTTACACGAGTGAGTTTGATTCTCATTGGGTGCCCCATTCATGCGGCCTTGTGCTCCATCTAAGCAAAAAGCTTAGTAAATTACAACCATGGGGACTCACCTCACCCGACGATGAGTCATATAATCAAAAACACATATTCGGTTCAGCTTGATGCCAAAGACACAAACCTATGCGAATGAGGAAGTTTTACCATGTAAGGAACCATATGATGTCTCACATTAAACCTGACCTCGTATCGAATTTATATTTATCAAGGTAAGTAAATTGCATCCCTGTATTTCATAACAAAAACAAACAAACACACGCACACACACACTTATAAATAGATAGATAGATAGATTGTAATAGTTACCATCATAGGAAATCAGCAAACGCAAGTCCTGGATGAGGCTATTTGCTATTCACTTTGTACTTACTCCCTCGGGAAAGGCATGAATCCATCTGTTTTCACTGTAGATATATGAAAATAACCAGGAAGACTTGTTTCTTTTACCTTAGTTCGGGAAACAGTTGAGGAGAGGGAAAATTTTGAATTTAAACATTGTCACATGTCTATGGCAGAGAAGGTAAACACACACACTCCCGTGCGCGCAAACACGGAAACACACGCATATATATATATATATATATATATATATATATATATATATATATATATATATATATCTTCCGATATTTGTTTCTAACATTCATTAACTTTAAGTTTCTCTAGAAATAATAGTAGCATTCGCCATTTTTGTGACCAAAATATAGCAATTGTCGTCCAGAAAAAGATACGCGCTCTTCTTCTTTCCTGAGGATTTGATTTATTTCACTACTTTTCAGCTTGATTATGAACGTCTGCAAACTTAACGTACAGATTCGTTGATATGATTTTTGTTTAAAAAAAGAAAAAAAGTAAAAGTAAAAGAAACAAGAGATTTAAACAAATAAAAATCAAACCAAAAGAAAAAGAAAAGAAAAACAAACGAAATCTTAGGTATCTGCGTGAAATATATTTCTTCATAAAGATACCACTTCTCAATGTCAGGCTGACTGCTTTTAAACAATGGAGATAAAAAAAAAAAAAAAAAAAAACAAGCACACACACCAGAAAGCTTAATATTTCACATTTCAAATGTGTCTCAATTTTCTTGTAACTTCGTTCCTATTTCATAAATTTTATTTAGTTTTTTTTTTTTTAAGATTTTATCTAAATGTAAAGTTTTATCTAAATCTTGAAATAGGAAAAATAAATAAATATACAATACTTCTTATTAATATTTGAACAAACATATAATTTTCTTATAATCCTTTTGTTTTCAAAGTTTAAAATAAGAATATTTGATAAAAAGAACAAAATTTTATTGCAATCAACATAGCAAAGCAACCACTTAGTGCTGTCTTGTGGTTATGAATGTTAGATTTAAGATTTTTGTAAAATGGAAATTCTTTTAAATTGTAGCTGTGTGAGTACTACTGTACGGCTGTATCTATTAGACTTAAAGGAAATATTTGGAGTAAAATCGAGATGGGAACTATTCAAGGATGCTGCATAGTGTTTAGAATAAATCCTGAAAGCAGCAGCTGTGCGGCCACATACCTCCCATCTCACAAAAGATCCAAGTAAGCCGATTAAGATGTATTGAGCACTGGTGAGAAAGTAAACATGAACTCATAAATGTCGTTCTCTAATGGACACACCAGCAAAAACTTTTTATCATCTCGATTCAGTTGCTAAATACCGTCTTGAGAACTTGCCAAGAGAAATGACCCATAGGGACGGAAGGAGAGAGAGAGAGAGAGAGAGAGTAAGTAAAAGGAATTCTTACTGAAGCCCACTTTAATGATAATGATGATCTTCCTTTTTCGTACCGGCTATATAAGTTATCCTACTGTAGTCGACGGAGACCCGAAGACTCCCTTTTCTTTAGTTTCTACCTTTAGTTTCTACAACGAGCTGTAACGGAGGGCGCAACTTCTTTCCCTGGATTTTTCCACTTACTCTTGACACCTACCTTATAATGCTGAATGTTAAGCAAGTCAGCATCAAGTATCATTCAAAGTCTTTGGTATGACTACGACCTGGGATTGAACCCCAGTCTACCTGGGCATTTGGCGAATACTCTGGCAATTATACCAATTGCTATACAATACTTTAACTGTCTTTGATAAACGCATAAAATAAGTTATCATCCTATTTAGGTAGATGATAACATAATATCATGGTATTTTTATAAATTCTACAGGAAAAGCCATTTTTCTTAATAAGATATAATTTCTTTTAATATATACTTCGTATATCAAACCGTTCGTCGTTTTCTTGAACATAATGGTTAAATTAAAAGAAAAATCAATTACTTTTCAATATTTCTCAAACCTTCTAAATCGAAAAAAAAAATGATTGATGGTTTGGTTTGTTGGGTTTTATGGCATATCAACCTTTGCAGGTTATTTAACGCCAAATCCATTTTTATGTAAATAACCTGTTCTATTTAAAACAATTCAGTTTAGCATAAGTACACAGTTTAATTGTCAAATACATTTCCATTTCAAACTAGTCAAGCAGTTATATGTAACAATTCAGTTAAGTGTAAATACAGTTTTAATGTCGAAAAACAGTTCAATTTCAAATAATTCAGTTAAGCATAAGCACGCAGTTTAAATGTAAGTACGGTTTAATTGTCAAAAACATTTTTATTTCAGAT
Source organism: Sepioteuthis lessoniana (assembly GCA_963585895.1). NCBI lineage: Eukaryota > Metazoa > Mollusca > Cephalopoda > Myopsida > Loliginidae > Sepioteuthis > Sepioteuthis lessoniana. The sequence goes on along the minus strand of OY757915.1, from coordinate 21,017,576 downwards.
ATTCAGTTGACTCAAACAATTCCTTTTAGCATAAGTATTCTGTTAGTTCTATTTAACTCATAGATAGGACCCTATCAGGTGCTACCACTCCGGGCCAGAGTGGACCTGGGAGCGATGGCAATGAAGGGGTACTCCGCATTCCCCAAAGCTCCAGCATTGCTGGAACCTCACCATCAGATTGTTTAGAGTCATATCCAGGACACTCGTTGGGTGGCGGTCTTACTCCTCTGCAGAGAAGCAGTCAGTGTATTCTACAGCCCCAGCCGACTGGGCAAAAAATGATCGAAAAAATAAAGAAATATTACTATTTAGAAATATAGCTAAACCAGTAAAGTCTTTTAGGTATCACCATCCACAATATTTGTCAATAAAAATGGATTTTTTATTTGTTCATGTACGTTTGACCAGTATTTGTAAAGCTTTGAGAAACATATAGAGCATAGAAATAAATGGTCATGTATGTAAGGTTAAGCCCCATGTCTCAAATAATTGAATCCAGAATTGAACCAGAAATATATATGTACAGCTATATATATATATATATATATATATTACACTTTGATCTTTTAACCAGAAAGCTATTTGGACAAATCTTGACCAAGAACTTTTATTTATTCTTACAACCAATCTTAAGAGTCCCATTAGACGGCAAATTCTTTTTGTGAATTATATATGACGGAAAAGACAAAAGAAAAATCAACCAAATCGACGAAAATAAAATGCGCGTGACACCACGATCTAATGGGCGCTAGTGAAATGTACACATTATATAAATGATCTTTAATAACGACTTTTATGAACTCATTTAAAACTAAACGCAATTGACCAGAGGAATTTTCGCTCTGTTTGTCTTCATACTGTGTCCGATGGCAAAAGCTATTGGTGGTGCCAGAAGCGGCAGTACCACCTTAGCTACCGAAACTGTGGCATCACTCCTGGTTAGTGGCTGATGAGGATTGGGTATTGCACGTGTTTTCACACGTTGTATGATAAAAATAAATAAATGAATAAAAAGTAAATATACATATATATATATATATATATAAACTAAAAAAATGAAAAACTCTCCCTTTTATAATAGTCTAATTCCATTAGGTTCCATGTTTCAGCTATGGAATAGAGGATACAATCATTAGATGAAAATTAGGAGCAAATTAACAAAGAAAGGACAAATAAATATCAAGAATTCTTTGTATAATGAAATGATGTTGAATGGTGAGGAGAAAAAAAAAACTTCCAATTATCCTAAAAAATTTATTGATATTACAATCAATCTATTCTCCTTAAATGAGTGAAACATTATTTTTTTTTGTTATAAGATGCAACACATGGTCTATTTTTAAGTCGAGTAAAATTGGTTTGAATTTAGAGTTTTCCTTCTCCTAGACCGGTTACTATACCAAGGTTAAAGAGTCAGTCTGCCCTGCTATTTACCCATAGCTGGAGAGAGAATATTTGGATTCATAACTTTCCCAATGGTATTACTACTATGTGAAATGTAATCAGCCTCATCCAGGATTTTGAACTCGGGTAACCGAACCAATTTCCAACGACATTAATCGTTACGCTTGGACAGCCTGTGGTGTGTATATGTCTGTATTTTTATCGCCATCAACAAATTAAAACGGGTGTAAGTGGCCGACTCTCTAACTTGATGCGCCGATAAATAATTAATGAGTGCTCACATGACAAAATCCTTCTGGAATCAATGCTGAAACACGAAAAGGGTCAAGACATTAGAACAACCAGCTTCATCTTGTCCTTATATCACATCTTACAATCCACAAGAAATATTCTGGGATACGTTCGGCGAAATATCTCTATCTTCTAATCGGTAATAAATGCCCAAGAAAATAAGAGACACGTAGCGTAACGTTAATCGACTTATCAAATGGATATGGAATTGAGCGTTCAAATATCGGACGAAGCCATTTTCGTTTTACTTCGCGCTGATGCTCCTGGTTTCTTTATTAAATGGCATATTCAACCGTCAGTGGTTATTTAATGCTAAAGCCATCCAGTACGGGTAGTATTTAGCTAGGGGGGGAATAAGGGGGTTCATAACTTTTCCAAGAGTACTAGTTCGAAAAAACTTATCAGCACGACTTGAGTTCGAACCAACACATAATCCACTAGGCCACGAAGACTCTCTATAGATCTGTCTGTTCTTTCTCCAGATAGTAGTGCCAGCTGGTTTCTTTAGCCTTGGTTAGGCAACTAGACTAGGAGAAGGAAAACTCTTAAAATGTGACCTTGTGTCTGATCCGAGTTATACCAGAGAGGAATTGGGTAAATACAAGAGGATGTATGGAGTCGCACGGCTTAGGAAATGGATAATGCAACCCAGGTTCAAATCCTGGAACAAGCCGTTTGCTTTTCTCTTTCGCGCTAATGCCCTTGAAAAAGACATGAATCCATCTATTATCCCTTCAGCTATTGGTAAATAGTAGGGCAAATTGAGTTCTTCTGCTTTGGTATGGCAAACAGTCTAGGACATGGAATTTAAACAAGCTGTACTTCCCCCCAAAAAACTGACCTTGTGACACATCCTGATCATGTGTTAAATATATACATTCAGGAGGTGATTTATCAAATGTCTTTGAAGAAACAGCACCTCGCTGCTGACTAGTAATTGACAAGCTGATTTTATAAATCAACTTTCTGGTATAGCTGACTTGCCTGGTATTATAGGGGAAAAACTGAAGGAACAAATTGCCAAAAGAAAGAAAAAACTGAAAAAACTATCCCAGCAAAATCACCACGAAATTCCAGGTACAAAAAAAGCAATGATTTTGAAAAATAATTTATTGAATTGCATTTAAGTATTTTAACGCTTTGAATCCCAAGCTTCCCCACTAAGCATGTTCGTGACTTCTCGGAGGGCACCCGGCAGGAAAATAGTTGTAATAACAAATTAAATCTGTAATAACAATCTGTAAAAATGAATTAGAATAAGAATATTGAAATAGATTGATGTCTTTGGTTTCTTTGTTTAATAACATATCATGGATTATTCATGTGTTATTTAATGCCAAAGACATCTTTGTAGAATAACAGTAATGGTGCTATTTAATTCATATCTGGAGTGAGGATAAGAGACTTCATACCTATTTCAAGGTTATTTGACCGAAAGTCAATAAAAAAGTGCCTCTGGATTTCGAACTCACTCACTACGATATTGCGGTCCAGTACATTAGCCACTTCGCCATGGGGACTTTCTCAAAAGAAAAAACGATTTACCGGCCGAAATTCAAGCTGCTCAGGTCTATGTATTTCAAAGTAGTGGCACAAATACCAGTAGTTCGGGTTGGGCACCTCTGGTGGTGTAACGGTTAGCAAACTAGACTAGCAAACCTACACGAGTGAGTTCGAGTCTCATTGGGCGCCCAATTCATTCGGCCTTGTGCCACATCGAAGCAAAGCGCTTTGTAAATTACTACCAGTAGTTCGGGTTGTAATAGGTAATATTCTCATTTTAAAAAGTATTTAAAAAGTGACAAGCTTTACTAAAGGGAACCTAAATTTACTTAATCAACTTAAAAGAGAAAACTTAATTAACAAAAGAGAACCTTAATTAACTTAATTAAGAGGAAACTAAACGGAATTTACTTAAGAGCATACTTAACTTAATGGGAAGTTAATTAATTGAATCAACCTTATAATAATCCTTATAAACTTAATTATCTTAATTGGGACCTAAACTAACTTAAGGGAACCTTAATTAACTTGATTAAATTAATAAGAATCCTAATAGTGTTAATTACTTTAAGGGAACCTTAATTAAGTTAATTAACTTAATGGAAACTTTAATTAATTTAATGGGAAAGTTAATTAATTTGATTAAACTTATAATAATCCTTATTAACTTAATTACTTAATAGGGGCCTTAATTAACTTATCTTAAAGAAACATTAATTAACTTAAAGGAACATTAACTAAATTAATAGGAATCTTAATAGAGTTCATTACTTTAACGGAACCTTAATTAAGTTAATTAACTTAGTGGAAACTTTAATTAACGTAATTAACTTATCGGAACCTTAGTTAGCTTAATTAACCTTAGGGGGTCCTTTATTAATTTAATTTCTTTTTTTGGAACCGGAATAAACTTAATCGACTAAAAAGGAATCTTTATTAGCTTAATTAATTCAACGAAACCTTCATTAACTGAAGAGGAAATACACTTTACGTAACGGTTATCGTCATAGAAAATTCAATGGGTGCCTCGTCTTTGAGAAGGGTGAATGTGTGTTACTTCGAACTAATACCCTAAGGAAACGGATGAATCTTCTCCCTGTCTCAGTTACGGGTAAATCTAATATATTACCTTAACTTGCGATGAACCCAGCGGATGTTGTTCACAGATACATCCGACCGTAGATAAAATTGTGACCAATGGAAAATAAGCATTGCCTGGGTGTAAACCATGGCCAATGAAAAACAAACATTGCGTCGGTGTAAGTCGGGATCAATAAAATAACAAGCATTGCGTGGGTGTAAGCTGTGACCAAAGTGGAACAAGCATTGCCTTGGTGTAAACCATGGCTAATAAAAAACAAGCATTACGTCGGAGTCAGTCGCAACCAATGGAAAACAATCATTGCGTGAGGGTCACGTGAGAGTTTTAAGACTATATAAGGTCTATAATTTTGACTGAAGTTAGTTCCTGCTGGCAGTTCCGACTGCAGACAGCCTCTCCGTGTGCACGAACTCTCTCTCTCTCTCTCTCTCTCTCTCTCTCTCTCTCTCTCTCTCTCTCCGATTGTTCTCCTGCTACACACAAGTGTCACTGAAGACAAATAAAAATATAAGATTATATTTTTTATTTATAAGTGTTCCTCGTTGTTTGTCAAGATTCAGCTGTAGTATATTACATAAATAGTAATGCAGAGTGGGTTCTTTAGCTTTGGTTAGGCAACCAGTCCAGAAGCAAAACTCTGAATTTAAACTAACTTTAATCCTCTTAAAAACTGACAGTGTGTCATATCCTGACACATTGTTGAAAGGTCGGGTAAAAAGCATACAATCTTGAATTAATAATAATGTCCTATAAAATGTATAGCGCTGTAGTAAATAAAATGGAGGTCAGGAAAACAATAAAAGTGCTAAACTTTATTCAACTAAATGAAACACAGCAACAAAAGGAATATAGATATCACAGATTAAATAGCTTGAGCAAGTCCATCGTTTGTACAGTTTAGAATAGAATGATCTTCAAATCTCCAAACAATTTGACTAATATGTCTTGCTTCATCTTTCCGTTTGATTTTTTTTTTTGTTAGACCATTTACTTTTTCAATGATATCACTCTCGACATGACATGATATCCGTTCAAATGATGTTAAATCTTTTATAAGTATTGTTGCTTAGCAAAAGCATTGTCTTTAAAATACAATTTAATTGATCTAATAAACTCTACGATGAGCAATACCAAACTGAAATTTAGAATTGAAATGAAAATTTAAATTCTTAGGTTTCTTTTAAAATCACAATCTTGAAACATTTGCAAACTAAACTTTAAAATAGTTTAGTTTTATTACTTGGATTAATGGCATACAAGCTATTGTGAGTTATTTAAGGCCAAATTCTGTTTATATATATATATATATATATGTGTGTGTGTGTGCGTGTAACAACCCTTTATGGTTGTCACTATCTCACTTGGTAGGTTAGTGTTCGGCCAAATGCGATGTAATTTGCAGAGTGCTCAATATATGTGATAAAGTTATTATGCACATAATTATATATATATATATATATATATATATATATATATATATATATATATAAGTTTTTATGTAAATTTGATAGCATGGAAGCTTATCTGCGACAATTATTTTCATGCCGTCTTTATTCGACAATCATCAGACAGAAAAAGAAAGGTTTTCGAGAAATCGAAAAAAATCGAAAAGATATAGCCAAAAGAATTTTTACGTTACAATTGCGTATAAGTTTTGTGTGTGTGTGTGTGTGTGTGTGTGTGTGTGTGTGTGTGTGTGGTGTGTGTGTGTGTGTGTGTGTATTATATTTTGGTATTGTTGTATGTAGTTGTTGAGTTATTGTTAGAGAGAGAGAGACAGAGACAGAGAGAGAAAGAGAGAGTGTGTGTGTGTCTCTGTGTGTGTTATGTTACATGCGTGTGGCAGATTTGAGGTTGTCTCATAAATATATGCGTTTTCTACAGCCCTAGCCAACATATTTGCAATGCGTTGAGGTTAGTGGGACATCACATCTTGACTTTTATTCTAATTTTTTTTATTAATTGATTATTTGAAGGTGCGACATATTAAACAGTTATAAAGAGAATAAACTTGGGGTAAAAGATTTTAGTTCCAGTTAACTCCTAAATGATTGGTATCAAGTCCCGAGTCAATAAAGTTCACACAATCAAGTTCTGCACTAAATCCAGAATGAGCAAAGTTCCAAATTGCCAAATCAAAATAATAAATCTAACATCACCAAAAAGTTCCTTCCTTGCAGGAAACGTCATATTAAATGCCCCCCCCCCATGAGTCAGTTTTTTTATACTAATTAACAGGTTCATTTTTATCCAAAATGCAATATCGATAGTTGTTTATTTCAGATTGTAAATTGTTTTATTCTTATAGCAAGAGAATAATCTAAAATAGTAATTTAAATGGCATGTCAACCAATCTAGGGTTATTTTATTTATTTATAAGGGTTATTTTAAGAGGTGAGGGAATTGTGTTTATTATAAGTTCATATTTACATTTATTGTGTCTCTGTTTCTAAAGAGTTTTTTTATTGCATAGGTTCCTATCGTATACGAATGATTTTACAGATCTATTTGGCCCGTAGATGAGACCCTAACATCTACTCTCACTCTGGGTGCACTGCGGGGAAAATGGAAATTAAAGGGTCCTCAACACTTCTCAAATCTCCAAAACTTGACTGTTATAATAAAATGTAGGTTTGTGTCATACATAGAACTTAATCTTACTTGGGAGCCTTAACCCTCAGCTGGGATAGTCAACCTCACCGACGAAACCTTTTTTTTCTCCGAGTGCTGTTTTTCTCGACCCATTATTCCTCGCTGGAGACCCAATTACTGTAGACTTGTTCAGGAGTAAATTTGATAAATTCAAACGTAATACCATTTGCTAATTATGATCTTCATCAAGCGACCCATGATTATATCCTTGTGTCAGATTAAGCTCAATCCTGAGTATACATATTCTCCATTAATCTGTAGGGATTATACCACTTTATGTTTAAACAAATGTTACTCAATCTTAATTCTGGAAACATTAAAGACAAATCCACCATTGTGTTTTTGCAGTAAGATGTTCTTTCATCCTCTTTTCGTCATGAACGTTCAAAGAGATATGACGAAATAACATTAAATGGTTTCTTATAATACGACAAAGCACGCTACTTATCTAAATCATCTCATTGATCTAAGTTTTAATAAACTGTAAATGTTAATTCTACAAACTTGAGTCTATCTTTCGTTATATGGATTTGCAAAAGAAAAGTGATGTTAATCAGGCAGTAATCCAGCATATCCATAATTCCCGTACTGATCCCAGACATGCTCACTGAAAAGATCATATAGATTCTCTGTGTGTGTGTGTGTGTGTGTGTGTGTGTGTGTGTGTGTGTGTGTGTGTGAAAGAGAAAAAGAAAGAGAGAGAGATTATACAATAATCCTTTCATTTTAAATGGAACTTTGTTAATGTATGTCTTTGTCTTTCTTTTAATCTGTCTGTCTGTCGATCTATCTATCTATCTATCTATATATATATATATATATATATATATATATATATATATATATATATATATATATATATATATATATATTTATGTATGTTTTAACATGTCAACGAGTACAGATAATACACTCTAATCCTAAACAAAAATGCTAATCCATACTTAAATAATCCTATCAGTTTAAATGGAACTATGTTAGTCTATCCATCTTTCAGTCTGTTTATATCTGTTTGTGTCTCTCTGTATATATATATATATATATATATATGGGAGGGTGAAAAATAAGGAAAATATGAGTGTGTGTAACTTTTCAACCATGCCACATATATGCATGGGCACATACGCACAGAGAGAGAGAGAGAGAGAGAGAGAGAGAGAGAGAGAGAGAGAAATAAAGAGATATGAAAAGCCAATCCTTGATTTGATTCCATATGATTCCATTCTCTTGAACAAGCGCAAACGAGAAAGCGTAGAAGACAAAATCAAGAAATATTGATGTCTTCGAGGTTATGGTAAGACAGGTATTGGTAAACCTACCTACAGAGATGTTGCCAGCCAGCATCAGTGCCATACCCAGCTGACATGGAAAATCCATTTTACAGTCACCGAACTACGCGAAAGCTGCAATATAAAAGATCATTTTATGTCAATGGAATGAGAACAGCGAACGGCCGTGGATTGAATAAAGAGTTCAGTTCGGCTTTACCGAAGGTTGTCGAAAGCGGCCGGCATCTGAGGGAGGCCGAAGGGCATAGCGATAGAAACGTTGTGTTAGAAATATCAAATACAAAGAGACTAATCCATGTAAATCAATGTATAGCTCGTTTTAGAATTCCATTGAGAAAGTCTGCGGAGATACAAGAGTGGAAACGTTATAAAAATAACATCGAAGACAGTATTTCAGTCACCTTAATATTCATGTACACACACGCACACACACACACACACACACACACACACACACATATATATATATATATATATATATATATATATATATATATATATATGCACTGGATTTGCTGGTCGATTTTTATGTGTATATATTTTCAACCTCTCCACCATTAAGTACAGCTTTTTTGAATACAGAATTTTCTTTCTCCTGGACTAGTTCCCCAACCAAATCTAAAGAATCCGATCTATTTACTTCTATTTACTCATAGCTAGAAACGATGACTGATGGATTCATGCCTTTACCAAGGGAATAAGCGCAAAGTGAAACCCAAACAACCTTGTCCAGGTTTTGAACTCGAGTTTAAGATTTTCTTTCCAACGACGATTATCGTTACGGTGAAAACACCGATTTTGATGTATGAACGCCTAAGAGTTAATGTCAGTTCTGATGCTTGCGTCTCACACGAGATTTCAAACCAGCTTGAGATTTGCCTACTACTCCGTTGATAGTAAATACAGGATAGTAAGTTGTTCAAGCAGCTGGCATGACTTTACTTTTTCACCTCCTCCATCAATACTCTAACATGCTAGAGAATAATTTCTTCTCGATGACTTTGTGGCGTTTACACAGCCCAGTCGATTGGGTCTGTAGATTGCGCCGATTGTATCTCTGCAGAGGGGTAAGATTCTGGCAAATGAATTTTCTGGATATGAAACTTAACTGCATCTAATGGGAAGGTTCTCGTCTTGAAGCTTTGCAGATTTTGTAGAACGCTTTCATTACCATTACTCCTAAGTTCCCTCTGATTCGGAGTGTTAGTACCTGCTAAGATCCCATTTTAGATTCAAATAGAGCCGTTTGACAATTTATTAGATTTGAACCTATTTATATTTGATAGAATGTTAAACAGCAATACGTGAAACCATTTCACTGTGTGCAAATAAAACTATTTCTGTAAGATAGCAATAGTTGAAACCATTTCACTGTGCACAAAATAAAACTATTAGCGTTCGATAGCAATACTTAAAAACATTTAACTTTTTATTAGTTGTCTAAATTTCTGAGACGAAGCTTGATGATTTTTATCATTAAGGACTAGTTTTCGGACTATTGTCTTCATCGTTATTGTTATTTCCTCAAAGTTTCGGCCGATATGTCCTCCGGCCTTCTTCAGGAGTTTGTCCAACTCGGGAACCTACACGGAACCTTGAACTACGTCCTTTATCATATCATATTTACCAACCCCTCCGCTCGGGCAGGATATGACACAAGGTCAATTTTTAAGTGGAGTTTAACAGGTTTGAATTCAGAGTTTTCCTTCTCCTTTATTGAATCCACGGGGGTCAACTATTCTGATTATATTAGTCATAACCGGGTACAAGTGTTAAGTATTCCTGTATTGTTACTCGCCTGCAGTCAGGATTGAACCTGCAACCTCCAGATGATTGTCTCCTTAGAAGATAAGGGAACCAACGCCTATAACTGTTACGCTATGCGTCCTGCTGGGGACATAGTGTAGGTTCCTGAGTTCGACAAACACCCGAAGAAGGCCGGAGGACATATCGGCCAAAACGTTATGGAAATAACAGTAAAGATGAAGACAATAATCCTAAAACCCTTAATGATAAAAAGTTAACTGTTAAAAATGAGGTTTGCTTCGTTTAAAGATAATGTTACCTACAAACCTTTCGTTTACAAATCATATATATATATATATATATATATGTATAAACATGATTTGGTTTAAAAAAAACTACAAGGGTTAATATGTCGTTAGAAACAACCAACCCATTGACACTAATTTGCAGTCCTCCACAAAAGCATGACTCGTCGTACATAAGCCTTCAGTCCAATAATCGGTTTGTCTGTGTGGGTAGAATATCAGTCAAGTTCTGCTCTTCATTAGTTCACCAAAGAATAACGTCCACTGACAAGAGAGTAAAATCGTCGAAAATGAGTAAAGAATATTACTGGGAGACTCTAGTCGAAGATGTACACAGCGACTATCAGATGACGTCCGTTTATATATAAATCAATTAGCATCTGTACAGCCCATGTCCTCCAATATATATATATATATATATACTAATTTCAGAGACCTGCCACCTTAAGTGGCTCCTTGTACAATTATCTAATTTTAACATTTTTTTAAAAGAAATATATATATATATATATATATATATATATATATATATATATATATATATATGTGTGTGTGTGTGTATTATTCGGTCCAGTTAGACCAGAGTTGGGAGTAATTCCTTCAGGACAAGAAAATCATTCAGGAGCTGAACATTTAAATTTTCCTGGTGGAGAGCTCAATGTAATTTTTTTTACAGACCAATATTTCTTTAAGAAAATTTGTAATCCTAAATTAACCGGTCTTTGGTTTTTTTCTTTAAAAAAAAAAGAAAAAGATATATATATATATATATATATATATATATATATATATTGAAATTAGTAATATACTTAACATATCTCGGCCGCTATATCTCATCTACTGATAGCGATGTCGACATACGCAGAGGGAAAGATTGTACTGCTGTAGAAAAGTTATCGTTCATATGGAAAGCTGACTGCTCCAACGAGATAAAAGATTTCTTCTAAGTTTTAACTGTGTTGGTACTAGTGTATGTATCTACCATCTAGAGTCTATCAAAACGTATAGAAAAAAAAGCTAGATGGGAACTGCACAAGAATGCTAAACAATGCTTTGAACGAATCCTGGAAGCAGCATCCCACAAAACAGCAAAGCCACACACATGTAAGACCAAAGGAGACATGTTGAGCATAGCTGGGGATGTATGGCCGAACTCAAAAACGACGTTCTCTTAGAGACTCCTACACATGAACAAACCATGGTTGGCCGACATATGTACATCAGCTCTGTGCAGACACTGAATGCAGTCTGGAGGACCTGCCAGGAGTGATGGACACTAGGAATGAATGGCGAGAAAGTCAGAGAACTTTCTGCTGTCAGCATAACTTGATGATATATATATATATATATATATATATATATATATATATATATATATATATATATATTAGTTTGGATAACCAAGACAAAGTGTCAGTGACGCTTAGTAACAGCGTATTGCCTATGCGATCATTAGACAAATGTTCACATAAGCAAGACACTGGCAGTCACTAAGTGTCGTTAATTCTGTGTCAACACGAACTAACTTATATATATATATATATATATGGTCTATCACTGACACACACACACACACATATATATATATATATATATATATATATATATATATATATATATGTCATCCACAGACGGACTGTTTCGTTGTATCACAACTTTTCAGTGAGGTTAGACACATTGGACACTTGAAGCTGGGATCGAAACCCATCCAACTTTACGTCAGACTTAGTATCATACCGCTCAGCCAACAAGCGAACCACGTCACCTCGGGAATTATGGGGCATTATGTAGTAGCTTCCGTTTGTTTACATTTTCGCCTTACCGGATACCAGACTGCTCAATTCATTAGAAGAGCTTTGCATTATGCGAGTGGCAGCCGTAAAGTCTTTCGCCATATATATATATATATATATATATATGGTCTATCATTTACATATATATATATATATATATATATATATACAATAGTGATTCAAGGAATATAGAAATGGGAACGCAAGTGACACATCAGAAGGAATGTTACATGTAAAGAAATATTTAATTAGCTCCTAAGAGTTTATTTTCACAGAAGTTTATTCTGTCTGACTTTAGTCACCACCCCCATCTCTCTCTCTCTCTCTCTCTCTCTCTCTCTCTCTCTCTCTCTCTCTCTCTCTCTCTCTCTCTCAGTACACTGCTATATACATATTGATATATCCATCTATTCGTCAATTTATCTAAATCAATTCAATTCTACACTTTCCATTCTTTTAATTTCCGCAATTTTATCTTAATCTCTCCCGTATCACTCTCTTTCTCTGTTTGTCTGTCTGTCTGTCCTTCTCTCTCTCTCTCTCTATATATATATATATATATATATATATATATATATATATATATATATGAAAAGTATAACAAAAAATAAAACAAAATGGCATACATGTATATATATATATATATGGCTGTTGTTTTTATTTTTATTGTATATATATATATATATGTCAGATTTTTTTTATTTTTTCATATTATATATATATATATATATATATATATATATATATATATATATACATATATATGGCAGTTTGTTTTATTTTTTGTTATATATATATGTATATGGGAGATGGTTGAATTTTTTCCTTTTATTCTATATACATATATATATAGAAAGAGAGAGATAGAGAGAGAGGAGACAGAGAAGAGAATGGAATAAAAAATAAAACAAACTGCTATATATATATATATATATATATATATATATATATATATATATATATATCAGTCTTTTTTTCCGTTCTTTCTCTTTCTTTTTCTTTCTTTCTTTTCTCTCTCTTTTCATATATATATATATATATATATATATATATATATATATATATATATATATATATATATATATTGGATGATTTTGGTTTATATCTTACCATATTTTACATTTGCTCTTCATTATCTATCTACCTACTAAATATATATATATACACACACACACACACACACACACACACATATATATATATATATATATATATATATGTATATATATATATATCTTCCATTCTCTTTCTATTTCTATATTGTTATTCTCTACACCCTTTCATCCATTGTCTTCATTTTTTCTTTCTCGATTCCTCTCAATATTTCATTGACTTTGCATTCACTCTTTTATCAAAGAAGGTAGAAAAACAAGTTTCCTTCAGTGGCAATACTCTCTAGGCGTAAGATGAACACATTTTGCCGTATGGAACAAAGATGGCGTAACGAGAAAAGAGAGAGAAAAAAATTATACGAATATCATATTAATGCAAATAAGAAGAGTATTTTAAAGAATGCCCTGAGGGGAATGGAGAACGAAGAAAGCGAAAACGGAAAGTGTATGCAAATTTGAAACGGCTGCAACAGAAATAACAACAGTATATTTCCGAAATATGTCGGTCCTGTCAGTGATTGCTTTTCTTTCTGACTTTCTTTGTATATTTATTTGTTTATTTCGTTCTATGTGGGAGGATTCATTTAGGGTTTTTGTCTTCAAGCGAGAAACGCCAATTGATATCTCTCTTGACGAAAACTCCTCAACGTTTATTCTTCAATGTCATTCTCATTGTCGTTACACTACGGATCTTATCTTTAGTGACAACTAAAGTTGATATGTTCTTTTTCGTAATTTCATTTAAAAGTTGTTCATAGCAAAGTGCGGAGTGAGGAGGGGTAGACTGACGCTGGATGTAGTAATTCTACAAATTGAAGCGGCAAAAAAGATTTGTACTCAGACCTGTCCACGATTCAATCTAGCTAAAAATAACTTTCACAATTAGAAAACAATGTGCTCTTGTTTGCCTGAGATGTATAACTTTTACGAAAGACCAAAAATTCTATTCCCTTTCATCTTTTCAAATCTTAATTCACTCGGAATGTCAATCAACAACAACGATATAACAATTCAGTTCGGAAATAGTAAACAATAAACCCTGATTGAGACACAAACACACATCTTTGGACGAAGGACCGTGATTAAATAAACCAGTTGCTCTATCCAACTGAGCTACGAAGAGTCATCAGTTTGTGAAATCACAAATCATCTCATTCAAACTCAATCATTGCTCTATTCCCCACGAGCCATATTTATAAGTAAGTGGAATCTTTTGTTTATTTCTTTTTTTGTTAAACTTGTAGAGGTACACGACATTTTCTGGGTACGAAATATGTCAAAATATATTTTATTATTATTACACTTAAATGATTTATCGCAATATTTAGGGAGTTTATTTTGCATTCAATCACCAGATGTATTCCAAAAATATCAACTCCGATGCAACAAGGAACAATAAAAGAAACCTTGATTTTATTCAAAATGAGACATTGGTCTCGATGTGAATTCAGATTTAAAAAAGTCCCTGAATTTCAATCAAATAGTGATTTCTCATAGAATGGTAACCACCGAAATTAGTTTGGTTTGGTTTGATTTTATGGTATATATACTATTACTGGTTATTTAATGCCAAACCCAACTTTACACATATAAATTAAATGTATAAGATTTGGTTTAGTTTGGTTTGGTTTTACGACATATCAACCCCTGTAAGTTATCTAATGCCAAATACTGTTTTATACACACACACACACACACACACACACACACACATATATATATATGTATTCTAAACACTTTTTCTGGGTAACATTTTTAAAAGAGTCTGAGCACAATTTTTTCACACACTTAATAGTCGGTAATTTCGTTTTTAAATGAATTAGAACAAATTTGTTTGCACACTAGTATTGCTATTGTTCCCACACAGTTAAATGGCTTCAATTATCGCTATCTAACACTTATAATTCTATTCAGTATTAATCATTTGTTTCTAGACAGTAAAGTGGTTACAAGTTTTGCTATTTAACACTAGTTATTCTATTCAACATTACTCTTTCATTTTCCCACAGATAAATGGTTCCAAATATAGCTATGTATCTCTAACAAGTCAACTAAACATCGGTCATTTGTTTATACGCACTAAAAGGATCAAACAGTTCTATTTCTAACACTTCAATTTAGCATAAGTTAACAAGGTTAAATGGTTCCAAGTATCACAGTGTATCACAAACAATCCAATTAAACATCAGCCATTTGTTTACACAGTTAAATGATCTAACAATTCTATTTCTAACAATTCAGTTTAGCATTATCATTTGTTTGTATTCAGTTTAAACGTTAAACAGTTCTATTTGACTGATAGATAGAGTTGTAACACCTGATAGGGTTCTGAATCAGAGTGGACCTGGGATCAATGGCTATGAAAGGATACGCTGCATTCCCCAAAGCTCCAGCATTCCTGGAGCTTCACCAGCAGATTATTTAGTCATAAACAGGACATTCGTTTATGGGTCTTACTCCTCTACAGAGATGCAGACGGGGTATTCTAAAGCTCCAACCGATTGGAGTACCTCTGAAATAAGTAAACCCGTTCATATACCTCGGTAATAATATCTCATCTTATATTTACATTTCTATGATTGTTTAAGAGTTCATTTTGTATTTTTTTGCACTCTGTAATATGATATCAATTATTCTTATCTAATATGAATAATTTTCACGCATTTGCATGGTTTCAAGTATTCCAATCAAATACAAATAATTAAATTAAATGAGAAATTGATTTATTCTTAAATTACAGAATTTTGACACTAACAAAAACCCCACAACGTTGTGCAACTTTTGATCAGATCATTACTATATGGATGCTCACATACTGAAAATGCCATTCACAGATTATATCGAACATAGTTCTATGTGAAGGTACTGTTTTAAAGGCAGATAAACGGTGCCAAGTGTGATTTTAGATTTGTTTTCTTTATTCTCGCTTAATCATATCATATTTACCCAACCCCTCCGCTCGGGTTTAACAGGTTTGAATTCAGAGTTTTCCTTCTCCTAGACTAGTTGCCTCACCAAGGCTGAAGAATTCAGTCTGACCTACTATTTACCCATAGCTGGAGGGAGAATAATTGGATTCATACCTTTCCCAAGGGCATTAGTGCTATGTGAAAGGCAATTAGTCTCATCCAGGATTTGAACTCGTGTTGTCGTGTCCATTTCCTACGATGATAACCATTACACCACGGGCACTTTATGAACGAGCAAAGAGACCTGGGATCAATTTACACTTGTAGATAAGAAAGTGATGATTAAAATTTGGTTAAAATCTCTTGCGGTGCCTTTCGCGATAATCTTTCGCTTGGGTTCATCAAGGTCAAATATGTTAGAGTTTGGTTTGGTTTGGTTTTATAGCACATCAATCATTGTAGGTTATTTAGTGCCAAATACATTTTATAGATATAAAGTTCTATTTCAAACGATTCAGTTTAGCATAAGCACACTAGTTCTGTTTGACCTATACATAGGACCCTATCTGGTGCTCCAGCCTAGAGTGGACCTGGGAGCGATGACAATGAAGGGGTACTCCGCATTCTTCAAAGCTCCAGCATTACTGGAGTCTCACCATCAGATTGTTTAGTGTCATATCCAGGACACTCGTTGTGGGGAGTGGGCCTTACCCCTCTGCAGAGATACAGTCGGTGTATTCTACAGCCTCAGCCGACTAGGTCACTCGTTGAAGGATGGTCTAACCCCTCTGCAGGGATGCAGTCGGTGTATTCTGCTGCCCTCGCCAACCGATTTGGCGAATAAAATAAGTGTTACGTTAGTTAACCCTTTCAAATGAGTAACCTCCTGTGACGTGGCAAGTAAACCCTTTAATACGTTCACGTTCGAACTAATGCCCTTGGGAAAAGAATGAACACCCTTATTCTCTGTAGGGGGGGGAGTCTAGTTTAAATGCTGGACTGTGACATCGTAGATAGCGAGTTCGAATTTCAGTCGCGCAATTACTTTCGGACTAATGCCCTTAGGAAAGATATGAACTCTTTTGTCCTCCCATGACTGTTTTCCTACAAGTGTAAATTTGGCATTAAGTAACCAACAAAGGTTGATATTTCATCAAAGAAACCAAACTGTTGAATCATGAAATACACTTGTAGTCAATAGCTTGGCTAAGAAGTCCCCCCTCCATGAAAGAGGAGAACTATTTATGGCACATTGGGAGATTCCACTGTGCACATATGGGCCAGTCCATTCCTTGGATTGTGATTGACTGGATCATTCCATTGCTTGTACATAAATATCAGCCCTCAGTCCAGCTCAAGCTATTAGTCTTATGAATAAGCTGGACCTCTGGTAAGTGTTGCTGCAATTATTATCATAAATTATTGCTGTTGTGTGTTGTTGCCTTCTACAGTTCTTTTGTTACTTCTACACAAACCAACCATTTTTCCTCCAGTGCTGGATCAAATAGTACCACTACTATACTTCTACAAAAATGCGTTTGGCATTAAATAACCCACAAAGATTGATATGCCATAAAACAAAGAAACCAAATAATTGGACATTCATAAATGAATCAAATTTTGGTATTAAATAAGACATGAGATATTGATATGCCGTAAAAAAATCAACCCAATTAAATCCTTGTTAAACTGTATTTAAGAAACGTAAATACCAAAAAATCATTCAAAATACATTAAAACCAGTATAAGTAAAATAGATTAAATTACAATAAATAAATAAGTTGTAAGCCATTGATTACCCGACACGGATTATTTTTCCCGTCTTGCTTGTTATACTTATAACGATTCAGCCGCTCCACCCTCCGGCCTTTTTCTGGTGTTTTTTTAGAAGACAGAAGCCTTTATAGAATTTCAAACCCAACCTCTTTATTCAGTCAACAATGGAGCTGGTTCTTACTCGGAAGCTCGTAATCTTTTAACATCTTGTATTAGATAATTTATTTTTGTTGTCGTGATGCCACTTCCACTTTTTGTCGAACTTGCTACCAGAGATCGAACTCACGACTTTCAGTTAGATTCCAACTAAAATCTCATCACCAATATCTTTAGTCTTTTTTGTTCAGTGGGCAAAGAAGTGAAATAACTAATAAAGCGAATTAACTCTGATAGTGGCGTAATGGTTAAAGCGCTAGACTGCGGAATCGAAGTAAGCGAGTGCGAACTCTAGTCGCGCTATTACGTTCACTTTCAGACAAATACCCTTTGGAAAGGTATGAACCTCCTTATCGTTAAATAGTACTAATACTGTTCTTCTAGAAGGATGGCTTTGGCATCAAACAACCTACAAATGTTGATATGCCAAGAAACCTGAACCTGATCTGATAAGGGATAATCCCCAAGGTGTGGACAGCGGAATTAGATTAGTCTAGCCAAGGGTATCATATAAATGAAAAAGATGAGAATGTTTTGAAATATTCTACTTCCGATAGTAGTACTGTTTCGAACTCGCGTGAGGCAACAAGCGTTTAAAATTCATCCACATCATATCCATCTATCTAATTATGTTGTATATTGACCTTCGACCCGGCCAAACATGCCATTCCAAAGTGATGCACCGGAAGGAAGCGACACATTTCGATGGCAGTTATGGGAAGAAATCGCGTAGGCAGGCTTGGCTGACAATATGAGACAAGTTAAAATTCCAATGTACAGTCATAGACTGATGCACCGGAAGAGAGTGACCTGTGAACTGCATGACAGTATTTTCCGCTTGATGACGATCAAACATGCCATTCCAAAGATATTGAGTGGGCGATTGAACTATTATATAACTCAGTGAAGACAGGAAGCAGGTAGTTTGGAGATTTGTTGGTGACAAGATGTGGTAGAGAAAGCCAGGGCCTCCGGTTGAGCAACCCTGGAGAACGAGAAAGACACCACGCTGATGGCCATAAGAGTGGGGGTCAATATGTTGCAGTTCTGTTCGGTCTCCAACTCCCTCTCACACACAAACTTTTCAAATAAAGTGAGAGGTATATTTTTTTAAAGAAGTCTTCGCTCGTCTTTATTATTGTGTCGTTATGATTCTGTATGCATATGTAGATGTACCGGCATATGACTATACAACAATTACATGCGGGACACTGATGGAGAAGTGGGGACGAACTCATAAGTGACATACTCCTGTGGACCCCTTCACATAGGCGAGCAAAGGCGGGACGACCAGGTAGAAGCTACATACAACAGCTCTGTGCGGATACAGGATGTAGCCTTGAAGACCTACCGGGATTGATGGAAGATAAAGACGAATGGCTGGAGAAGGTCAGGGAGATCTGTGCTGGCGGTGCGACATGATGATCATGATATATGTCAATGTTTATATTACTTAGTTCATATCTATCTACAATTTGAAAGATAGATGGATAAACAGATATTCGAATTAAACATTATATAGAAAGATGAAGCTCAACAGAAAAAGAAATTGTTTTATATATATATATATATATATATATATCATGAAATGTTGATAATTGATAGATATAACTAAATAATATGAACATCTAGATTGATAGATGCATGCATACATACATCAACTGATATATTGTGGACGTGTTGGGATAAATTTTAGAATGCTAGTTGCACGCCCTGATGAAGGTCTAAAAACCAAAACGTTAAACGCTGGCAAATATTTCTACAAATAAAATCATCATGTTAAGTCCTTGTTTTACTTCATTTCCAAAGATTTTCATACAGACATATTTATTTCCATTTTTTTACAATTATATATATATACATATATATATATAAAGCATTGTCACTTATAAATGCACTCCCAGGTTCAATCACAAGTCAAGTCATACCAAAGACTCAAAAATGGTACTTGATTCTCCTTGCTTAACACTCAGCAATATAAGGTAGGGATCAAAGGTAAAGTAGAGTAATCCAGGGAAAGGAGTAGCGCCCTTCCCTACACCTAGGTGTAGTAGCTATCGAAAAAGGGGCCTTTGGGTCAATCTCAACTAACGCCGCCAACTTTACTTACTTTTAATATTTTCTTTCGTCTTAATATTCTACTCCTTATTTACTAACCCCTCCGCTCGGGTAGGATATGACACAAAGTCAATTTTTACGCGGAGTTTAACAGGTTTGAATTCAGAGTTTTCCTTCTCCCAGACTAGTAGCTTCACCAAGGCTGAAGAACCTAGTCTGCCCTACTATTTTACCCATAGCTGGAGAGAGAATAATTGGATTCATACCTTTCCCGAGGGTACTAGTCCTATGTGAAATGCAATCGGTCTCGTTCAGGATTTGAACCCGTGTCATCGTGTCCATTTCCTACGACGATAACCATTACACCACGGGCACCTTAATATTCTACACTCTTTCTTTCTTGTTCATCAGTCAATCAATTGACTGGGCGGCTCGGAAATAATATTAGAGAAGCTCTTCAAATTTGTTTTTTAATTATACGTACCCTTTCCTCGTTGTCATAGACTGACTATCCGAGTGAGTTAGGAAAATAAGCAACAATAATAAAATACGATAAAATATTAGTAAAAATAATATTATTAAATAAAGTATTAGTAAAAATATAAACCGGGACATTGGCCCAGCGGTTAGAGTGTTCGCCAATGGCCCGGGAGACCTGGGTTCAATCCCAGGTCGAGTCATACCAAAGACTTTAAAAATGGTACTTGATACCACCTTGCTTAACACTCGGCATTATAAGGTACGGTTCAAGGGTAAAGTGGAGCAATCCTGGGAATAGAGTAGCGCCCTCCCCTACACCTTGGTGTAGTAGCTATCGAAAAGGGAGCCTTCGGGTCACCCTCGACTATGGTCGCTAACTATATTAGTAAAAATAGATGGTCAACGAAGTTTCATCTAAAAATAGAATTAAAAAAAAACTTTTGTAAATTAATCAGAAATTGAACTTATAAAAAAGGTGTGATAAATTAGTAATAATTAGTGAAAACTTGAAGAAGTCAAAATCTCTATTAAATTGGTGAATTAGTAAAAAATTGAACTTAAAAAAACTCTAGTAAATTAGTAAAAAAAAGCGTTATTAAATTACTTTGGTTCGTTTATTTAATCCCATCTCAACAGCAGTGATACTGTATAACCCATAGCTGGGGCGGTAATAATGGGATTCTGTACATTTCTTAGGGGCAATAGTCTGAAAGTGAGAGTAATAAAACGACTGGAGTTTACTTCGAGGCCTCCGTCAAACACTCAAGATTTAATAAGTTGGCGATCATAGTCGAGGGTGACCCGAAAGCTCCGTTTTCAATAGCTACTACACCAACGTTTTGGGGAGAGCGCTACTCCATTCCTTGGATTGCTCAACTATACACTTGATCCTTACCTTATAATGCTGAGTATTAAGCAAAGCGGCATCAAGTGCAATTTTTGAGTCTTTGGTATGACTCGACCAGGGATTGAACACCGATCTCCCGGACCATTGGCGAACACTGTACTCATTAGGCCAATGGCCCGGTAAGTAAATTAGTTAATAAGTCAAAAATTGAACCAGTTAGAAATCTACTGGAAATTAGTTAATTAGTCGAAAATTGAACTAGTAAGAAATCTCAAGTAAATTAGTTAATTAGTCAAAATGTGAACTAGTAAATTAATATCTAATAAATTAGTCGAAAATTGAACTACTAAGAAATCTCTAATAAATTAGTCGAAAATTGAACTACCAAGAAATCTCTAATAAATTAGTCGAAAATTGAACTACTAAGAAATCTTTAGTAAATTAATTAATTCAAAATTGAAATAATAAGAAATCTTTAGTAAATTAGTCGAAAACTGAACTATTAAAAAATCTCAAGTAAATTAGGTAATTAGTCAAAAATTGAACCATTAAGAAATCTCTAGTAAATTAGTTAATAAATCAAAAATTGAACTAGTAAAAAAAAACAAGTAATCAGATAAAAATGTATGTGAATAAAAATCGTTTGTTAGTATTTTTTTTTTTGTTCAAATTTAGTTATTCTGTAGAACCTGACATTTTCTTCATTGTTCTTAATTCTGAAGCTCTCATAATTTGATATAATTGTTGATTTAGCGATTGATTTTAACCGCATTTCAACCCTTCCGAGGCTATGTTATGCAAAGAGGTCTGGGAATCACGTACATTGTACGTTCATATTTACTTTTTAATGTAATTGCTTCTTAAGGGGTTTTTGTTGGGATATTTATACTTTTTTGCACACGGTCTTATCGAATACGAATATCTTTTAAAAATACTCGTATATGTATATATATATATATATATATATATTATACGCACACACAGGTACTGCCACACCGGGTCAGAGAGGATCTCGGAGTAGTTGTAAGAAAGGGGTACTCTACTCTCGTCAGGTCTCAAGAACTAGTGCTTTGTGATCAGATGTAGTTTAGTGTCCTACCCAGGACACCCTTGCCCAGTCGGCGGGGGATGTAGAATACACCGACTGCTTCTCTGCAGAGGGGTAAAACTCCTCCAACGAGTGTCCTGGTAATGACATTAAACAATCTCATGGTGAGGTTCCAGTAATGCTGGTGCTTTGGGGGATGCGAAGTACCCCTTCATTGCCATCGCTCCCAGGTCCACTCTGGCCTAGAGAAGTAGTACTTGATAATGTTCCTATATACGGGTTAAACAGAAGTAACAGCATACTTATGCTAAACTGAATTGTTTGATTAAACTGAATAGGTTGACATAGAAATGTTTTTGACAATTAAACCGTACTTACATTTAAACTGCATGGTTATGCTAAACTGAATTGTTTGAAATTGAACTATTTTTGACAATTAAACTGTGTACTCATGCTAAACTGAATTGTTTTAAATAGAACTGATTATTTACATAAAAATGGATTTGGCGTTAAATGACTGACAAAAGTTGATATGCCATAAAGCCAACCAACCAACCAACCAGAACACCCATTTTTTAGGATAAATTACCCTTCTGTAGGGGGATGCAAAAAGCACATTTTAAACCCTACTGAATACAGCCCGATCTCTTTGAATTCCAAAAGTTCACTTCAATGTTTTATTTTCTTAAATATTTGGTCTTCAAAATTCGACAAATACAGGCGTATATCGATCGATTCTTTTTCTTCCTCTTTTCTTGATACATATATGCTGGCATATCGTCTCTGACATGTTGAGCCTTGAAAAACGTAAAGATAATGAAGAATGTATCTAATTTATTAAGAAACAATGATACTGAAATCAACCAAAATTATTGATATTTGAACTGATATGGTGTATCAAGGAAATATATCGCATCATAAAGAAATGTTTAATAAAAAAAAATGATGGCGTTAAAATCTTCTGGAAGAAATAAAGGGTGGGAAAAACGTTTTGATGACAAAAGCAAGTCGGCAAAAAACGTACAAATCAAACTGATATGAACTTCTTATCAGCAATCTGATGACAGTCAGGGAGTTGTTGATAAAAGTATCAAAACAGTGCAAAGTGACTTGTTGTAATCAAAGACATTGGTTAACGTCATATGGACGTCTTTCAAGTTGATTGATTCTTATCTGGCGGTGTGATATTTCAAAATATTCGCGTTGACTTTTTTCCCCTTCAAATAAAAGCTTTTATTTAGTGCTACAACAGTACATTAGATTGCGTTGGTGTATTTTGTTAAAATCTGTTTCGCACACACACACACATATATATATTATTTCCTTTAAAAAGATGAAAGTAAGCAAGAAACCCCAAAATGATCACATGGCGACATATGTAAATGAGTTGTTGGGCCGATGAAAACGTAAGTAAAAAAAAAACAAACAAGAAACACAATGTTCTGCTTTCTGTTCTCGCTCTCAAAAATGACTTATTTATTTTATTTCATTTTATTCTATTTATCTATTTATTCATTTATTTTTGGAAAAGGGATTTTACATGGTTTTTGGTCATATATAATCATTTATAGATGTAAACTTTAAGAATAAACTCATTCTTTCAAATTCTCTCCTGTTCTCTCTCTCTCTCTCTCTCTCTCTCTCTCTCCGATCTAAAAAGTTTTTTTCTTTTTTTTTACCTTCCCAAACAATATTTATTCCATTCATCCTTTTTGTAAATTATCTGTATCTTTCCAAACTTTCTTTCTTTCTCAATTTTCTATCTTCCTTTCAAAATTAATCTTCGTGGTACATTCAATAGGTTGCCAGACTTTTTTTTTTGTACAGGCATTTAAAATTGGCGCAGTCTCTTGAAAATTCACTATGTTATTGCTATATATATTATGAGATACTGACCAATTTTTAGGATTACAGGTTCAAAGGAACAGCTACAGCAGAAATTGAAATACACCCTACTAAAGCCCGATTGTCACAGCTGGTGAATTTCAAATATGCAATCTGACACTTTAGAAGAACAATATGCAATAAAATTATGTTTTAAAATGGGAAAAAATGTCACATAAACGTATGGAATACTTCAGACTGCTTTTGGAGCATCTTGCATGAATCGAGCATCAGTTTTTGAGTGACATAAGAGATTCAAGGAAGGCAGGGAGTCTGTGAGGGATGATGAGAGGTGTGGCGGGAGTAAGGATGTCAATACACCAGAGTTAATTGGCCAAAGGGTTAGGGTTAGGGTTACTATGTTGAGGTTTTAAGGGAGTTCAGGAAGAGATTCCGTCGGAAGAGGCCAGCACTCTTCAAATCGGGTCAGTGATATTTCCACCAGGACAATGCACCAGTCCACAACTCCATCCTTGTCACAGACTTTTTGACCAAGATGGGCATCAAGACAGTTCCTCACCCTCCCTATAGTCCAGATCTTGCTCCCTGTGACTTTTGGTTATTCCCTTAGCTCAGAGGCTGTCGTTATGAGAGAATTGAGGAGATGAAAGAGGCTGTGACAAAGGTCATTGACACGCTCATATACGAGGACTTCCATGGGGCCTTCCAGAAGTTGTTGGAACGGTGCAACAAGTGCATTGCAGCTGGAGGAGATTACTTCGAAGAGGAGTAGAGTTTTATGTGTGTACTATCAATAAAGGTACCCCTACGAAAAAAAGTCTGGAAACTTATTTAATTATCTTCGTTTTTTCTTTTCTTTCTATTCCAATTTTCTTTTTATTTCATTCTTTTCAAAATCCCTTCGAAATTAACAATTTTCTTTCTTTTCAAATTTTTTATCTTTCTTTCAACTCTGAAAAATATTTTCATTCCTCACATTCTTTCTTTGTTTTTGTTTTTTGTTTCTTTTCTTTATAAATTTTCTTTCTTTCTTTCTTTCTTTTTTTCTTTATTTCTTTATTTATTTACTCAATTCCCTAACCTGTAGGCATGAAATAATCATAATGTTAAAATCAAACCGGCACATTTACCTCGTGGATAGTGTTCACCAATGATCCGGGAGGCCTGGTTTCAATCCCAGGGAGACCTGGGTTCAATCCTTGGTCGTGTCATACCAAAGACTTTTAAAATGATCCTTGATACCTCCTTGCTTAGCACTCAGCAATATAAGGTACGTATCACGGTTAAAGTGGAGCAATCCTGGGAAAAGAGTAACGCCCTCCCAGACACCTCGGTGTAGTAGCTATTGAAAAGGGATCCTTCTGGTTGCCCCCGACTACGGTCGCCAAATTTACTTTACATCAGTTAAAAATCCCTTCTACCTTTTCTTTTCTTTGGAGAGGATATATTTTGTGTTTCTCTCATTTTATATATTCATATTCACAGAGAATAATCTTTTCTCCTGTCAACTTTGCCGTAAATAATTTTTTGTTGCTGTTTTATATTCTTCGTCTTCTTCAATTTCTCTTCTTCTTCTTGATCGTCTTCAGTTACGTTTTTAAGTTTTTCATATCTTCTATTGATCATTCTTCGAGTACGTTTTCTTTCTGTCTTCATTCCTCGTCTAATTAATAATGTTATTATCACTACAATTGAAGAGCTTTTTTTTTCATTTCCTTATTGCATTTTTCTCATTTATTCGTTTATGTTACATTGCTTGATTCCATTTACTGCCATTTTCCGAACAGCCATCTTGGATAATAAGTCATGCTCAAAATGTGACCATTGAGCCGCTATTTAGATTGGGCCATTGAATTTTTGCAATGAGTATTTAATATGAGTTTTTCCACGTCGATTCCTAATGTCGTTACGTCCTAACGTCGTTTTGGTTTTCACCATTTTGCCAAAAAATAACAAAACAAAAAACACAAACAAAATAAAACCAAAAAAACAAAACAAAACAAAAAAAAACGAACGACTGATTTCTTGGGCATGTTCTGCGCATGCCCAAGTATTATTTTCTCTGTTACCTCCATTTTGTCGAGCTATCTTTTCTTTAATTTGTTCTCATTCATTTCTTCGTTTTTCTTGTTTTGTTTAATTTTTTGTCTTTCTCCTTTTCTTGTCATTCTACTCCTCTCCCTCCCCCTCTTTCCCTCTCTTTCTCTCTCTCACCTGAGTTCTTCCTTTTTTTATTTCCAGTTGTTTGTTTAGCCCCTTAGTATTTGTCTTTTCGTTAAGATTTGATTATTGTCTGTTCCTAACCCTTAACTTCTTTCCTTTCAAACTTTTCGTTCTTTCTTGCATTTCTTTCTCCTGACCTCTTTTCTCTTATTTCTTTTATTTCTATTTCATTCTCCAATTTTTTTTTTCATTTGGTAATATTCCAAACACTCTCTTCGCATTCACCTTCTTTCTTTGACTTTTCCTTCCCATTATATTTTAATTTTTGTTCACTTTCTTCATTCCGTCGATTTAAAAAAAATAATGTATTTATCTTCTTTCTTTCTTTCTTTCCTTTGTTTTTTTTTTATTATATTCTTTCTTCTTTTTTATTATACGTTTGCTTTCTTCTTTTCAACTTTCTTTCTTTCATTTTAATTTTTTCTTAGATTTTTCTTCTCTCATTCTTCGTTTCTTTAAGTTTTCATTCTTATGTATTTATTTTCTTTTTTCTTTTTCTTTTTTTTTCTTAGTAGAGTTTTTAAAAAATTACTTTGTTTCCTTCTTCTTTAATGTTTGTATTCTTTTTTCTTTGTTCGTTCATTTATCTTCTTTCTTTTGATGAAGTTCTTTCTTTATTGTTTATTTTTCTTATTTTCTTTCTTTCTTTCTTTGTTTTCTTTTTTTTTATTTGCTCACACACTTTTTTTAAGTCGTTTCCTTTCTTTCATTCACATTCTTTCTTTCTTTTCCCAGTTTTTCTTTCTTTTTTTTTCTTCTTTTTATTCCTTTCCTATCATTTTTATATGATTTTTTCCTTTCTTTGCTTAAAACCTATTTGTACACTTTCGTTTGGAGTTAACGTTTTCTTTCTTTCTTTCTTTATTCATTCATCTATATTCTTCGTCAAATATCGCTTGCTTGTTTTCTTCCTTTTTTTCCTCCTTTCCTCAACTTTTTCTTTATTTGCATTCTTTCTTTCGTATTGATTTCTTTCTTTCGATTCTCCTTCCTTTGTATTTTGTGCTTTATTTCTTTGTTATTTCATTCTTCTTCTTCATATCTTTTATTCATTATCAAATGCATTCCACGTATGGACAAATAAGCTCCGCAACGCATGTCTTATATGAACAGCGTCAAGAAAACGCATACAATTCTTTTGTCAATCACCCAAATAAGTCCAACACGCATAAGCAATAAAACACACACTCGTACCAACCGGCATATATCTGTATCCGAACAGAGACATCGTTCAATCGTAAAATTTATTGACGCAAAACTGTCGCGCCACTAAAAATTGCAGGTCCACAAAGTGGAGTCTTCACTATATTAGCCGCCAACATTATTTTCCAATTCATCTCCAATTCTTCGTAAGCATCCTAAAAAAAAAAACGGGTTGGAGAACTATTCCATGTACAAATATTCGTGTATTTCTTTATATTCTTTTTTTTTCTCTTGGTATATTTTACCTTAAATTGTTTTTGCTTTCGTTTTCTTTCCTAGCAATGATAGTTTGATTAGTCTGGTCTTCATTCACTTATTCGCCTCCCCTCAACACTGTAACCACTTCCTAGCACGTGACTCACATCATCGGAATTCGCCGACCTTTTCCGAATCTTACCGATTTTCTTCCGTTGAAAACAACGTCTATTTATAATTTCATTTTTTTTTTTTTATTAAGAACCATATCATCCGTAAATAGGTGGCCATGTGCCAGACTATACTTTTTAAATGCATAAGCCCATAAATAAGTACACCCCTTACTTATTTTTTTTTATTAAAAATATTAATAGACTAAGAAACCTAAGATACCCGATTCTATTATTTGTAGTAGAATATTATACAATCAAAATATTATACAATCAAAATATTATACAATCAAAATAGATATTAAGTATTTGTGTTAGATTGCACATTAAAATGTTTCTGGTTAATCTACAGTTTTGACATACTGTGATTAAAAAAGTTCTTTAACTCTGTTCCTTCAGCACGACTTACAGCTGCTGCTGCTGCTGATGATGACAACATCACCAATGAATAATTAAACCCCGTTTTTTAATCAAGTTAATTTTATTCTAAATTAAAGATATTATGATTTTATTATTTCTAGTTGAACATTACACAATCAAATCGGATATCATCAAGTAGTACCATAATCCCGGCCATTGGCCTGATGAGTTGAATGTTCACCAATGGTCGGGGTGGTCGGTTTTCAATCCCAGGCTGAGTCAAATCAAAGACTTTAAAAATGGTACTTGATACCTCCTTACTTAACACTCAGCATTATAAGGTAAGGATCAAGGATAAAGTGGAGCAATCTAGGGAATGGAGTAGCGCCCTCCCTTACACCTCTGTCTAATAGCCATTGAAAAGGGAACCTTCGGGTCACCCTCGACTAAAGGGAGACAACTTTACTTTTATTACCACATCGTCCATAAATAAGTACACCTGTAATAAACTTTTTGATACAAAGTCAATTTTCTACTAAACCAAAAATATTTCTAGTGGAAAATATGCAATCGGCGCAGATGGTATTATTAATGATGATATCCAAAAATATGTACAGGTTATATATATATGTGTGTGTGTGTGTGTGTGTGTGTGTGTGTGTGTGTGTGTTTACGCAATTTATTTAATTTTATTACTTTTATTTTTGGTTCCAGAGTTTGAATGTTGCAAACCTAAGTAATAGTTTATATTTAATTGCGTAACTCACCTCTAGAAATAAAATTCTGGTATATTTAGTTTAAAGAAAATTAACGTTTTATTTAAGCATTTTCTAATTTTAATATAAGAATGTATTTGTTCATTGGAAACACTGTACGTATGTGACGGTTAAATTTTTTTAAATCAAAACTTTATTGCGAGATTTTTGGACAGATATTTTTAAACCAGGTAGATTGGTACAAAAAAAATCTTTCTTATTAGGCCTTGTGAACACAGAAATTCAAATTTGGTAAGTTGAAAAGTATACATCGTTATTGAGAAAACAGCATATTTGTCACCGGTATCAGAGGATCGTGTTCGAATTCAGAGGATCGTGTTTGAATCCTAGTAGAGACCAAGATTTTAAAAATCTGGAAATGTTATTCAATCGTTTTCTCCATTTATTCGCTATAATATATATATGTATATATATTTTATATATAATTATATATTATATATAATTACATCAAATGACGTAATTAATATTCTTAAGCTTTTCTTATTCTTAAGTTTCCTTAACCTACCGAAACTGTGTTATCACCCTGGATGGCGGCTGATGAGGCTAGGGTATCGCACGTGCTTCCAAACGTTGTATGATGAAAAAAAATATATATATATGTATATATATTTTATATATAATTATATATTATATATAATTACGTCAAATGACGTAATTTAAACATCAAACGCTGATTTGCCAGTTAAACGGCTAACTTTTTCTTACTATACATATTTTCCCGTAGGTTTTTGTATTTCACATTTCTAATCATCCATCGTCAACTTAAAATTATTAATATCACCCCTCATGGTCCTGATGATGGTTCAGTAGAACTGAAACGCCATAGTATTGACCTGTTAATAAATCATTCCTTCCTCTTGGATCGTTGTTATCAGTTTTTCTACATATTGTCGGATTACAATCCTTTATTTACTCTTCATATGTATATATATACAGGGAGAGAGAGAGAGAGAGAGAGAGAGAGAGAGAGTATTATATAAGTGTACTTAGTAAATCTAGGAGGTCATATAAGTATGTGTAGGAAAAACTGAGTTCGATCTGTCTACAAATTGATAAAAAAAACTGGCTTTAAAATTCACATTTAAAACCTTGGTTTCTTTAAATTGAGTGAAAAGTTTACTGAAAAACAAAAGTACAAAATCTTTCCTTGTAAGTAATGATGATTTAAATCATGGCGTAGATATTTTCAAATAGACGATAATTAAGATTTTGAGAATGAAGTGTAGCAGTAATTGTTAGCTTAAAACAAAGGGACATATTTTGTGCGTGTAAAAATTCTTTGTAAGTATGTCACTATGTGAGGGAGAAAATGTATTTGTGCCTTGATGTATATGTGGCTGCTTCTGATATTTCATCAACAAACCTGTGTTGGAATATCAATATTAATAAAGCTATGTAAATGCTAACGTCTACATTTAATTTTAGAAAAATGAAGCAATGTGGAAATAAAATGCATTCTAAAAAGAAAATAATGCTAAATTTTCTCTAAAAAGAAATAAAACGTTGTGGTTCCTTCATTCAGTCTTCCTCCTTCATCGACCGTACAACCATTATAGTTTGAGAAAAGAACTTATTATTGAACACAACTAATAACTTAAAAGCATATAATTATTAGGATTTCAAAGGAATACTTGAAACAATACAAGGGTGTGCAGATTATGAGTATTAAATAGGAATCTTTTATATCATACAACTATGTGCAAAATACTATTAAAACAACAACACAAATTATATAAGTATAAATGTATAATGAACGTAATTTTTAGCATGATATAACCCTATACGAGTTGACCCTATCCGAGTCTTTCTTTCTTCTATTTTCCACTTTGTATTTATATGACCCAAAGTTCGAACTAACCACGCTATGTTTGGGGCTTGGACTGGTTTAGGCACCAAAGAGAATTCTGTACAATAACGTCACCGTAATTCCTGAATTACTGAAGAAATGTTTATTTCTTTGATTATTTATACAATCTATGTAAGCTCGATATTAGATAAATCTAAATGTCTAAAATATTGCATTTTTAATAATCTTGAAGGGAAAATATTTCTTTAATTATATTCAGTTTTGATTCTTGAAACTTTGCGCAGAAGTCAAATATTGTTATGCACGAAATATCTCGAAATTTAGAAAGAAGTGCAAATGAGCCAATTATTGAATAAATGCAAAACTACAGATACAAAAATTACAGCAACTTGAGAAAATTTTGGCACCAAAATTTACACTTTATTTTAGCATGAAATTCAATCGATTGGTTTGGTTTAGGTTTATGGCATGTTAACCCCTGGAGGACATTAAATACCAAATCCTTTTTGTGCATATATATATATATATATATATATATTAGATACATGATTTCTTAATACACTTTGTCGATAACATTTTTAAACTATCCTGATTCGCTAATGGTCTGGGAGACTGGGTTTCAATCCCAGGTCGAGTCATACCAAAGACTCAAAAAAGTTACTTGATGCCACCTTGCGTAACTCTCTGCATTATAAGGTAAGGATCAAAAGTAAAGTGGAGCAATCCAGGGAATAGCGTAGCGCTCTCCCTACACCTCGGTGTAGAAGCTATTGAAAAGGGAGCTTTCGGGTCACACTCGACTAAACTCGCCAAATATATATATATATATATATATATATATATATATATATATACCATTCAAATTGAGGCTTAGAATTTTTTGAACGACCTTCATGTCTGTATATATATATATATATATTGCTACACACAAGGGTCATTCAAAAGGTTCTAAGCTTCAACCAGAAAGAAAAGCCATAGCTGAACATTTTAACTGAGATCTTGGAGATGAGCAAGCTGTCGGCAAGATGGATCCCAAGAATGCTGACGCCAGATCACTTGCTAAAAATAGTTGACATTTCCAGGAGATTTCTGACTCTCCACCTCCTTCTTTGGGAGGCTTAAAACTTCTTGTACGACCATTGTTTACATATGCGTTTGTGTGTGTGTCTCTGTGTGTTTATATGCATGCATATTTTGTGTGTATATATTTACAAAACCATTCCACCAAAATCAAGATGAAACACTTGGTCATTTTTTTTAGCTGAGTACAACTGGTTATAATTCGAAGTATTTATTCTCGTAGATTGGTTGTCATACCAAAGTTAAAGAGCGTAGCTTGCTCTACTATTCACCTATAGAGCATAGCTGGATTCATACCTTTCCCAAAGGTAAGAACGAAATGCAAACAGCCCCATTAAGGATTTTGAACTCGTGTCTTCAAATTCATTTCCTATGAACATAACCATTATACAATGATCACTCTAAGGTCACTTTTTCAGTGCATTACATCTAAGTTGAATTCGGAGTTTTCCTTCTCCTGTGATGTTTGTAAGATTTTTCTACGTGACCAGAACATTATAATACAAAGAGATAGACAAATTGACAAATGAGAAAATATGCTGTTATGATAACTTAAAATCAGGTTATGACAAATTGAAGTGTTCTGTGACGTCGTAAACCTGTGATTTTAATCTTGACAAATTGTTTCATATTGACCCCTGACCGAGCCGTCAATCAGAGATGCACCTGCGTAAATAAGCGGAAGATCATATGATTTAATCGGAAGTGGGCGTTATGAAATAATATAGGCAGATGCCCGCAGCAGTTGAGTCATTTGGTGGGCAGTGACGGCAAGAGTAAGAGCCAGGTTGCAGTCAGTAGGAGCGCCCCGCTGAGGGCTGCTGTCTCCAGTTGCGCGGCCTCCAGTTGAGAGAGTTGGAGGCAGTGAAGGCCAGAGTCAAAGACAGCTTGCAGTCACTGAGAGCGCTCCCGCTGGGACCTGGGACTCATACCAGGCCTCCGGTTGAGCAACCCGGGCCGAGAAGCAGAAGAAGTGCTAAGTGAGTCTTGCAGATAACACAACGTGCTATGGTCTAGTGAAGAAGTTATGGGTCAATAGGGAAATCTGTCTTGTCTCCCCCACCCCCCGTTCGTCTGTCTCACAAACAACAGAAGCTTCATCTTCTTTCGAAAGAATTAAAAGACGTATATATATTCTTACAAAGAGAGAAGCCCGTCGTAGGAAATGGACACGGCGTCACGAGTTCAAACCCGGACGAGACTGATTGCATTTCACATAGCACTAATACCCTTGGGAAAGGTATGAATCCTATCATTCTCCCTTCAGCTATGGGTAAATAGTAGGACAGACTAGGTTCTTCAGCCTTGGTGAGGCAACTAGTCTAGGAGAAGGAAAACTCTGAATTCAAACCTGTTAAACTTCGATTAAAAATTGACCTTGTGTCATATCCTGCCCGAGCGGAGGGGTTGGTAAATATATATATTCTTACAAAGAGAGTTATGGTCATTTTTCATCCATATATATTACCTCATTATGGCTATACAACAAAATGAGACGCCATGATTTACAGCCCAGATCTTTTTTGAAATCGCAGATTAAGAAAAAAAAAAAAACGAGTGACGTCATATCAGTATAATATCTCATTAACCGGTCTAGAAAAATCTATGCTTTCACATTTTTTTTTGTCATCTACGAATATTCTTTAATTATTATCGAATTCATTGCCAGAGTAAAAAGAACCAGGAAAAAAACATATCTTTCGTCATATTTAGTAAGCAGCTTCAGGAAATAATGATAGATTGATTTTAACATGGCAACACCACGAGGGGTATTTTCTGCTTATCTAACACTAATAATTCTATTCGACTTTCTGTTACATATTGACCCCGGCCGAGCTGTCAAAAGAAGAAATGCACCTGTGTAAATAACAGGTGCATCCGGTCGACTATCGAGGGGTTGAATTGAGTGCGAATTGTGACGCTCGAAGGAAGTAGGTGGGCGTCAAATTGTTATATGAGCCCGGCGACAGGAAGTTCAGATCAGTTGGAGAGAAGCTGCTGGAATGAGAACAATGCCCCAGCAGAGGCTGGGCCCACCAGAACCCCGGTTGAGCAGCTCAGGAGAACGGAAAAGAAAGGCTGTGATGGCCAGAAGGGTTGGGGGCTTAATATGTTGCAGTCTTTGTTCGGACTCCAACTCCCTCTTACACACAACCCTTTCAATAAAGTAAGAGGTATATTTTTCTAAAGAACTATGTCCGCTCGTCCTTATTGTGTTAAATATGTTTCTGCATGCATATGTGTATGTATTGTTGTTCATGGCTATACAACATTTCTTCATTGATTTGCACACAGTTAATCGTTTCACGCATTGCTAGCACTAATAATGCTATTAAATATTCATTATTTATTTGCACACAGTTAAATGGTTTCAAGCATTGCTACCATTAATAATACTATTAAATATTGATTATTTATTTGCACACAGTTAAATGGTTTCAAGCATTGCTACCATTAATAATACTATTAAATATTGATTATTTATTTGCACACAGTTAAATGGTTTCAAGCATTGCTAACACTAATAATACTATTAAATATTGATTATTTATTTGCACACAGTTAAATGGTTTCAAGCATTGCTACCACTAATAATACTATTAAATATTGATTATTTATTTGCACACAGTTAAATGGTTTCAAGCATTGCTAACACTAATAATGCTATTAAATATTGATTATTTATTTGCACACAGTTAAATGGTTTCAAGCATTGCTAACACTAATAATGCTATTAAATATTGATTATTTATTTGCACACAGTTAAATGGTTTCAAGCATTGCTAACTCTAATAATACTATTAAATATTGATTATTTATTTGCACACAGTTAAATGATTTCGAGCATTGCTAACACTAATAATGCTATTAAATATTGATTATTTATTTGCACGCAGTTAAATGGGTTCAAATATTGTTTGTACTGTAATATAATATCAAGTACACCTCTCTAATACAGATAATTTGAATTCAGGTAAATGATTTCAAGTATGTATCTACCAAACCCCTCCACCATAGGCAAGAGCAAAGCATGTTTGAATTAAGTTTTCCTTCTCATAGACTGGTTACCGTACTTATACAAAAGAGCCCAATTTGCCTTATTATTTACATATAGCTGTGGGAACATATAGATACATCCCTTCTCGAACAGTATTAGCGCTTAATGAGACTCAAACAGCTTCATCCAGGGTTTGAACTCAGGTCACCGATGCGATTTCCTACAAAAATAACTGTTACGCAAAGCGTTTCAAGTATTCCCATCAAATACTAATGATTTATATACAATTATATGGTTTCAGGTAACCATTTACATTCAATAATAATCTTTTGTTTGTACACAGTTATACGATTTCAGGTAATTAATAATGATACTCCGTAGTGTAGAAGTCACTGTTCTAACGTGCAGAATAAACAAGAATAACAACACTTACCGGCTCAGCGGCCTCAGCTAGCATCCCGCTGGCAGACAAAAAGTAGAACGGCGGTAACTCAATAGCGAACTCGTAACACTTGAAACATGACTGAAGCAAGCCGGTGTATATATACACTAATATGCCCACTCACTGGGTCAGTAACTTATCACTGTACAGGGAATGGACTTGGCCACCTTCGAATTGTGGAACGTCATAATGTCCATATAATCTCACTTCAACTCGTAAGTCATTATTACGAATGTGAGCATATTTCCCTGGCCTTTTGGCTGGGCCGTCTAGCATTCGTGTCGGATGGGGTATCGAAACCAATGGCAGATTCGAGGCCGAAAGGCCCCCAACTTCGGTTGGGCTACCCTCGGGTGGGCGAGCTGCTTTTTTGTCACCTATGCACCCCTTGTACAGCACTAGACCTCACGGTCTAATTCAAGCTATATTCTGGCATACGTGCCTGGATCTAGATTTAGGTCCGTGATACTGCTTGACTCATTAGACCCACCTTGCACTTAGTGTGTCAATGACTAGCAGGTTTCGAGTCTCGGCTCGTTCCCGACCTTCCCCTCCCCTTTATCCCCACTTTAATCGGCCTTCGGGCTTTTGACCTTGTGTCAAGTCCTGTCTGGTGGGAGGAAGCGACAAATACATTATTACGCATGTGAGCTCTGATTCATTGCCACTGAGCCTTACGATAGAATTTCAACACTTAATAAGCATTTAAAGCTTCAAGTGACTATTGTTAATACAAATAATTAACAAAGTTATCTGGTATTAGGTATTCCTATCAAATAGGAATAATTTTTAAACATAAATATTTGATCGTTTTTTAGCTTGAAATCTTTGGGTTAACTGATATGGCCGTCAGAATTTACGGTGTACATGAAATAAGGATCACCACCTGATGCATTTTAATATTATACGCGGGACACTCAGGTAGCCCAGTTGACTTGAACTCTCGAAATCACCAACTGAAGAGGGGTAAGACCACCCAACCAAAGAGTGTCCAAGATATGACACTAAATCATATGAGGGTGAGGCTCCAGTTCGGGGGGGAATGTGGAGTACTTCTTTATTACCCTGACACTCAGTTCCACTCTGCCCAGGAATGGTAGTACCTGTAAGGGTCAAAGATAGATATTTCATTATTTTCTACATTTGAAGCCATTTAACTGTGTGCAAACAAATGACTAATGTTAATTGGATTATTAGTATTGGATAGCAATACTTGGAACAATTTAATTGTGTGCAATCAAATTGTAATATAATAGCCGAGGGATTTCTGTTCACGTTCAGTTAGGCTGAGAACCTTTCGGCTCAGCACATGGGTTAGTTAGGCGCAAACTTGATGCAGGTGGTAACGCGTGTGCGCTCAGAGCGGACATGTCACTCAGAGATGTCACAATAGCCTGAGATGATGAAACGGGTGACAAAGTGCGGGTGACGTCACGCACCGAAAGCGCGCGAAGGATTTTGGGAGTTTCGAAGAAAGTTAAAGAGTTGAAACTAGACGCCGAAAGAGGAGGTTCGACTTTTCGGGCTCGCTGAGGCGAGACGAATTTGCGCACCATGGGTGCCGCACGAGATAGGGGCCAGATGAACAAGCCAGCATAAAAAGATTGTGTCTCTCTCCTTATATCGAAACCTTTAACTCAAAAGTAATAAAAAGGTTTCGTACCTGAACAAAGAAGTCGTTACGTGATTTCGAATTTCGAGATTCCTATGTTCTGAGTTTTCTATATGAACATTATGTATATATGTTATCAACATTCCATGTCAATTTCGCACATGGCCGTA
This sequence comes from Sepioteuthis lessoniana, assembly GCA_963585895.1. NCBI lineage: Eukaryota > Metazoa > Mollusca > Cephalopoda > Myopsida > Loliginidae > Sepioteuthis > Sepioteuthis lessoniana. The sequence continues at coordinate 20,980,224 of OY757915.1, read as the reverse complement.
TCTGGCTATGGTACAAAATGACTGACGTAGAATTATTTGAATTACAGAGCAGGACATAGAACAAATTAACTGTGTGTAAATAAAACTATTAATTTTATATGGCAATACTAAAAATCATTTAAATATGTGCAAACAAATTATCTTCAATTTGTTTAAAAATGCTATCTGCAAGTTATTTGATTACAAATCATATATCTGTATAAACAAGATTCTGCTTTGAATAACCCTCAAGGGTTGATATGCCATAAAACGCAACCAAACCATCTGCGAGTTATTTGATTACAAATCATATACCTGTATAAACAAGATTCTGCTTTGAATAACCCTCAAGGGTTGATATACCATAAAACGCAACCAAACCATCTGCGAGTTATTTGATTACAAATCATATACCTGTATAAACAAGATTCTGCTTTGAATAACCCTCAAGAGTTGATATGCTACAAAACACAACCAAACCATCTGCGAGTTATTTAATTACAAATCATATACCTGTATAAACAAGATTCTGCTTTGAATAACCCTCAAGAGTTGATATGCTACAAAACACAACCAAACCATCTGGGAGTTATTTGATTACAAATCATATACCTGTATAAACAAGATTCTGCTTTGAATAACCCTCAAGAGTTGATATGCCATAAAACGCAACCAAACCATCTGCGAGTTATTTGATTACAAATCATATACCTGTATAAACAAGATTCTGCTTTGAATAACCCTCAAGGGTTGATATGCCATAAAACGCAACCAAACCATCTGCGAGTTATTTGATTACAAATCATATACCTGTATAAACAAGATTCTGCTTTGAATAACCCTCAAGAGTTGATATGCTACAAAACACAACCAAACCATCTGCGAGTTATTTGATTACAAATCATATACCTGTATAAACAAGATTCTGCTTTGAATAACCCTCAAGAGTTGATATGCAACAAAACAAAACCAAACCAATGAGGTAGTGAAACATAATGCGTCTTTAACTTGGGTCAGGACACAATGCCTATGATGCTAAATCTGCGTATATTTTAATCATATAATGGTTATCGTCTTTGTTAATGGATACGGCTAGCCGAGTTCAAATCCTGGACGAGGCTGTTTGCAATTCACATAGAAAAAATACCTTTGGAAAAGTATGACTCCAACTATGAGCAAATAGTTGGGCAGACTGGGATCTTTAACCTTGGTATAGTAACAGGTCTGGGAGAAGGAAAATTTCTGAATTCAAATCTGTTAAACTCCGCTTAAAAAATTGATTTTCTTTCACATCCAGCTCGAGCGTAGTGGTTGGTAAATACGCGGATTTTGATGATAGAGTTATGACTTATATATCAAACCTTGGAGGATTGTCTTTCGTGCGACATCTTGAATCGCGTTTCAGCTCTCGTTGCTTATCACCTCATTTGTACTCCCACGAACATTCCTGTTAATTCTGAATTTGAAGGCACCGGGGCATTTACAGTAATTACGACAATTTTCAAATGACGTGCAGAGTGCAAGAAATGGATAACTGACATAACACTTATCTTGGCTTCGTTGTCATGATGAACATCAACAAAAGATCACCCCGAAAATCACCCGGGGAGATTTCACCAAACTTTGATAATCACTTTCTAGTCTAAAAGTGAAAATTGATTACAGCTCTCTATGCCGGTCCGTTGGGTGAGAATAAAGAAAAAAGGATTAATCATCCTTGGCACCTACTATCCTTCTTTAAAACAGCACCCCCTCCTTATATTTCGGGCCGTGGTTGGTGTCATCGGTTCATATTATTGTGAAAGCCATTCGAAGCATGTACCCATCTATATGATAATGATCCGATTTTTCTACGTGTGTTACCACAACAGAGCTTAGTTTGCACAACGTAGCGAGATGTTTGTTAGCGTAAAGGCATTAACATGCTTTTATTAAAGAATAAAACAATTTCTGACGGAATTTGCAACTTAATTTTTGTATGGAGCTGGTATTTGAGCTCACCCTAATCATTACAATTCATCAAAAGAAGTAAATATAAATTATTAGACAGAGAGTACTTTCCCTTATTTATTTATTTATTTATTTACAATTGATTATAATATAAATGGCATAAAATAAAACTTGAAATAAAGATCGAAAAAATGAAAATACTTTTGATATATCATATAGAGGACTTTCTTTCGTTTTGGTTTATTTGTTTAACGGCATATTGATCCGTAATGGGCAATTTAAAGCCGACATTCGACACAAATGATTTGCATATAGTTATATGATTTCAAGTATCCCTATATAATAATAATAATAATTTCCAAACAGATCTATTTGATTGATATATAAGACTATAAAGGATACAAGTATTTCTGGTCCGAGTGAACCTGGAAGTAATGGTATGGAAGGGAACACTCAGTACTCTCTAGAGCAACAGAATGCAGCCTCGATATCAGATGTGGTTTAGTGTCATACCCAGGAACCCTTTTTAAGTGGCTCTTACCACTTTCTTGATCGTTTTATTCTAAGCCTCATAAATAGAGGTGTCTTACAGTGGGGTCATAGATAATCTTTGAGAAGTAGACAGGAAATAAGATAAAAATTCTATATATACTTATATTTACCAACCCCTCCACTCGGGAAAGATATGACACAAGGTCAATTTTTAAGCGGAGTTTAACAGGTTTGAATTCAGAGTTTTCCTTCTCCTAGACTAGTTGCCTCACCAAGGCTGAAGAACCTAGTCTGCCCTACTATTTACACATAGCTGGAGGGAGAATAATTGGATTCATACCTTTCCCAAGGGTATTAGTGCTATGTGAAATGTAATCAGTCTTGTACAGGATTTGAACTCGTGCCACCGTGTCCATTTCCTATGACGATAACCATTACACCACGGGCACCTTCTATATATACACTTTTATACTCAGCCGAGTCGGCTGAAGCTGTCGAATACGCTGACGGTATCTCTGAAAAAGGGTAAGACCCCCTCCTCGAAACGAATGTCCTATATATAACACTAAACAATCCGATGTTATGGCTCCAGTAATGCTGGAGCTTTGGAGAATGGAGTACCCTTTCATTTCCATCGCTCCCAGGTCCACTCTGGTCCGGAGTGGTAGCACCTGATAGGGTCGTATCTATGGGTCAAATAAAACTATTTGACATTTAAACTGAGTGAAAACAAATGACATGCTAAATTGAATCGTTAGAAATGGATCTGTTTGATCATTTAACTGTGAATTATCAAATGACTGATGTTTAATATAACTGTTTGTGATACATTGTTATACTTGGAACCGTTTAACTTTCTTGACTTATACTAAATTGAATTGTTAGAAATAGAAAAGTTTGAACCTTTAGCTGTATATATAATGTGTTTGGGAATCATATATTTTAGATATATGTAAAAACAGGATTTCGCATTAAATAACGAACAATGGTTGATATGCCATAAAACCAAACCAAACTAAACTACTACAGTACCAACCGCAGTATCACTATCTTTCTTTTAAAGAAATGTTGTTGTCTGAATTATTTTAGTTTATTGAGTTCTATTTCTTCTAAACTTTCCACATTTTTTTTTTGGTACTATACCAAGTTCATCGATAATGATGAGTGTGACTGCTGGCTGCATACTTCTTTTTTTTTCTCCATTGATCAGACTAAGCGATAATGTTAGACAGTTTTTTTACTCTTTTCTAGTCTTATTTTGGTCTACTGAAACAGTGGCCCAGGTGGATGGGCGTGCAGAATACGCCGACTGCATCTGTGCAATGGGGTAAGACTCCCCCAACCAGAGTCCTGGATGTGACACTAAACAATCTGATGGTGAAGCTCCAGTAATGCTGGAGCTTTGGGGAATCCAGAGTAACCCTTCATTGCATTTGCTTCCTGGTCCACTCTGGCCCAGAGTGATGGCACCTGATAGGGTCCTATCTATAAGTCAAGCATAACTAAACTGTGTACTGAAAATGGATTTGGCATTAAATAACCTACAAGGGTTGATATGCCATAAAACCAAACCAAATTACTGGAACAGCGACATAGACTGTCTTCGAATTTTTTTTTTGTACACGGTAACTAAATCTGACCATCAGGCCTCCTGTGTAGATTAAAGTAAGTCGATACCTTTCATATATATATATATATATATATAACTTTCAGTGGAGGAGATGCAGCTGCCGAGGTGTGTGAACTGGTAATTTTAGAGCTTGCCACGTAAACTGGAGATGGATCTTTTTTGTTTAAAATACATGATCTCTGTTTTATGTTATCCTAACACACACACACACACACACACACACACACATATATATATATATATATATATATAGTCTCCTATCTCACAAACTATCTATGAAAAGTGAGCAAGACATTAACTGGTGGTGAAGTAAGGACGACCTCATAAGTCACTTTCTTTTACGGAATCCTTTACATATTGACACACCAGAGTTGGCTACCAGCAAAAGCCTTCATTCATCAGCTCTTTGTGGACACTTGATACCGTCTAGAGAACTTACCAAGAGTGATGGCCGATAGAGACAAAGTGAGTGTGAGTCAAGGGAATCCATATTGTCGTCAGCTGGCATCAATGATGATGATGTTGATGTATAAAGAAGTTATTTCTATCTGTAAACTTTTCCATCAACCAGTTGATTTGATCATGTGTCTAACTGTGTGCATAAGGAATTTTTCTAGTTCACAGAATCAGTTTGGACTTGTCTTGATCCGTCTTTTCAGGAGCGTTCGATATGAAAAGTAATGTCATATTGGCCTGTTTCTAATCCCCTCGGAGACAGAGCAATGTCAGCTTTCTCCTGCACATCCTTTTAAAAATTCCAACTAGCGAGACGCTCATTTTGATAAAAGCCGTCTACGCTGAAGAAGAAAGACAAAGTTAACATGTTTACAACCAAATCTTTCTAATACTTTTTTCAAAACCACAGGATAAGCACAATGAGCTTATCTAACCTTCTTCGGAATTCTTTTACATTCCCGGCGACGAAGATATTCTGTCGTGTTTCTGGTTGGAATTGGTAAAATGAATTCATTGTGGAAATGTCAGAATCGTATGAATAGATACGGTCTTGGCTATGGCCGACAGCCAGACGATATGCCAGTCGGATATGCAATATTGTCGAAGGAAATCTTGGAAGCATTTTGATTGTATCAGTTTGAGTCTGCGATCATGGTTGATTATCAATTAGATCTTATTTCACGGAGAATATTAATATACTAAACTGCTTGCATGAAATCTGTATATCAGTGTTTGTGTTTAGGGGTAGAGGTTAACTTATACAGTGCCGTACATAAATAAAACACTGATATATGATAGATAAATATAAATATCGACGGGCTAAGATGGCTTGCTACCTCGCAAGATGGATGAACATATAAATAAATGAGAACGTGGAAAATGAGATCGGTACAGTGAGTTCGATTCTGGTTTGAGGCGGCTTTGGAAAGTTATTAAACACTTAGCTCTGTACTCTTTCCCTTCATCATATATTTTTGAAACGAAGTTGTTGGTTAGATTGTTGGTTTTGTTTTACATTATATCAATCCTTGTGGGTTATTTAATGCCAAATATTGCTTATACATTTGTTTCAAGTATTGCTATCAAACACTAGTAGATTTATTTGCACATAGTTAACTATCTATCTATCTATCTATCTATCTATCTATCCATGGCTTCATACATAAAATAACCCAATCTATCTATCAAATAATTCAACGTAATATTAATCATTTGTCTGCAAGAAGTTAAATGGTCTCAAGTCTAGTAAATGATAAAACAGTTCAATTTAACCAATTGATGCGACCCCAACAGGTACTACCACTCTGAATCAGAGTGGACCCGAGAGTAATTATAATGAATGAGTACTCTGCATTCATCAGAGCTCCTGGATTGGAACTCACCATCAGATGGTTTAGGGTCATATTCAAGGTACTCTTTGTGGTGAGGGGGAATCTTAACACTCTTCAGAGATGCTGTTGGCCTACTGTACAGGCCAAGTCGGCTGGGCTGAAGAAGTTGTCTCTGTAACGACTTTTATTCACATAAATATGGTCCTGTACATTAACGTAATTCTTACACACAACACATATGCTTATCTATCTATCTATCTCAGACTGTTCATTTCTTTCTTTCTATCTATCTATCTCAGACTGTTCATTGCTATCTATCTATCTATCTATCTATCTCTGACTGTTCATTGCCCAGTCGGCTGGGGCTGTAGAATACACCGACTGCTTCTCTGCAGAGGGGTAAGACCCCCCCCCAACGAGTGTCCTGGATATGACACTAAACAATCTGATGGTGAGGTTCCAGCAGTGCTGGAGCTTTGAGGAATGAGGAGTACCCCTTCATTGCCATCGCTCCCAGGTCCACTATGGCCCGGAGTGGTAGCACCTGATAAGGGTCCTATCTATGGGTTAAATTGAACAAAACTGTGCTTCTTTCACTATACTGATTTTTTCATTTAAACTGCGTATTTATGCTAAACTGAATTGTTTAAAATAGAACTGTTTTGACATTGGAACTGCGTACTTGTGCTGAACTGAACTGCTCAAAATAGAACTGTTTTTGACGTCTAAACTGTGTACTTATGCTGAACTGAATTTTCTGAAATAAAACTGTCTGACATTTAACTCTGTGTATTGCCCAGTCAGCTGGGGCTGTAGAATACACTGACTGCACCTCTGCAGAGAGGTAAGCCCCCCCCCCTAACGAGTGTCCTGGATAGGACACTAAACAATCTGATGGTGAGGTTCCAGCAGTGCTGGAGCTTTGGAGAATGCGGAGTACCCCTTCATTGCCATCGCACCCAGGTCCACTCTGGCCCGGAGTGGTAGCACCTGATAGGGCCCTATCTATGGGTTAAATAGAACTAACAGCATACTTATGCTAAAATGAACTGAGTAAACTGAATAGCTTGAAATAGAAACGTTTTTGACAATTAAACCGTACTTACACTTAAACAACGTGCTTATGCTTAACTGAATTATTTCAAATAGAACTGTTTTTCGACATTAAAACTGTATTTACACTTAACTGAATTATTACATATAACTGCTTGAATAGTTTGAAATGGAAATGTTTTTGACAATTAAACTGTACTTATGCTAAACTTAACTGTTTTCATTAGAAAAGATTATTTATATAAAAATGGATTTGGCGTTAAATAACCTACAAAGGTTGATATGCCATAAAACCAAACAAACCAAACCAAACCATCAGACTGTTCATATCTATCTATCTATCTATGTCAGTATCGGTGGTATTGCTGTCTTTACACAAATTATCTATTCTCTCTCTCTCTCTCTCTCTCTCTCTCTCTCTATCTCTCTCTCTCTCTCTCTCTCCAGTCGTACCATTACATTCCCTTTCGGACAATTACTCGCAGGAAAGATACGAACTCCCTTATCCCCTTCAGCTTAGAGTAAGGTGTATCAATGCTGTTCTTCTACAAGGATGACATTAGCATTAAATAACCCACGAAGGTTAATATGTCATTATTAGTGTGAACGAACAAATGACTGTTATTAAATAGAGTTAATTACTTGAGACCATATGATGATAATATTAGATGGGAATACTAAAAACTATACAAATGGGGAGCAAATTATTTGTATTAGAAAGAAATTATACATAACTGTTTACAAAACCCTCTTATGAAACAATTACTAACAAAAAGTAAATACAATTGTAAAATAAACGTATTTCCATGGCTTCTAGACATAAAATAACCCTAGACGAGTTGACATGCCACTGAAATTAATCAATGAATTATAGAGTAGTTTTGCTGGCTAAAAAATATAAATGATAATTTTGATAATTTTTGAAATTGCGTGAAAAATGTATTTCAATAATTGCGCTGATTTTCAAGGGCAGACAAAATAAGAAAAGTGTAGGAACTAGTATTTTAGTTTGTTGAATTATTAAATTGATTTATAAATTGGGGTTGATATTGTCCCGTAAGTCAGACGTTTATTTGTTTTTCCTAGATAAAAAGAAAAAATCTGAACTAAAGAAATGTAGACGTGCCGCCATAAATATTTTTGAAAGGAGACTGATTTATTTGATTCACTTGATTTATTGTATTATTGTTGGAACTTTTTTGATTAATGTAAAAATCCACATTGCCATCCTAATATAAGTGTAATATCGTGAAGGTTCATGAAGGTTTAAAAAAAAAAAAGAATCTGATTACGAGATTCCAGTTATGGGAACGTTATTGCCATATTACCCAGATCCACTCTGTCTCGGACTGGTTGATCTATTTAAAAAGAAAACGTAATCGATGGTAAGACTTGTTGTAAATTATTTGTATTAAGAATAGTTACTTGAAGTTATAATTATTTACCAAGTATTATTATTAGTAACTTGAAATCATATAATTGCGTCCAAATAGATTATTTTAATTGATTTTTATCATTAAGGGTTTTCGGACTATTGTGTTCATCCTTATTGTTATTTCCACAACGTTTCGGTCGATATGTAATCCGGCCTTCTTCAGGTGTTTGTCGAACTTGGGAACCTCTACTGAACTTCGAACTACGTCCAATCTTCACTGCAGGCGAGTAACAATACAGAAATACTAAACCCTTGTATCCGGTTATGGCTAATGGAATCAGAACAGGCGATCCCCGTGGATTCAATAAAGGACCTAGTTCGAAGTTCCGTGTAGATTCCCTGAAGAAGGCCGGAAGAAATATCGGCCGAAATGTTGAGGAAATATCAATAAAGATGAAGACAGATAAAAATCATCAAGCTTCGTCTCAGAAAATCTGACAACTACTATAATTGAATAGATTACTGGAAACCATATAATTATTAGTTGGGACTTAATTAAAACCATGTAATAATTAGTTAGGGCTTACTTAAAATATATAAGTATCAGTTAGGAATACTTAACACTATAGAACTATTAGTTATTATTAGTTAGGACTTGCTTAAAAACATGTAGTCATTAGTTCGGAATACTTGAAAACATATAATTAGTAGTTTGGACTTGTGTAAAAGTATTTAATTATTAGTTAGGAATACTTAAAACCGTGTAATTATTAGTTAGGACTGACTTAAAAATACATAATTATTAGGTGGGAATATTTAAAACTATATAATTATTAGTTAGGTAGAAACTATTTTTATCAAATTTTTCATCATGCAACGTGTGAAAGCACGTGCGATACTCTGTCCTCATCAGCCGCTAACCAGGGTGATAACACAGTAAATGTTTTAAAAATACATAATTATTAGGTGGGAATATTTAAAACCATATAATTATTAGTTAGGTAGAAACTATTTTTACCATATATTAATACTTAATAAACATGTAACTGTTAAAAGCCCTTAAAAAGCAACTCCACAAAAAAAATGCAAATAAGAATATACAACGGACTTGATTGTCAAATAGCTAGACAAAAATAACATTGAATATTTCAATGAATCAATCAACCTTTAAAATGAACCTTGTACCACATTCTACTGGCGGTGAAAAGATTTTATATTTGTAAATAAATACTTCCATTTTGGAATATCGGGAACTATTAAATGCCTTATTTACTGAATAAGAGGAGGGACACTTTTGGATGTAAGGAACTTTCAGCTTTAACGTCTAACGTTCCATCCAATTAGTTCGTTATAGCGAGATTTTATATGTTAACATTTTTTGTTAGAAAACTTTCTTGTCTTAAAGTGGAGGGAGTCTCTGTGGCATGGTGGCTAACGCGCATGAATGCGATATTGTTTGTAATATAATGGCCGAGGGAGTTCGTTTTATATATCTTGCCTTTCGGTTTAGTTAGGCTGAGAACCTTTCGCTTAGAGCATGGGTTAGTTAGGTGCAACATGAGGGCAGGTGTTCACGCGCACGCGGGGAGGATATATCATTCAGAGATGTCAAAATAAAAATCCCAGGTAGTAAATGTGACCGAGGAATGTGAATGACGTCATGTACCGGAAGCGTGCGCGGAGGATTTGGGGGATTTGAGAAAAAGTCAGTGAGTCGATTTTTTGCCTCCGAGGAAGAATGTTGACTTTCGGAGCTCGCCGAGGCCTTGCAGTGGGTGCTGCACGTGGTTTGGGGCAGATGGGAAAGTCAGTATAGAAAGATTGTATATCTCTCTCCTTATGTCGAAAAACCTTTTAACTCAAAGGTAATAAAAAGTTTCGTACCTGAACTAAGAAGTCGTAAGTGTTTTTCGTGTTTCGGGATTCCTATGTTATCTATATGTGCGTTATGGGAATTATGAACGTATTACGTACTGGTATGGATGTGTCTATTTCACATATTCATGTATGGCTGTATAACATTTTAAGCGAGTTCGAACTAATGCCTAACCATAAAGTTTACTTTCGAACTAAAACCATTGGAAATTGTATGAGCTCGTTTATCTTCCCATTCAATATCTAGTCTAGCTATTACGTTCACTTTTGGACTAATGTCCTTGAGAAAGGTAAGAAACCCCCTTATCCTCCCAGCTATGGGTCAAATAGTATCACTGCTGTTTTTCTACAAGAATGGCTTTAGTATTAAATTACTAATGAAAGCTGATATGCTGTCAAAAACAAAGAAATTAAATAACTCACAAAGGTTGGTTTGTCATTAAACAAAAAAATCAAACCAAAGAAAACCTTGTCTCAAAGAAGAATCTAAGAAACTTTTTGTTTTAGAACAAAATGGTTGTTTATTTGCCAAGGATGCTTTCAGTTGGCTTCGCAAAATTTCAGAAATAGAGATTGTGTGCTTGTCTTACTGCCAGGGTATAAAGAAGAAATCATTTATGAGGTTTCAATCTCTATATAAGACAGAAGTGTCCACACTGTCCATTTACAATTGCGAGCAAAGACGACTTTTGGCAAGGTTCCCTAGCCTACCTGCTTGCGTTGTCGAATTTATTTTGAAGCGTTTCTCAGAAAAGCTCTGAACATTTTACAGACAGACATGAACGATATTTCAGAAGAATCGGAGAAAACAACAACCTTTTTTTTCAACAATCTAATCCTATTGGGAGAAAAAATATCCCAGAATTATACAACAAGCCTAAACGCAAATCTTATTTTGATTGAATTACAGTTGCGTCCTTCTTTTAAAATGTCTGTATTTTAAAACTAAAATACAAGCAAACTGTATGTTTGTTCAAATACTTATGAGCAGTATTGTATACACGCTATCAGCGATAACCTTTTCGGATACTGTTTTGTAAGTGATGTAAATGCTCGAACATAGCATCGATAGTTTAGGGTTGATGCCTAGACCAAGCTCTTTCAATTCTGTACTCACTTTATAGACTCCCATTCTAATGCATAAAATGCTTTATACTATTCATAGTTTGTGCTGCGTAGTCGTAAATTTAGCCAGTGGTAAATAGACCAAAGAATTTCAAAAATAAAAAATAACTTAAACTCAGAAATAACAGTGACTTTTAGTTTTTAACTAAGTACGCTATGGTACAGTGAGTCCTTCATCATCATTATCATCATGTCGTGCTGGTAGCACGGATATCCCTGACCCTCTCTCGCCACTTTTCCCTATCGTTCATCGCCTCAGGCAGGTGTTCCGGACTATATCCCGTATCCTTACATAGTTGCTGAATGTATGTTCGTGTTGGCCGTCCTGCTTTTGCTCGGCCATGTGTAGGGGTCCATAAGAATACATCACTTATGAGTTCGTCCCTGCTTCTCCAGCAGTGTCCTGTATGTTTAGTTCGTCTAACTTGAATAGTTTTCGTGATAGGAGGCAGGTGACCGTACAGTTGGTGTCTTGAGGGGTGTTGCCGCCAGGACTTGTTCAAGATTGCTCGCAGCATTCTTGTGTAATTGCCGTCTACCTTCTTCTCCAGCCGTTTTGTTAGAGTCCATGTAGTGCATCCATATAGCAGTATCGATGCGACCGCTGCCTGGAAGAAGCAGCGTTTCATTTCATCGGTTAGGTCTGATTTCCATATAATCGATAGCCTATTGTTGGCTGTCCATGCCTTCGTTAACCTCGTGTTACTTGGCAATTATTTTGGTGTCGGAAGCAAAATTTCCGTAGCAATTTTTTCAGTGTTTAGGAGATTGTAGGTGAAGAAAAAGAAATTACTCTCTCAAATATTTTCTCTTTCTTTTTATTTCTTTAATTTAATTAATTTATTTATTTTTATTTATTTTTGGTGAAGATGATTTCATTTTATTTATTTATTTATCTATTTTATTTATCTTTTTGTGAAGTTGATTTCTTATGTTTCTGAATACATTGGGGTTCTATTATCCGAATGTGTTCTTTTTACTAAGTATCTTTTCTATTCTCTTTCTTTCTTCTGACACACTTCTAGCTTTTGGTTCTTTATATATACATCCCTAGAGTTCTAACTTGTTGCTGAAGCTCAATTTTGTTTTCTCTAATTTTATTGGTTACTTCCCATCCGTAAAGAGTCAGATAGTGTGTCTGTTAACAGTTATTGTATCAGAGGCTAACAGGTTACTCTGATTTAGTTCTATTTTAAGAAGTTATGAAAGGTAGGGGGGTTTTTTTGTCTTGTTTTTACTGATAGAACAGTCGTGGAAAAGGATTTTTCAAATCTATTTTTAGTTAAAACTATAGTAGAACCATTACTATATATATATATATATATATATATATGGTTCATTCAATAAATAACGTGAATTTTACCAAACGTGATTGATAGATTGATAGGTCTAGGTTTGAATAGCCTAGACTCAAAGTCAACGGTGCTAGTTAGCAGCCAGATTCAAACCTATGTTATCATAAGACAAAGAACATTTGGTCTATTAATTGCATTGGCTAAGTCTGTACTATCCTAACTTAGATCTACGAATGCTCTATCGCCGATATTGAGCACTGTTTATTCATAAATCTAGCGAACCATAGAACCAAGTTATACCCTCTACACAATATATATATATATATATATATATATATATATATATATATATATGTGTGTGTGTGTGTGTGTGTGTGTGTGTGTGTGTGAATATATACGGAGCGGAAGCAAAATATGGAATAATTTTAAAACGTTTTTTTTTAATCTGATTAGTCCAATGTTTGAAAAAAACGTGATGAATCTCATTTTTCATGATTAGCTCTATTATCCAAGCAATTCTTTTAAAATAAAAAAAGCAGCATGAAAAGAAACGCTAAATAATCTATAACTTGCTTAACGCCGAAAAAAAGCCAAAGTTTCTTTGTCTACCATATACAAAGCAAAGAAAATAGTTTTTACAGAAAAAGAGCTTTTTAAGGAAAATGTGGAGTGGAGGATTGTACAATAAACGAAAATAAGGCTTTTTAAACTGTTTTCTTGCTACGGCAATTAAGAAGGACCTCACAACGTCAATAGGAAAGCATGGTAATCAATTGAAAATCCACCAGAAAACTGTGAGGACAGTAATCAAACAAGATTTAAACCAGACCTTAACCCAATTGATTACGCTATATATGGCGTTTTAGAAAAAAGCAAAAAACATCCAACTTCCCATCCAAATATTAGTTCGCTAAAGGTTTCTATAGAGGAGGAATAAAGTATATGTAGAATCTATTTGAAAGGCATGCAAATCGTTTCGAAAGCATACTGATACAATAAATGAATAAAAAAAAAATGATGGCCATTTTGAGGAAATTTATTATTTCGTGTCTAACTTCTAATTTTGTTGTCTATTTTCTAAAATTAAAATTAATCTTATGTAATAGAGCTGTTTATTACCATACAAGAAAATTCCTAATTTTCCTTCCTTGATCAGTCAGCGGGGCTGTTAAATACACCGACTGCTTCTCTGCAGAGGGGTAAGATCCCCCTCCCCACAACGAGTTTCCTGGATATGACCCAAAAAAATCTGATGGTGAAGTTCCAGTTATGCTGGAGGTTTAGGGAATGCTAATACTGAGTACTCCTTCAATGCTGAGTACTCCTTCAATGCCATCGCTCCCAGGTCCACTCTTGCCAGGAGTGGTAGCACCTGATAAGGGTCCTGTCTATGGGTTAAATAGAACGAAACTGTGGTTTCTTTAGTGTACGTTTTTTGCATTTAAATTGCGTATCTATGATAAACTGAATTGTTTAAAATAGAACTGTTTTGACATTTAAACTGCGTACTTATGCCATCATATCCAGGACACACGTTGGTTGGGTTTTTACTTCTCTGCAGAGAAGCAGTTGGTGTATTCTACAGCACCAGCCGACTGGGCAACGTGCTATCAAAGTGTTCCTTCTTCTGCTACTCAACACCTATTGGCTGAACCCCCCCCCACTTGTGTCAATCTCTATAACGCTAACATGTTTATTATTCTTGATACCCTTGACAGTGAATTACAACAGTCGGTACTAGAGCCGTCTATATCACTAAATACTAACCGGCTCTTTGCATGCGAAAGGAATTCTAAAATATTCATTTGTTCAACCTTACTGATTATACTGCAACAAAACCTAAGTTCAAGAAAGAGAAATTACTTATCCCTCCAGGTAAACTTTCTTTCCTTTTATTTTTTTCTCTTTTTTTTCTTCCCTTTGTCGCCAACTACCTTGATTTATTGCTCTTTATTGCTTACTTGTCACGGTGTTTCTCTGACTAGACATGACCGAAAGAAAATTCCTATTATTAGAACTCACCGTGTATTCTCTACTGAAAGCTATTTTGATATTGTGTACGTTACATAGGATTTTTATAAACATAATATACCAGTTATTAGCTTAATAAGGTACAAGTTGCCACAAAAATTTACAAAAAACGTATGATTAGAATATACTTAAGTGTTTTTTTTTAATTGAGAAACTAAATTAATTTACTGTTTAATTTGGTATTGAACATATAATCTTGGGAATAATTCTTCGAGCTGAACTTCATTTTTAATCATCCAAATTCACAATATAATAAACATACACATAAACAGCTTTCAATAATAATTTAGTTCTACCTAAATTGAAACACCAGTATCATCAATGACTTCTATTACAACAGAAACCCAACGAGTTTGCGGAGCGTCTAAACTGATACGTCTTAGAAATCATTTCAGTCTGGAAAGAGTTAAAGTTCACACTACTAGTGGGGTCTTAATAAACCCAGTCAGTGTTTACGACCTTTGGGATGTCGTAGAGCTCTCTTTGTTACCATAACTGAGATATGATTAATGTTCGATGTGCGATATTTATGGCTATTATTCCCTTAAAATTGTCCGTATCGATATTGATGATGTTAATGTGATTGGCAGAAAAGAGAAAGTGATGAAATAAACCTCAGTAAGCGTATGTGGGTTGGGCAGAGTCAGCTGTAAGACGCTTCCTATGATTGCTTTTGTTTTATTTGATTTGGTTTATTTTTTGTTATAATTGAACACGTTTTGCGGGTTTGCCGATTGGCATTCATTGCCTGAAACTATAAGCGCTTTTCTCCGGTAAATTGTCGGCGGAAGAAGACGCCTGCATCGTACTGGGAGGCTAATAAGGAGGAAATGAATAAGAGCAAAATAACTTTAAGGAAGGGGAAATAGGGAACTGGAGAGAAGAGGGGAAGGGAAAGAGAACAGAAGTTTTAAAATAAAGAAGAAGAGGAAGAAGGTAGAATTAAGTGATGAAGAAGAAATGAAAGAAGAAAAAGAATTATACGAAGAAGAAAGGAAAGGAAAAGAAAAACAGTTGAATTAATAAAAGAAATGAAAGAAGATAAAGGTAGAATTAACAAAAGAAGAAGAAGAAATCAAAGAAAAAGAAAAAAAAAAATTAACAAAAGAAGAAAGAAATTTACAAAGGTGAAGAATGAATTACGAGCTGAAGTGAATGAAAGAAAATAAGTGTAAGAAAGGAGGGGAAGATAAAGAAAATGTTTGGTGGGTTGGTTGCGTTTTATGGCATATCAACCCATGTCAGTTATTTAATGCCAAATTCTGTTTATACATATGAATTATATATCATTGTAAACAACGTTACTAGTTAATATTTTTAACCAAGTCCGAGCTCATTTGTTTGCATAGTTAAATAGTTTCAAATATTCCTACGTAATACTAAAAATTCAATTTAATATTAATCATTTGTTTCCATTCAGTTAAATGGTTTCAAGTCTTGCTATCCAACACTAATAGTTTTACTTGACACAGTAAAGTAGTTTCAAGCATTGCTGTCTTATACTAATAATTGAATCTAAGATTAATCATTAGGCAGTGCACAGTTAAATGATTCCCAGTATAGTAAATGATTAAACAGTTCTATTTAACCCATAGATGGGACTCTAACAGGTGCTACCACTCCAGGTCAGAGTGGACCTAGAAGTAATGCCGATGAAGAGGTACTCCAAATTCTCCATAGATCAAGGACTAGAGTCTCACCATCAGATGGTTTAGGATATTAGATATTCAGGACCCGTTTGAAGACTGCTGCGGAAAAATACCAGGCAGAAAAAAAAAGGAAGAAAGAGAGCGAAAAAGAGAGAGAGATACAGACAGACAGAGAGGTAGAATAAAAATGGAAAACAGGCATTTTGAAAGTAAAAGAGAAGAAATAAAAAGAAGAGTAAGCAGGTGAACGTAATAAAAGAAGAAGAAGAAGAAGAAGAAGAAGAAGAAGAAGAAGAAGAAGAAGAAGCGAAAAGAAGAATATAGAAGGGGAAGACAAATATTAATTATGATCATTATGACGAAGAAAAGGAGAAGGAGGAAGAAGAAAAAGAAAAGTTGAAAATACTGAAGAAAGAAGAGACGTGAGGAAGTGAGAGAGAATAAGAAAGAATAAAGAAGGAGGACGAGTAAAACAAAATGACAGAGAACAAGAACAAGAAGAAATATACTTAGATAAGAATGAAGAGAAAGAGCAAAAGAAAAAAAATGATTTATTCAGGCCTCCTCAGGGAAACATTCCTGTAGGAAGTGTTCGAGCCCCGTTGGGAAGCTCAAGTCTACCTTTTCTCTTGTTTGCATGACACACGCTAAAATCCAGCTGAATAATAGATAGATAATTACAACCAATTTTCTTCACGCCGATAAAATCGGTCCGATTAAATACAAGCTACTCTAAATTTTGTCAGATTTAAAGGATTTAGTTTTACCTTAACCTTTGCAAAATAAATGAAAACAAAAGTTTGCGAATTAAAATCGAACTGAGCGCAACGATCTTTAGCAGTCATATTAAATTGATTTAGTTTCGTTTCTTTGTTTAATGGCATATAAACCAATGTAGGTTATTTAATGCCAAAGCCATTTTCCTAGAACAGTAGTGGCTACTTCAGTTTAGTACGAGTACAGATTTTGTTTACACACAGTTATATGTCAAAACAGTTCTATGTTAAACAATTCAGTTTAGTATAAATACAGTTCCAATGTCAAAAAACAGTTCTATTTCAAATAATTCAGCTTAGCATTAGCACGCAGTTCAAATGTAAGTACGGTTTAATTGTAAAAAATATTTCCATTTCAAGCTATTCAGTTTAATCAAAGAATTCAGTTTAGCATAAGTATGCCGTTAGTTCTATTTAACCTATAGATAGGGCCCTATCAGGTGCTACCACTACGAGCCAGAGTGGACCTGGGAGCAATGGCAATGAAGGGATGCTCCATATTCCCCAAGGCCCCAGCATTACTAGGACCTCACCATCAGACTATTTAGTGTCATATACAGGACACTCATTGGGGGGGGGTCTTACCCCTCTGCAGAGGTGCAATCAGTGTATTCTACAGCCCCAGCCGACTGGGCAAATATTAAATTGAACTGATTGGCCAGTTGATGAGGCTGAGAATGTACTGATATAACCCCTGCCGAAAGGTAACAACTCATGTCCTGGGTATGACACTAAACTGTATCTGATGGTGAGGCTCCACTTCTGGAGCGCTGGGGAACGTGAAATATCTCATTATTATCATTACTCCTAGGTCTACTCTTCACCGGATTTGTTGTACTTGTTAGGGTCCTATCAAATGATAAACAAATAATTATTATTCAATAAGATTATTAATGTTAGGAAGACTTATTTGTTACTTGAAATCATATAATTGCTTGCAAATTATTCGTCCAAGATAGGAAGACTTAATATTAGCCCAGTGGGCTGGGACTGTAGAATACACCGACTGCTTCTCAGCAGAGGGGTAAAACCCCTCCCCAACGAGTGTCCTGATATGACACTAATTAATCCGATGGTGAGGCTCTAGTAATGCCGGAGCTTTAGGAAATGCGGAATATCCCTTCATTAGCATCGGTCCAAGGTCCACGTGGTAGCACTTGATATGGTCCTATTAATGGATCAAATAGAACTAAACTGTATCTTTATGCTAAACTGAATTGTTTGAAATAGAACTGTTTGATCTTTTAACCGTGTGGAAATAAATAACTGATGTTAAATTGAATTTTTAGTGACACATACCAGTACTTGGAATCATTAGACATGCTAAATTGAATTGTTTGAAATAGAATTCTTTGATCCTTTAACTTTGTGCAAAAAGATGACTGATGTTAGTGATACATTGCAATACTTGGAACATTTCAATTTTGGTTTGGTTTGGTTTGTTGGGTTTTATGGCATATCAACCTTTGTAGGTTATTTAACGCCAAATCCATTTTTATGTAAATAATCTGTTCTCTTTAAAACAATTCAGTTTAGCATAAGTACACAGTTTAATTTTCAAAAACATTTCCATTTCAAACTATTCAAGCAGTTATATGTAACAATTCAGTTAAGTGTAAATACCGCTTAAATGTCGAAAAACAGTTCTATTTGAAATAATTCAGTTAACCATAAGCACGCAGTTTAAGTGTAAGTACTGTTTAATTGTCAAAAACATTTCTATTTCAAGCTATTCAGTTTACTCAAACAATTCATTTTAGCATAAGTATGCTGTTAGTTCTATTTAACCCATAGATATGACCCTTATCAGGTGCTACCACGCCGGGCCAGAGTGGACCTGGGAGCGATGGCAGTGAAGGAGTACTCCACATTCCCCAAAGCTCCAGCACTGCTGGAACCTCAGCATCAGATTGTTTAATGTCATATCCAGGACACTCGTTAGGGGTGGGAGTCTTACCCCTATGCAGAAGTGCAGTCGGTGCATTCTACAGCCCCAGCCGACTGGGCAATTCAATTTTGACTTGTGCGAAATTGAATAGTTTGAAATAGAACTTTTTGCTCATTTAATCATACGCAGCAAATATTTGATGTTTAATTGGATTGTTAATGAACTTGGAACTATTTAACTATGTTGATTTATATTTACAAATCATATAAATCTAATATAAGTACTGTTTAAGTGTCAAAAACATTTCCATTTCAAACTATTCAAGCAGTTATATGTAACAATTCAGTTAAGTGTAAATACAGTTTAAACGTCGAAAAAACAGTTCTCTTTGAAATAATTCAGTTAAGCATAACCACGCAGTTTAAATGTAAGTACGGTTTAATTGTCAAAAACATTTCTATTTCAAGCTATTCAGTTTACTAAAACAATTCATTTTAGCATAAGTATTCTATTTGATGTTTAATTGGATTGTTAGTGAACTTGGAACTATTTAACTTTGTTGATTTATATTTACAAATCATAAATCTAATATATATGAATAAATCGAATTTGGCATGAAATAACCAACAGTGGTTGATATCCAATAAAACCAAACCAAACCATTAAAACAATATATATGTATGCAAAAATATGATCATTATCAAATAGAAATAGTTACTTTAAACCATATAAATTTGTATAAATTATGATATTTGATAGGACACCTCGTCAGCAGGCTTAGTATACATCAATTTCATGCTCTGCAGCAGCGTAAACCACCCCCAGAAAAAGTGGTGTCGTAGACATGACACTAAACAGCAAAGTATACGAATATTTGATACCCTATGACTAAGTTATTCGTATTAAAATAAGTTAAAGCTATATTTATTTTCTAAGTATTATTACGAGTTACTTGAAACTATAAAACTGTGTGCGAACATATGATTATTATTCATCATCATCGTCATGTCCCGCTATCAGCATGAATATTCCTGACCTTCTCTCGCCACACCTCGTCCATTGCTTTCGGCGGATCATCAGGGCTACATCCCGTATCGGCACAGAGCTGCTGTATGTAGGTTCGAACTGGACGTCCTGCCTTTGCTCGTCCATGTGCAGGGGTCCACAGAAGTACATCACTCACGAGCTCGTCCCTACTTCTCCAGCAGTGTCTGGTTCGTCTAATTTTGATAGTTTTCGTGATGGGTGGTCGGTGGCCGTATAGCTGCTGCTTTGTGAGGTTTTGTCTCCAGGACTTGTTCAATATTGCTCGCAGCATTCTTGTGTAATTGCCGGAACATAAATTCTACACAATATTTATAATAAGTCAAATGATGTAATTTAAACAAACAAATGCTGATTCACTAATTAAACGGCATGAGTTTAGTCAGCATCTATGTGGTGCATCCATGCAGCAGTATCAATACGACCACTGCCTGGAAGAAACTGCGCTTCATTTTATCGGTCAGGTCTGACTTCCATATGACCGAAAATTCTTGGTATTAGATAAAAATACCTGAAACCATAGAACTATTTACGAACAAATGATTATTATCAAATTGATATAATTACTTGAAAATGTATAATTGTGTATAAAAAGATATTAGTCTTAGATAGGAATACTTGAAACTATACGATTGCGTGCAAATTGTTAGCATTAGGTAGGAATACTTGATACCTTCACATTCGCTTGAAAGAACACAAAAGCGGCATAAAAATTGTTAACTTAAACAATGCACTATTTCAACACATTTCTCAATCTAATCACAACTTCGATTTCAGTTTTGTAAAGATGCTCATTTAAATTCATAATAAAAGATTAAGATGAATTTTCGAAGCCGCTGCTATTTCAGTCGGTAATTCCCTAAATACTCGTCCGGCCTTTTATAATATTTCTCCTTACTTGAGCAAATCTATTTTAGATAGTTACAATATATTCCATCTTTAGTTAATATATTCCACATATACCATAGTTTTATACTTTCTCTTTTTTTTTTTTTTGTCTTTCTTTTTCTTCCTCCTTTTGATTCGAAATCTATCTCGATAAACAAACGGAACATAAATTCTACACAATATTTATAATAAGTCAAATGATGTAATTTAAACAAACAAATGCTGATTCACTAATTAAACGGCAAACTTTTTCTTGTTATACAAATTTTTCCCTAGGTTTTTGTATTTTGGACTTTTAAACATCCATTGTTGATTTAACATCATTAATATCATCCCTCACTGTCCTGATGACGGTTCATTAGAACCGAAACGCCATAGTGTCGACTTTGCTTCTCAATAAATCTCTCCTTCTACTTGGATTACCTTGTTATCAATTTTTCTTTATATATTGTCGGATTACACTCCATTATTTACTTCCATTATACTTCTTTATAATTGCCCTTGTGGGTAGAGTGTTCGCCAATGGTCCGGGAGACCTGGGTTCAATCAAGACTATAAAAATGGTACTTGATACCTACTTGCTTAACACTCAGTAATATAAGGTACTTATCAAGAGTAAAGTGGATCAATCCAGGGAAAGAAGTAACGTCCTCCCCTACACCTCGGTGTAGTAGCTATTGAAAAGGGAGCCTTCTGGTCGCCCTCGATTACGGTCGCCAACTTACTAACAACTTACTTATTTACTTCATTCTATCATACAACTACAAAAAATGTAAACGTCCAATGAATCCAGTTGTCCAACCGCTTAGCATTAGATGACTCTAAACAGTACGACATGATATCAGAATCAATCAATCAGATTGAACTATGTGTAACTGCTAGGTGTGTGACGAATAGAAGCGATTTCAAACGCATAGAGCCGATGTTAGCCGAATGGCGACGAATAGATTATAATCGATTTTGTCTCCGATCTCACCATCTTTTTGAACAGTGAAATAGAGCTTCCAATTTCTTTCCTATAGAAGAAGTTACAACTTCTCAGACCATGTTTCATGAAATAAACACTGAGTCGTAACTTAACTAAAAGGAAGCGAAAGATGATCATCAATAAGAACTAAAAAAAAAAAAAATCTGATACATTTTCCTATGTTAAAAGACTAGAAGACTCCTTGAAAATTTAGTCTGTGTCTTCGAATATTATCCTGCTTACGGGCTTCCATGCAACTGCAGAGAGCAATTTAAAACTTGGACAGTAAATTGATCGGCTGTATCTGTCTCAGAAGTGGAAAGGAGTTGATTTTTTTTATTCTAAAGAAAGCAAATATTCTTTCAACAGATAATAACGAAATACGTTTGAAATAAACAATACAAAAGGAAAAGATGTTGATTTGGGGAACTTTTAAGAAAGCAAAAAATTCTTTCAACGGACATTAAAGAAGTACATTTGAAATAAATCATAGAACGTAGAAAAACGTTTATTTTTGCCTCTCTTAAGAGAGGTGCTCGTAGTGTCAGGGTTATTGTCATAGGAAGTGAACACGGAGACCTAAGTTCAAATCCTGAACTGTTTGCGTTTCACACAGCGGTAATACCCTTGGAGAAGGCATGAATCCTATAATTCCCCTTCCAGCTATCGGTAGACAGGCTCTTTTTATGGCAATCAGCCTTAGAGAAGGAAAACTCTTAATTCAAACCAGTTGTAGACCTGGAGACGGATTGGTTTCGCCTGGCTATTTTTGCCCAATATACTCTCCCTGAGGTTCACCCCTATGACTGAACAAGATTTACGGGGCCAGGGACAAGTGAGCTGTCTCAAAAATGTCCGTGATGTAATGGTTAGCGAGCAGGAATAGCAGACCATTACTAGCGAGCTCATTTTTTCACTGAGTGCGCCATACATCCGGCCTTGTGCCATAACTAAGCAAATCTTTGTAAATAACTACTCGACATTTGGAGAAATGAAGCAAAAATATATATGCTCTGTCTATTAAGTAATGAGACGGATTAGAATTTTTTTAGAGGAGGTGAGCGCTGGATTATCATTTTAATTTCAAATCGTCATCTCCGAAATAATTCTGTTAGGAAACCACAAACCAAACAAGTCATTCCTTCTTCCTCAGCCCTGAAAATAAAGATGAAAGTTTTAAACGGACACTGTCTTCAGTTCTCCCACAGAACCTGTTGCTTAATCGATTGACTTTACAGGCATATCAACACTTCTGGGTTATTTTATAACTAGAATTTAGAGAATCATATTCATTGTACGTTCATATTAATATTTTTGTTTAGTTATTTCTGAAGAGGTTTTTTGAACCACAGTTATATGATATTACGTTTTCCCATCTAATAGAAATAATCTGCACACTCTTGTATGGTTTCAAGTATTCCTATCTAATACTAATAAATATATGGTTTTAAGTAATCATGTATCTTTACGAATATTTTAAGCAGATCCAATAATGAGCCCCAAACAGGGTCCGAGGGTACCTGGGAGTAATGGCAATGAAGGGGTACTTAACATTCCCCATATCTCCTTCTAATCCCAAGTTGGGGTTAGGGAATCATATTCATTGTATTTTCAAATTTACATTTTCGTAGTTGTTTCTTAAGATTCGTTTTTTTTTTTTGTTTTGTCGGTTTGTTTTTTGTTTTTGTTTTTTGTTTTGTTGTCTTTGTTTTGTTTTTTGGGGGGCGTTTTTTTTTTTGCACACTGTCTTGGAACATGTTGGCTTTCCTCTACAGTTAAAAAATAGCGACGATTTAGATAGATTTTGATCTGGGGGAATATATAAATAGTGTCGAGGAATCAGACCAAGTAATTATGTGTTTACCCAATGCCTTTGCCACATGCAGCATGTGACACAAAGTCAATTTTTAAATGGAGTATAGCTGGTTTGAATTCAGATTTTCCTTCGCATAAATTGGTTGCCTCATCAAGTCACAAAAAAAAAACACAGTCTGTCATAAAACCAAAGCATTCACGGCGAGATCAGTTTTTAAGCTTAGTAAATCTAGTTTGGATTCAGAGTTAACCAAACATACTTAAAATAAACCAAGTTAACGAAACACACTTATAGTAAGCCAAACTAACTTACATGAGGTGCATTCAGCGCAACGGTTATCATCGTATGAATGGTATCGGTGATCCGAATTCAAAACCTTG
Organism: Sepioteuthis lessoniana; assembly: GCA_963585895.1. NCBI lineage: Eukaryota > Metazoa > Mollusca > Cephalopoda > Myopsida > Loliginidae > Sepioteuthis > Sepioteuthis lessoniana. The sequence goes on along the minus strand of OY757915.1, from coordinate 20,956,224 downwards.
ATGAGACTACGTTTCACTTTTAATAGTAGGGCAGGCTAGTTTGATTAGCTTTGACTCGGCAACCAATCTAGGTGAAAGAAATCTCTGAATTTAAATTTTATTTACTTCGCTTCATAATTGACCTTGTTTCATATTATGTCCGTGGAAGAGGGGTTGGGTAAATACATACATTCTATTCTATATTCACACCTCACGTGGTAAAATGGTTAGCAAACTAGATTAACAGACCATTTCTGTGAGTTCGATTCCCGCTGGCCTTTTGCCATATTTAAATTAAGATTAGTAATTATCTATAGTACTAACTAATATTACCTAGTCGGCTGGGACAGTAGAATACACCGACTGCACTTCTGCAGAGGGATAGAACCCCTCCCCAATGAGTATCCTGGATATGACACTAAACAATCTGATAGTGAGGCTCCACTGATGCTAGAGATTTGGGGAATGCGGAGCAACCTTCCATTGCCATTGCTCCCAGGTCCACTCTTGTCCGGAATGGTAGCAACTGATAGGGCCCTCTCTATGGTTTAAGTAGAACTAACTGCATACTTATGCTAAACTGAATTGTTTGAATTAGAACTGTTTGATTAAACTAAATAGTTTGAAATAGAAATGTTTTGAAGATATAAACTGTACTTACATTTAAACTGCGTGCTTATGCTAAACTGAATTATTTGAAATGGAACTGTTTTAACATTGAAACTGTACTTACACTAAACTGCCGTGTTTAATATAGAACTTTTTGACATTTAACTCTGTGTAAACAAAATCTGTACTTATACTAAACTGAATTAGCAGAATTAGAACTGTTTGAATAAACTGAATAGCTTGAAATAGAAACATTTTTGACAATTAAACTGTGTACTCATGCTAAACTGAGTTTGAAATAGAACTATTTTCATAAAAAATGGATTTGGCGTGAGATAACCTACAATGGTTGATATGCCATAAAACCCAAACAACCAACCAACCAACCAATTAGTAATTATCTATATTCACATTGCCGTTCAATACACTTGATACATAATTTGCCAATATTTGTAAACTTTTAAAAACCTTATTAAAAATTAGCTAAAAATCCACAGACGGAAAACTCTGAATTCAAACCAGCTGTATTCATCTAAAAATGTTGACCTTGCATCTCATTCTAGAAGATTTGGGTAAATTCATACTCAGCTAATACTTCTGAAGTTAACATGAACTGAATAGTTTCATACAGGAAAAAGGTCAGCATTGATCAAATGATTTACAATCAGGGTTGCCAATCTGAAAAATAAAAATATCAGTCTCATCATTTTCTTGACAGTTTTGTTGATAGATTAAATGATTGATTTTAACGGCATGTCAAATCATCTAAAGTTATTTTGTGCCTCGAGGTTAGGGAATCGTGTTCATTGTACATTTATGTTGATATATTTATGTAGTTGTTTCTTCGGATTTTTTTTTTTTTTTTGCTCATGTTTCTGTCGAATACGAATGATTCTGAAACAGGTCTACTTGACCCCTAAATAGAACACTCTAACAGGTACAACCACTTTGGATCAAAGTTGACCCGAGAGTAATGGCAATAAAGAGGTACTCAACATTCCATAGATCTCCAGAACTGGAACCTCATCATCAGATGCAGTTTAGTTTCATATCCAGGACACCTGCCCCAGTCGACTGGGGCTGTAGAATACACCGACTGTCCCTCTGCAGAGAAGTAAGACTCCTTCATCGAGTTTCCCGGATATGACACTAAACAATCTGATGGTAATGCTGGAGCTTTGGGGAATGTGGAGTACCTCTTCATTGCCATCATTCCTAGGTCCACTCTGCTCCGGAGTAGTACCACTTGATAAGTTCCAATCTATGGGTCAAATAGAACTAAACCACGTACTTATGCTTAACTGAATTGTTTGAAATAGACGTGTTTATATATATAAAAGTAAAGACTGGTCTATTGGCCTAGCGGTTAGAGTGTTCGCCAATGGGCCTAGAGACCAGGGTTCAATCCCAGGTTGAGTCATACCAAAAACTCAAAAATGGTACTTGATGACTCTTTGCTTAACACTCAGCATTATAAGGTATGGATCAAGGGTAAAATGGAGCAATCCAGGGAAAGGAGTAGCGCCCTTCCCTACACCTCGGTGTAGTAGCTATTGTAAAGGGAGCCTACGGTTCACCCTCGCCTAAGGTCGCCAACTTTACTTACTTTTATTTTTATGTGTATAAAAATGGATTTGGCATTAGATAACCAACAATGGTTGATATGCCATAAACCCAACTAAACTTAACCAAACCAAATCAGGACACCTCATTTTTTGAGGGACATGACTTTTCCCTCTACACAAGATACAGTCATCATATTCTAAGCCCCGTCGTCAGGGCGTACACGTCTTCAAAGTCCACATTGATAAGCATATTTTGGGGCACCTCTGGTTGTGTAATGGTTAGCAAGCTAGACTATCGAACCTTAACGGATGAGTTCGAGTCTCATTGGGTGCCCCATCCATTCAGCCTTGTGCTACATCTAAGCCAAATGCTTCGTAAATTACCTGAAAAATAAAAAGCAAAAAGGCCGTCTCGTTATTTTCTTGATAGTTCTCTTTCACTCGGTAAACGTCATTGGTTTATGAGCGGAATTGTGGAGGAGTGTAAATCAGTTGCTTCGCTACAGTTTACTTTCATCTTTCTTTGCCATTTGATAATGGAAAGTCTCTCATCACAGCTTCCGCGTCCTTCTTTTTTTTTTTTTTTTTTGGTTGTTGTTGTTTTCTCTTTTCTTTTCTCTTTTTTTTAATATACATAAATGGGCTTGCCATTTATCCCAGAAAAAGAAAGTGAAGTTTAAATACGCAAAGATGAAGAGAAGTACATGAAAAAAGAAGAAGAAAAAACATCCTTCTGAAAATAGCTGCTTTGTTTTATTCCTTAGGGGGTTGGAATTTTTTTACATTTGAATCAATAAAACTTCTTTTTTTTTCTTTTTTTAATGTGATTTGCCACATCAAAGAATGAACACATTTCAGACGTTTACTTGAATATTTTAGTTTTAGTTTGTTTTTTGTTTTTTAAATTCAAATGAGTAAATTATGGGTGCGTCTTTGATGCCGGGAGATACAATCAAAAACCAGGTACATTAGATTTGAATGTTTTATTCGAGGAGAAAATAAAATTGGAAAAATGAATCACGTGACAATTACGGAAACTTAGTAGACACGGAAAAGTATGGCCTTCAACTTTTCAAATAGTAATACAGAATACAACAGATTTTTAAAAATCGCGTCAGTACTACTGTATGGATACACCACTTGATCTCTGACAAAATGCTTGGAGAAAAAGGTAAATGAGAACTACATAAGGATGTTGCGTTATTTTTTTAAAAACAAATCCTGTAAGCAATAGCTAACAAAACAGCTGTACGGCCACTTAGCTCCCATCTTGGAAATCATCCAAGTAAGATGAGCAGAACATGCTGGGAACTGCTGGGAAAGTAAGGACGAACTCATGAGTGATGTTCTCTAATGGACTACTGCCCATGGACACACCAGTGTTGGCTGACCAGCGAAAACCTACATCCACAAGACTGCCTACACGTCATCTTGAGGACTTACCAAAAGCGATGGATTTTAGGGTCTGATTGTGAGAGAGGTTCAAGAGAATCTATATTGTCGGCACGCTTTGAAGATGATCATTTATTTTATATCCTTCAAAATTTCACCAAACTTTGCGCAACGGTTTGCGTCGCAAGAAAATGAATTGTTCGGTTGGGTTGGGTTTTATTGCATATCTACTATTGTAGGTTATTTAATGCCAAATTCTGTTTATACATATATAGTAGATATATATGATTTGTAAAGATATTTTGTTGATAATATTTTTAAACGAGCCTAAACTTATTTTTTTATTATATAATAAAAATACTCCTATTTATTATTGATTATTTGTTTGCACATGGTGAAGTGGATGCAAGTTTAGCTATTTAACACTGATTATTCTATTCAACATAACTTGTTCGTTTGTACTCAGTATAATGATTTCATGTATTGCTATTTATAACTGACAATTCAATTAAGCATGAATCATTTGTTTAGACACGGGTAAATGAAAAAACAGTTCTACTTCTAACAATTCAATTTACTATTGGTCGTTCGTTTGCACAGAGTTTAACGATGACAATGAAGGAGTACTTCACATTTCCCAAAGCTTTAGCAATACTGGAACCTCACAATAAATTTTTTAAGGGTCATATCCAGAACACTCTTGGAGGGGTTGTCTTACCCCTCTGCAGAGATGCAGTTGGTATATTCTGCAGCCCCAGCCGACTGGGCTAGTAGGGAAATGAAATCGGTTACACGTGGCTGTTTGCGTTTTACTTGAGAAAGGCATAAATCTACCGCTTCTCCCTGCAGCTATGGGTAAATCGTAGGGCAGACTTAAGTACTTAAGCCTTGAAAAGGCAACAAACTTAGGGGAAAGAAAATTCAGACTTCAAACCCCCTTTTTCGCCTAAAATTTGACCTTGTGTTACATCCAGCTCTTGACAAAGAGGGCGAAGAAATACATACTAGCTGAAAACGTAACCTACGAATGGGATTTTAAAGCTAATTCCTGTAGTCGGCTGAAATGGGATCCGTGTCCCCTGCAAGAGATTAGTCCTTTTAATCAGAAATTTCAATTAGGCATTTATGGAATCATAGATTTGAAGAAAATCAATTATTTATTCTTGATATAACCTAAAAATTCTTATTGCGAGAATAAATAGTAATTACACCATACTATGTTTCTGTGAGGACTTAGAAGTTAATAAACGTCACCGAGTGATGAAAGTTTATGATGATTAATTCTAGCCGAAAACCTTTCCTAATCCTCTACACTGGTTATTTTTGATCGTACCTCTACTCCACAGTATGATTTAATCTTGATTTTCAAGTATCTGGTAAAAAATAAACGGAAAAAGTTATGAAAAAGTAAGGACGCAACTTTCGTTTCTGGTTTTAAAATGTTTTGCTACTTTATACGGTTAAACAAAATATCTGTCTATATTTCTAAGATAAAGTATTATGTACATTATTTACATTTTCGGACTATTGTCCTCATCTTTGTCGCCATGTTCATCACAACGTTTCGACCGTTGTACGCTCCAGCCTTCTTCAGGTGATTGGAATGTCGAACTTAACGCTTTATTTCGCTTACCAGGTAGACTGTTCTAGTTCCACGAGCCATGTTTAATGGATGTCAATTATCAGTTATCTCTTGCTAATTTCCTCTCTAAGAGTTCTCCACTGCCTTCATCGGGTATTGAACTCACACTCTTTGGGTATGTCACTGGATCTAACCAACACCTTTATCCACTGTACCATGTGTCCTCAAGAGTGTGAGTTCAATACCCGGTGAAGGCAGTGGAGAACTTTCAGAGTCGAAATTAACAGGCGATAACTGAAAACTGACATCCATTATACATGGCTAGTGGGACTAGAACAGTCTACCCCGGTAAGCGAAATAACGGGTAAGGTTCGACGTTCCAACTATGGTATACTCATGTAATACTGATACATGCATAAACACAACGACACAATGAAGACGAGCGACACAGTCTTTTAGAAAAATATACCTCTCCCTTTATTTGAAAGGTTATGTGTGAGAGGGAGTTGGCGACCGAACAGAACTGCAGCATATTGACCTCCCCTCTCTATTGGCCATAACCGTGTTTCTTTCCCGTTCTCCAGGATTGCTCAACCGGAGGCCTAGGGCCCACTTCGCTGGGTGCTGGCTTTCTCTACCACATCTTGTCATCAACGGGTCTGGTCTCCAAAACTTCTGGTCTCCAAACTGACTGACTTCCTGTCTTCACCGAGTTATATAATAGTTCAATCGCCCACTCAATATCTCCCCATAACTGGCCATCGGAATGTGTCACTTTCGCCGTCCTTGGAATGGCATGTTTGATCGTCATCAAGCGGAAATAACTGTCATGCAGTTCACAGGTCACTCTCTTCCGGTGCATCAGTCTGTGACTATACCGTGGGATTTTACCGTGTCCCATATTGTCAGCCAAGCCCGCCTACGCGATTTCTTCCCATAACTGGCCATCGGAATGTGTCATTTCCGCCGTATTTGAAAAAGGTCGGAGCTTCCAACGGCCGAAACGTTGTGATAAACCTGGCGACAAAGATGAGGACAAGAGTCCGAAAAATGTAAATAATAAAGATTCAGTTAAGTTAATTTTTCGGACTGAAAGTAAAAATACAAAATAACGTTATGCTTACGTTGTAAAAATAACCCTTCCTTTAAAAGTTATATTTTTATGTTTTAAAAGCTAATATCATTAAAAAAGAAGCCCCGAAATGCTTTTAGCACAACCACAGAAAAGTTGCTGGTCATATCAATTTACTTGGGTTACATGATTTCAGCAATAAATAACTATTCCTAACTCGATTGATGATTGAACGTTTGAGATAAATTGACTTTACAAGTCGAAAATTGAATAACTGCTTTTCTATTTACTCATTGTTGGAGGGAAAAGTGAGTTTATTCTTTTCCCCATGGAAATAACATAGAGTGGTGCAAACTTCCTTAGGTGAAGATTGAACTCATTCAGAAAGAACTTTTTTTTAACTTTAGGCCAATTTGCATATCTATTTTTCTGCTGGAATTTTTTCTTACTACGCAACTTACAAGCACAATCCAATTTTTTTTCTCAATATTAGATTACAACATGGTTTGGGGAAAAATTATACCATTACTTTTGATAATCTCATCTAATTTGTTCAAGGTATACTTCATACTTCATGTTCAGTTATTAAATAAAAGAAGCATTGGGTATTACCTGTTATTAGTTTATTTACTGCTAAATAAATAAATAAAAAACAATGTAATATCTTCAAAGTGTTCTGATTCTCTAATGTTTGCAAAGAGATTTGTGTTCGATTTATTTAATAAATTATTGTATTAATTTCAAGATCACCTACTGAATTAGGAAAAACTTAAATTAAATTTGAAAAACAAAACAGCAAACCCAAATAAAAAAATCGATTGTGATAAATAAAACAAGACAAATTCCTTAATTTGTTTTTTTAATATTTTATAGCGTAACAACCTTTGTAGATTATTAAATGTCAAATCTTGTTTATACACATCCTCTATATATGATTGGTAATCAAATACTTTGTAGATAATATTTTAAAAGATGGCGGGGATTATTTGCTGGCAATCCGTGAAGTGGCTATGAATATGATTTCGAAATAAATACTTTGTGTGTAATTTTTTTTTTAAATTAGAGCTAAGTTGTTTGCATACAGTTTTAATGGTTCTAAGTACTGCCATCAAACACTAATAATTCTATCTAATATTAATCATTTGTTCAAACACTGTTAGGCGGTTACAAGTATGACTATTTAATACTAAAGATTCTATTCAACATTATTCATTCGCACACAGTTAAATGGTTCCAAGTATTTCTTCTGAAGTAACAATTATTCAGTTTTTGCCCACAATTAAATGGTTTCAATTATTGCTATTCGACACTAATAATTTAATTAAACATTGCTAATTCATTTGCATACAGTTAAACTGTTTCAAGTATCGCTATAGAACACAATCAAATTTAACATCAACTATTTGTTTGCTCGCACTAAAACGGTGAAACAGTTTTATTTGACCCATTGATAGGACCCTATTAGATACTGCCACTCGGGGTCAGAGTGGACCTGGGAGTAATGGTAATGAAGGATAACTGCACATTCCAGAATGCTCCAAGACGAGAGCCTCATAATCAGATTATTTAGTATCATATCAAAGATACTCGTTGAGGGTGGGGTCTAACCTCTCAGCAGATATGCAGTCGGTGTATTCTAAAACCCAAGCCAACCGGGCTCTCCTTAATTTAGTTCTAGCTAATGTTGAAGTCTACTAAATCTATTTATTGTCAAAAATGGTAAATTTCATTTCTATTTCTCATTTGGTTACACAAATAAATAGGTCATTTTATAATACTAATAAAAGGAAATGGTTTCATATTTAAAAAAAAAAGCGGACGATATTCCGCAGGAAATGACAGACGCAGACTACTGTTATAAATTGACCCTCGACCGAGCCGTCAGTCAAGAGATGCACCTGTGTAAATAAGTAGAAGTACAGCGGAAGCAGGTGGGCGCAAGACAATAATATAACCACGTACCCGGGGCGGTTCGAGTTAGTTGGGGACAAGATGTCGAATTGAGAACCAGCTTACAGACTGAGGGCTTTGGGCCCTCAGTGACCCACGGTTGAGCAACCCCAGCCAAGATGAAAAGAAGTGCTGCTATGGTCAGAAGAACTTGGGCTAAAATAACAGCCTATCCCTATCTCCAGCTCATCTCTCACACACAAGAAACATCACCCTTTCGAGAATAAAGTATGAGAGATATATGTTTATAAAGAAGTGTATTCGTTCGTTCATTGAAGGTCGTAAATTATCTTTGATTATGTTTCTGCTTATATTTGTATTACGGTTTACAACACTACACATGATCTAGTGCTTCTCTCAAATACACCCGCCTAAAGCAGAATCCCTGTTGTATAGCCAAGAGCAAGCAACAGAAAACATTGGTTTCAACGTGAATGCAAATGAGTCGTCAACAACTCAGCAGTCCTCTGAAATAAGTTGACAATTTCATAGACCTCGGCAGGAATATCTCATCCACTGAAAACGATGTCATCTTACGCATAGAAAAAGCCTGGACTGAAATTGACTGGTTATCAATCATATGAAAATCTGATCTCTCTGATAAAATAAAACGGGACTTCTTCCAAGTTGGGGTTGTGCCGTTACTACTGTATGGATGCACGAACGGAACTTTAACGAAAAGCACGGATAAAAAAAAACTATACTAGAATGCTACGGCTGTTTTCAATAAATACTAGTAAGAATACTCCACAAAACAGGAGCTGTACGGCCACTTAGCGCCTATCTCGCAAACCATCAAATTGGGACGAACAAAACATGTTGGGCACTGCCGGAGAAGTAAGAACGAACCCATAAGTGATGTTCTCTTAGGGACTCCTACACATGGAAGCGCCAGGGCTGGTTGCCCAGCAAGGACTAACTTATATCAGTTTTGTGAGGAAACTGGATGCCGTCTAGAGGACTTGCCAGGAGTGATTGATGATAGGGATGGATTGCGAAAGAGAGTCAGAGAACTCTATGTTATCAGCGTGACTTGATAATAATGAGAATACTCTGTACTCATTCACTTTAAAGTCGATAAAGGATTCCCAAAATCTATCTATCTATCTATCTATGTGCCATCTCCCTCAAGGTCAAATGAGATCATGGCTACCAGGGCACCTTTCATACGCAAACAGTCCATTACCATAATTGTTCTTTGGCGGGGTTAGAATAGTAAAGTGCTTTCCTGTTGCCTTTTCATTGTTTTTAGTGAAACAATATCACTGGTGCACTGGGACTTGACTATCAGATTTCTCTGCTCTTCAATAGATCTTTGTAAATACGTACTGGCTAGTGAAAACCACCTTTTGATCCACTGTGAAGTGGGAGGATGTAGTCGATTTAGTGGGGTGGTGTGGGGTCGAATTTACTTCTCTACACTTAATCTTGCTAGCTACAACATGGCATCATATTCCATCCAGTCGGAAAAGCTTAAACTGTATCCCTTGCTGAAGCGTCAATTCCGCCACACAAAAAAGGGGAGTCTTAAATATTTCAATAAACGGCATCCGATGGTGAGGCTCCAGTTCTGGAGATCTAGGATGTGTGGCGTATCCCCTTCATTGCCATAACTCATGTCTCCACTTTGACCCGGAATAGGACTACCTGTAAGAGTTCAAATGAATCTGTTTAAAATTATTGGTATTTGATAGGAATACTTGATGCCATATTACGGAAAATCATTTGGGTTAGGAGTAGTTACTTGAAGCTATAATTATTTACTAAGGATTATTGCTAGTTACTTGAATTCATACAAGTATTGGCCCAGTCGACTGGGGCCGCAGAATACACCGACTCCATATCTGCAGAGGGGCAAGACTCCCCAAACGAGAATCTTGAATATATCACTAAACAATCTGATGGTGATGCTACTGTAATGCTGAGCTTTGAAGAATGCGGAGTACCCCTTTATTGCCATCGCTCCCAGGTCCACTCTGGCCCGGAGCGGTAGCATCTAATAGGGTCATATGTATGGGTCAAATAGAACTAAATTGCGTAATTATGCTAAACTAAATTGTTTGAAATAGAATTGTTTTGACATTTAAACTGTGTACTTATGCTAAACTGAACAGTTTTTACATTTAATTGTGTGTAAATAAATGACTGATGTTTAATTGAATTATCCGTGATACATAGCAATACTTGGAATAATTCAACTTTGTTGAATAAACTTGGTAGTTTTAAGTAGAAATGTTTTTGACATTTAAACTGTGTACTTATGCTGAACTGAATTGTTTAAAATAGAATTATTTTTACATTCACCTGTGTGAAAAGAAACAAAAACTGTACTTACACTAAACGGAATTGTTTGAGGATGTAGTCGATTTAGTTGGGTGGGGGTCGACTACACTAAACGGAATTGTTTGAGGATGTAGTCGATTTAGTTGGGTGGGGGTCGACTACACTAAACGGAATTGTTTGAGGATGTAGTCGATTTAGTTGGGTGGGGGTCGACTACACTAAACGGAATTGTTTGAGGATGTAGTCGATTTAGTTGGGTGGGGGTCGACTACACTAAACGGAATTGTTTGAGGATGTAGTCGATTTAGTTGGGTGGGGGTCGACTACACTAAACGGAATTGTTTGAGGATGTAGTCGATTTAGTTGGGTGGGGGTCGACTACACTAAACGGAATTGTTTGAGGATGTAGTCGATTTAGTTGGGTGGGGGTCGACTACACTAAACGGAATTGTTTGAGGATGTAGTCGATTTAGTTGGGTGGGGGTCGACTACACTAAACGGAATTGTTTGAGGATGTAGTCGATTTAGTTGGGTGGGGGTCGACTACACTAAACGGAATTGTTTGAGGATGTAGTCGATTTAGTTGGGTGGGGGTCGACTACACTAAACGGAATTGTTTGAGGATGTAGTCGATTTAGTTGGGTGGGGGTCGACTACACTAAACGGAATTGTTTGAGGATGTAGTCGATTTAGTTGGGTGGGGGTCGACTACACTAAACGGAATTGTTTGAGGATGTAGTCGATTTAGTTGGGTGGGGGTCGACTACACTAAACGGAATTGTTTGAGGATGTCGTCGATTTAGTTGGGTGGGGGTCGACTACACTAAACGGAATTGTTTGAGGATGTAGTCGATTTAGTTGGGTGGGGGTCGACTACACTAAACGGAATTGTTTAAGGATGTAGTCGATTTAGTTGGGTGGGGGTCGACTACACTAAACGGAATTGTTTGAGGATGTAGTCGATTTAGTTGGGTGGGGGTCGACTACACTAAACGGAATTGTTTGAGGATGTAGTTGATTTAGTTGGGTGGGGGTCGACTACACTAAACGGAATTGTTTGAGGATGTAGTCGATTTAGTTGGGTGGGGGTCGACTACACTAAACGGAATTGTTTGAGGATGTAGTCGATTTAGTTGGGTGGGGGTCGACTACACTAAACGGAATTGTTTGAAATAGAATTACAGTAGCGGCTATGTGTTTAGGAACGGAGCAACAACAAATATTTAAATGATTTTTTCTTGAAAAAAATTTTATGTACATTAACGAAATTTTCCCAAAATTAATTTGGAACATATATGCATTTATTATATATAAAGGTTTCTAAATTTTTTTACAGTAAATTAATATTGAACTAAAAAAATATATATTTTGACATGGTCAAAAGTTAGAGAACGCTGTTGAATTATAGTAATTAAGGTATTTTTTAAACAACTTAATTGCTGATTTTGATTTATATTCAAGTGTCATACATCGTTGGAACAAATTTTAAGCAAAATGGTGGCGAAAGCATGTAATTGTTTAACTCGAGAAAAAAAAGCTCATTTTAGTAAATCATGAAGAAGGCAAATCATATTCTGAAATTTATGGCATCGTTTGAGTTCAAAAAGCGTTATTTAGCGTGCAATCAGTAGATTTAGGGCTGACAAAACCGAGAACTGGCAGGTCTCCAATGACTACCAAACGGGAAGATCGGATGATTGTTAAAATGTCTTTAAAGGGCCGTTTCGATACAGCAACGTCTAATTCCCGTGCATTTTGTGTGCAACAGGAGAGCTAATCTCTAGAAAAAACTGTATATCGTAGGTTAAATAAGGAAAAATTAGTGGCTCGGATTCCATGTCACCAACCTTTGATTTCAAAGAAAAATCAAAAGGTTCGTCTTGACTTCGCCATAGAGCATATCATGTGGACAGACGAACAATGGAATGCGGTTCACTTTAAGCATCAATCTAAATTCAACTTGTTTGGATCTGATGGTAAGAGGTTTGTAAGATGTAAAAATGGGGATCGCTTATCTCCTCAATGCATAAAGAAAACTGGGACATTCGGAGGAGGAGCGTAATGATGTGGGGGATGATTTCTTCAGCAGAAGTAGGACCCATTGTTCGTTTTCACGGTAATATTAATGCCAGTGTTTATAAAGAACTTTTTCGCCAGCATGCTCTCCTCATTTTCGCAAAGGGACAGTTGAAACTCCAATATTTATGCAAGACAACGTGCCTTGCCATAAAGCTAAACTGTGTTAAGTTTTCTTGAAGAGGAAGGAACAGCTGTTATCAAGTGGTTATCACAAAGCGTAGATATGAATCCTATAGAGAATGTACGGAAAATGATTGGAGAGAAAGCTCAGAACAGAAATCCTCAAAATCTTGTTGATTTATGGTGTTTTCTGAAAAACAAATGGGAAAGTATCACAATCACCTTTTGTAAGAATCTAATTAGCTCATGTGGTTGAAGATGCCATGAGTTAATCTAATGCAAAAGAATAATCACTACATATTGAATGTTTCTTTAGTTTATATATCGATCTAACAAGGATTTATGATGCGTTCCTTAACCAGAGTAAAATGTATATTTTTATTTTCCAGTTGACAATTGATTTACTGTAAAAGAAAATTTTTAAAACTTTATATGTTATAAATGCATATTTTGTGAAAATTTCATAAACATACATGCAATTTTTTTCAAGTAAAAATCATTTAAATATTTGTTATTCTTCCGCTCCTTAACTTATGGCCCCTACGGTATTTATATGAATAAAAATGGATTTGGCATCAAATAACCTAAAATGGTTGATGTACCATAAAACAAAATCAAATAAACAAAAAAATAGATATACAATTGTGAGAAAATCATTTGTATTTAGGTTGGTTGGTTAGATTTTATAGAATATCAAACTTTGTAAGTTATTCAACGCCAAATCCTGTTTCTTCGTGTATTAAGTATATATAAATCAAGTAACATATCCATAATACGATATGAGAAATATACGGATACGTATAAAACGTTCATATGCATAGGAATCCCGAAACACTGACGACTTTCTTTAGTTCAGGTACGAAACGTTTATAACCTTCTTGACTTTTACGTTTTCAACACGAGGAGAGAGAGACACACACAATTTTTACTAGACTGACAGTTCCATCTGACCCAACAACGCGCGGTGCATCTCGAAGACCCCACTCGACTGGCCTCGCCCAGGTCCAAAAATCAACTCGCTTCGTCCAGTTTCAAATCTCAACTAACTGCTTTTTTTTCAAAAATCACCCAAAATCCTCAGCCCATCGCTTCCGGGCATGACGTCATTCACATCCCCAGTCACATTTCCAATCCGGGGGTTTTATCATGACATATGTGATTGTCACATCCTCCCCGCGCGAGCTTGAACACCTTCGCTAAATGTGTACCCCTACCAGTGCACTAAGCCGAATAGTTCTAAGCCTAACTAAACCGAAAGATAACATATAACCAACGAAAAATGATAATATAAAAAAATCCGTCCGCAATTATATAACAATTGTAAGCAAGCATATAGAGGGTAACAAGTTTAAATAAGCTAGAATTCATTTGTTTGCATACAGTTAAGTGGTTATACATATGATTTCTAAGTCAATAGCTTGTAGGTTGTCTTCTTTTCAAATAAATCAGACTTTATTTGTTTGTACACAAGTATTACTATTGCTTGCACACAGTTAAATTGTTCCAAATATTCTAACACGAAGAGTTCTATTTAGTATTAATGATTTGTTTGCTCCTAAATGGTTTCAAATATTGCTATTTAACATGAATACATTTATTTGCACACATTTAAATGGTTTTGGTTAGTTTCTTTGTTTAATAGCATATCAACCTTTGTAGGTTATTTAATGCCAAAGCTATTCTCCTAGAAGAACAGTCGTGGTACTACGTAACCCATAGCTTGGAGGATAATGGGCTCATACCTTTCCCACTGGTATTTGCCCGAAAGTGAACGTAATTGCGCGATTGGAGTACGAACTCGCTTACTACGATTCCACAGTCCATCACTTAAACCATTACACCACGAGAACACCTCCTTAAATGGTTTTAAGCATTGCGATGTAACATTAACAATTCAATTAAGGCACACAGTTAAAGAGTTTCAAGTATTGCTAATCAACACAAATAATTCTCTTCAACATTAATCATTCGTTAGCACACAGTTAAATTGTTCCAATTGCTATGTATCACTAACAATTCAATTAAACAGCAGTCATATTTTACGTACAGTTAAATGATCAAACAGTTCTATTTCTAATACGATTGAACGTATGTCATTTCTTTGCACAGATTTTTAATGTAATACAGTTCTATATCATTCATAGTTAGGACCCTATTAGGTGCTACCACTCTGGGTCAGAGTGGACCTGGGAACAATGACATTAAAGGCGTACTACTTATTCCCCAAAGCTCCAGGGCTGGACCCTTTCCATTAGATGGGTTAATGTCATATCAAGGACTGTCGTTGATGAGGTCTTACTCCTCTGTAGAGATGCAGCCGGTGTATTCGACAGCCTCTTCCGACTGGGCTTATTTGTATTAAGTAAGAATACTTGAAATCACATAACTGTGGGCAAAAAAGAAGGAAAAACACTTATGAAGGAACTGCATAAAAAATTGTAAATATGAATGTACCATTAACGCAGTTCCGTTAGGGAACTGAAAATAAAATAGACAGGTTGACATGCCATTAAAATCAGTTCATTAAACAACAAGCACCTTCTCTAAATCTCCATGTTTTAATCTCCCGAACTAAAACCTTTAAAAATGCAAGATTACAGGCCCTGTGCTACTATCCAATATCTTGACAAAATTCTTGTTACTGGTATGTAATGGTTGTTTGCAAAAAAGAATACAAACAAGCAAGAAACATGTATTTTCCATTGATAACATATCTATCTGGTAACTAGAGAGTAAATGGGTACCATCAGGAGAACCTTATTTTCTGACACACAATGTCATAATATGTATTTCCGAAAATAACGCCATTTAAAGTGAATTCAGAATTTTCATTGTTCTAGACTAGTGGCCGTAATGGGGCAAAAGAACAGAGTCTACTCTACTATTCACCAATGGGAGAGTAGAAGAAAAGGATTATTTCTTTTCCCAAGGATATTAACGCCAAGCGAAATACAATCTCGTCCAGGATTCAATTTCGAATCGTCGATTCCATTTTCTAACTGTAACGCTTAATACGTTTCTATGGAATAGCATATGTGTTTCATGACTCTATATCATTCTCTTTTGGTCATGCCGATAACTTCTCGGCAGTTTTCCGTAGAACACCGAATTATAAAATGTTCTGTATTTCAAAAATTTACTCTAATGATAAAGGAGCGAATATCAAATTTAACTCCTCCCATATTTCTTGAGTATTAAAAAAAATGGCTGCTATATTCACTCGTTTATTTGAAGAGACAAGATGTCAATGAATATAAATCGAAGTTGCATTTCTTGCAATCACTTAATATTTACTGGAGTTTTTTATTTTGTACTTTTTTTTATTTTTAATCGATTATTCAGTAAAATTATTTTTCGAAAGTCCACAAGTGAGTTATCAAATTTGTTTTGCATTTTGTATTAAACGAAAAATATTTCTGGACATTTTGTAATTAATATGACACATGCATCGGTTTAGCGTACCTGATAGGTCTATTCAGAAAACTGAAAACTGACACAATGCCGAAGACATGGCTATGTATCTTAATAGATTCCTGACAAATTCGGATCCTTTTACGATATTATTGATTATTAAAGTGGTCGGTATCAATATTCTTTTATTTATGCATCCATATCGATGAGGTCACAACGGTAATATTAATCATATAGAAAGATTATTTAGCAATGCAGGGGGTTCATAAAGTCTTGCCGCAATTTTAAAATGTGAAATTTGATAGGTGAATTGTATCATTCTGAAAAAAGAATCATATGGAAGTAAAACTCTTGTAATTTTCTTGGAATGGTTTTGATCACTTGGTAGATATTTCGTAACACCATATATTAGTTGGTTCTATGATCTCGGAGATTATCAGTTTCATGTTGAATTCTTCAAATTATCTCGAAGCTATACCAATGATTGATTCATTTTAACGGCATGTTTTCCTGTTTCTGGTTATTTCATGCCTAAAGGTTAAAAAAATCATTGAATATTTATATCTATATTTTGTGTCTTTGTTTCTTGAGAAATCTGTGTGCCAAAATCTCTTAAGAAACAAGTACACATAATAATAATAATAATAATAATAATAATAATAATAACAAAATTAATAATCATAATAATGTGTTTACACACAATTATATGATATCAAGTATTCCTAACTAATAAAAATAATTTTCGCAGTCATTTGATATCTAGTATTCTTATCTAATACATATGATTTGCACACAGTAATTTTATATCAAGTATTCTTTTCTAATACAAATAATTTGGACACAGTTATTTGATATCAATATTCCTATCTAGCACAAAAGATTTGTACACAGTTATTTGATATCAAGTATTCCTTTCTAATACAAATAATTTGCACACAGTCATTTGATATCAAGTATTCTTATCTAATACAAATAATTTGCACGCAGTTATTTGATATCAATTTTCCTATCTAATAAAAAATAATTTGCACAGAGTCATTTGATATCAAATATTCCTTTTTAATACAAATAATTTGCACACAGTCATTTGATATCAAGTATTCTTATCTAATACAAATAATGTGCACACAGTCATTTGATATCAAGTATTCTTATCTAATACAAATAATTTGCACGCAGTCATTTGATATCAAGTATTCTTATATAATACAAATAATTTGCACGCAGTCATTTGATATCAATATTCCTATATAATAAAAAATAATTTGCACACAGTCATTTGATATCAAATATTCCTTTTTAATACAAATAATTTGCACACAGTCATTTGATATCAAGTATTCTTATCTTATACAAATAATTTGCACGCAGTCATTTGATATCAAGTATTCCTTTCTAATACAAATAATTTGCACGCAGTTATATGGTATCAAGTATTCCTTTCTAATACGAATAATTTGCACAGAATCATTTGATATCAAGTATTCCTATGTAATACAAATAATTTGTAGACAGTTTCATGGTTTCCTATTTGGTTTCAACTGTTCTTATCAAATAATAATAATTACATAGTTTTAAGTAATCTTTTTCCATTTTGATGATAAACATTTTTTTGCATACCGTTATATGTATTCAAGTAATTAGTGATAGCCCTAGTATTCGATTGTACATAGCCGAATAGTTTCAGGTATTTATATCAAATGAGCTCTAACTCATTTTAAAATATTCATCTAAAAACTATTCGCTTAAAAATCATATATATATATATATAGGATTTGGCATGAAATATCCAACAACGGTTGATATACCACAAAGTACCAATGTTATATTTTGACCTTCGACCCAGCCCAAAAATGCTATTCCAAAGTGATACACCGGAAGGAAGTGACACATTCCAATGGCCAGTAATCGAAAGAGATCGCGTGGGCGGATTAAGGCTTATGATATGGGACAAGGTGAAGGTCCCATTGTGCCACTACTTTGATGCACCGGAAGAGAGTAACCTCTGAACTGCATGACAGTTATTTCCGCTTGATGAAGATTAAACATTCGATTTCAAAGATCCAGTGGGCGATCGCGTGGGCGTTGAATTATTATATAATTGAGTTGAGTTGGGTGCCAAAGCAGTTGCCAGTAGAATTCCAGACACCTAGAGACCAGATGTGGTAGGGAAAGCCACACCCGACCGAGGGGGTCCTCGGAAAACCCCCCGATGGAGTAGACCCCAACATCAGGAGAACAAGAAAGACACAACGTGACAGTCATAACAGTGGGGTCAAAATATGAAGTTTATGTTCGGTCTCCAGCATCCTCTCACATGCAAACCCTTGAACAACCCTTTCGAGCTCTTGCAATAAATTGAGAGGTAAATATGTTGTTAAAGAAGTCTTCCTGCGTCTTCCTTCTTGCGTCTTTATCGTTGTGTCGCTGTGAATTATTCTACATATATATGTGCATATATGTAGATGTGAATCTACATGTGTGACTATACAACACCAACAAACCAACCTAAAAATAATCTTCAGTAAACAATTAAAGCTTGAAGTAACTTTTCTTAATGCAAATATTTTAATAACATAGCATCAAGTATTCCTATCTAATACCAATAATTTTTAAACAGATTTATTTGACTCATAGATTGAACCTTCACAGGTCCTCCCACTCTGTGTGGACCTAGGAGTAATGGCATTGAAAGGTTACTTTACCCACTCCAGATCTAAAGAACTGGAACCTCACCATCAAATGCAGTTTAGTGTGATATCTATGATACTCTTTAGTGGGTGTTTTTTTTTGGGGGGGAGAAGGATCCTATTTGGTGTTTCCATTTAGCATATTCGGGCCCCATCGACAAGATCGGAAATTATACTAATATTAAGAAATGAAGCATAGTCACCGGTAACTACAATGTCAATGATGGATGATCGGAAGAAGAAGAAGAAGAAGAAGAAGAAGAAGAAGAAGAAGAAGAAGAAAGACCTCTCAAGCGTTAGGGCATCGGTTGCTTTCTTCTCACCGCTCAGTCTTAGTGGCCGTCGTGGAAATGAATAACAGACAAAAAGTGCGGCATAATTTCTTCGTACAAATTGAAAATGGTTTTTCTCGCATCTTTCATTCATTCTTATTCGTCTCCTCGTTCCCCAGTCACCAAATGAGAGGGAATCGAGAAATCCCTCACATCTCTTTATTGAGGTTTAGAAGCTAGTCAGGCATATCTTTTAAAAGCTAGATCACTCAAAGAGATGTTGAAAATTGTTCTCTCGTCTTTCTACCGACTGGCTTTTTTGTCGTGTTTTTTTTGTTTTTGTTTTTTTTGTTGCTTTTTTTATAACTTATTTATTCATGCTCTTGTATCATTCGCTTGACATCATCTCAATATCAAGTGTTATTTTGATGATTGAACAATGAAATAATTTTCCAAAAGATCTATTCGACGCATAGATCGGAAGGATTATAATCATTATTTTACTCATTTGAGAGTTTTTCACACCAGCGTTAGCTGATGGTTTTTGACTGAAGTCTGAGTGGCAGCAAGTATACTCTAGTCTCCAGGACTCTTCTCAGTATTCTAACTGATCTCAAAAATGGTGTAGTTTGAATGGTCTTCTCTCGTCCTCTTATTTCCAAGTCCTCCAGTCAATGGATCAATCCTTTCGTGACTGTACCGAGCGCACTAATTACTATTGGAAGTCTCCTTGTGGTGTAATGGTTAAAGAGCTGGACTGCGGAATCGTTGTAAATGAATTCGAACTCCAGTCGCACTATTACGTTTACTTTTGGACATATAGCCTTGAAGGTGCTAAAAAGCAATGGCTGAATGGTCAGTTGCACTGAGATTGCAATACTTGAAACCCTTTAACAGTGTACAAACAAATGATTAATATTATATAGCATTATAGAATTAGGTAGCAATACTTGAAACCATTTAATGAATAAAATTGCTAGTGTTAACTAACGATACTTTAAAACATTTAAATGTGTGTAAACAAATGATTAATGTTAAATAAGGTAATTAGTATTTGATAGCAATACTTGAAACCATTTAAATGTGCCCTCACAAATGAGCTCTAATTTAAAAATAGTTGCCAACAAACTATTCACTAAAATATATATATATATATATATATACTATTTGGTGCAGTTAAACCGGAGTTGGGAGTAATTCCATCAGGACAAGAAAACTATTCAAAAGGATGGAAATAAATATTGTATCTATAAGATCTGAAGAAGTCCTGTTAATTTTTTTCTTGTTTTTTGATTTTTTCAAAAACACCTAACACGGTGGAAATAAATGTATAATCCTAATGTGACCGGTTTGTGTTTTTTCCTAATGAAATATATATATATATATATATATATGAATGATGCTTTTTATTGCGTACTTAAGTTTAAAATGAATAAAATATTTCAGCCGTGATTGAAATATTTCAAAATTCTTAAAAAAGGACCCTTTATTTCGCTCACGTCTCTTCAGAGAAGTGTGTCCGAAATACTCGAGTTAATATGTGAGGAACTCGAAATTTGGGTAGTGACCGACAAAAATACAAGGAGGAAGGAAGGAAAAAAATTACCGGAAACTGGCAGAGTTGGCGCGAGTAATATCAACTTCCCATGGAAGTTCAAGGCCAAGTATGTCCGGGATAAAGAAGTTTAAATGGAACTAATTAAAAAACAATAAAATTATGTATAAATGATTTCTATGAGATACGAATATTTGATATCATATTGCTGTGTGCAAACAAATTATTATTAATACTATTTTTAAATAAGAATATTTACTTGTAACGAAATAATCATAAATGAATTATTAGAATTAAATAAGAATACTGGAACTATACAAAAGTGCACACTTTTTGTATTAGATTGGAATACTTGATACCTTCTAACTGTACAAATACCCTTTAAAGGAATAGATATTTATAACCACATAATTGTATATAAAGTATTAGAAAGGAATACATCCTAGTATATCATCAGACAAATTCAACTACCTAGGAAGTAGCGTCTCATCAACCGAAAAAGACATCGACACCCGACGAACGAAAGCATGGACAGCTATCGATAGGCTCTCGATCATCAGACCTGACCGATAAAATGAAACGCAGTTTCTTCCAGGCAGCGGTCGTGTCGATACTGCTATATGGACGCTAACTAAACGGCTGGAGAAGAAACTAGACGGCAATTACACAAGAATGTTGAGAGCAATATTGAACAAGTCCAGGCGACAACGCCCCACAAGACACCAACTATACGGCCACTTGCCTCCCATCACGAAAACTATACAAGTTAGACGATCCAGACACGCAGGACACTGCTGGAGAAGCAAGGACGAACTCATCAGTGATGTACTCCTATGGACCCCCGCATATGGCCAAGCAAAAGCAGGAAAACCAGCTCTAACATACATACAGCAGCTCTGTGAGGATACGTGATGTAACCCTGAAGACCTGCCAAAAGCGATGAATGATAGGGAGAAGTGACGAGAGAGGGTCAGGGATATCCGTGCTGGCAGCACGACATGATGATGATGATGATATCATCATCATCATGTCATACTAGTACCGATCTCCTTGACTCTTCCTAGCTAGTCGTCCCTATCGTCCATCGCTTCGAACAAGTCTTCCAGACAACATCCTGTGTCCGTTGTAGATAAGTATTAGTTGGTCGTCCAATACCTGCAGATTCGTGTGAAGGGGACCATAGGAGAAGGTCACTTATGAGTTCGCTCTTAGTTCTCCAGCAGTTACCCTCCTGGCTTGTTTGTCTTAATTCAAGAGATGGGAGGTAGGTGGTCGTATAGTTACTGTTTTATGGGATGTTGCTTCCAGGATTTATTTAATATAGCACGTAGCAGCTGGCAAAACGGAGTACATATGCTTTTATTAGAGAGGAGACATATCGACATTAAATAATGGTTCTTTGAAACTAGTGGTCAAATTTACCAACTTTGGAAGCAGCTTCTCATCCACGGTAAATGACATCAGTACGTGATTAGCGAAAGTATAGACAGCTATCGATAGGTTATCGGTCATATGGAAGTAAGACCTATCCGATAAAATAAAACGTAATTTATCCGATAAAATAAAACGTAATTTTTTGTCTTCGTGCTACAATATGGATGTACTACATGGATGCTGACTAAGCGTAAAGAGGAAAATTACACAAGAATGTTACCAGCTATATTGATACCATATAATTATGAGCAAATTATTTGTATTTGAGAAGAATACTTCCTAACATATAACTGTGCAATCAAATGATTATCATATGCAAAAAATAGGATTCTAGATGATTCCAATGGAAGGCTGAAAATATTGCGATGCAATCATACCAATATTTCAAAATCATCTTTAATTTTAATGTAAGATGTTTTAAATATTAATCAAACATTTGTTGTACCACATACAAATACAAATATAAGCGGAAACATAATCAAAAATACTGACGAACTTCAATGAACGAACGAACACACTTCTTTATAAAAATATATCTCTCTCACACTTTATTCTCGAAAGGGTTGATGTTTCTGTGGTGTGTGAGAGATGGGTAGAGAGACATATATTCAGAGAGAGTACTTCTTCCCATATCTTCTTCTAGGAGGCAGGGAGTGCCAACACTTGCACCTCTTTGCAAGCTCGTCAGAGACGCCTCTGGTCAGCTGCGTGTCCCTCGCTCGACTACGATTCTCTGCACGCTGTCTAAATATCACCACGTGGTTCTCATCACGTGATCTCTTTCCGGTTACACGCCTGTTCGACCTGAGTGCCCTGATCGTGCTGTCCTGTTTACTAATCAAGATGTGACAGCTTGCCAAGAACACGGGGTCACTAGGAACGACCCGAGAATCCATGGCATACGTTATATAACACATTTACAAATGACTCAAATTTCGATATTAAATAACCCACGAGATGTTGATATGCCATTAAAAAACCTTGATCAACTTATGTAGTGTAATGTTTAGCAAACTAGATTTGCAGACCATTAGTAGTGACTTCGATTCTCACTGGGCGCTCTATATTATTGGCCTTGTGCCTCATCTTTGTTAATCTTTGTAAATAACTAAAGAAAAATACGAAACCAAATGTTTTTCTCTTTCCTCGGCTCTTTTTTCTCTCACTTCTTCTCTATAACAATCAAAGATTAAGAAATGAATTTCGACATTAAATAACCCATTAGGTGTTGATTCCGTTAAACAAATAAACCGAACCAAATCTTTTCAAATAAATTGGATTTTGAGATTAAGTACTCCACAAGGAGTTGAAACGCCGTTAAACAAGTAAACTAAACTAAAAGTAGTATGTAAAGTTGGCGACCGTAGTCGAGGGTGATCAGAAGGCTCCCTTTTCAATAGCTACTACACCGAGGTGTAGGAGATGGCACTACTCCTTTCCCGGGATTTCTCCACTTTACCCTTGATACGTACTTTATATTGCTGAGTATTAAGCAAGGAGGTATCAAATACCATTTAAAAAATCTTTTCTATGACACGACCTGGGATTGAACCCCGGTCTCTCAGACCATTGGCGAACACTCTGCCCACTAGACCAATGAGCTGGTAGACTAAACTTTTACAAATGAATTAAATGTCGGCATTAAATATCCCATACGGGTTCATATGCTGTAAAACTAATAAACCCAACCAAATGTTTGCAAATGAATCAGATGTTGACATGAAATAACCCGTTGATATGCCATCAAATAAACCAAACCAAACCAAACCAAACCTTTGGCAATAAATTAAATTCCAACATTAAATAACCCATAAAGAGTTGATATACCTTTAAAAAAACCAAACCAATTTTTCTCTCATTTTCTCTTTTCTTGTATTTTTGCTCGTTCTTGTTCTTTCTGATTTTGTCTCTACCTCTTCTCACACGACTTTCTTTATCTGGAGATTGAAAACTTGGCCTTGAGTTTTTTCCATAATCATTATCACCGATCGGACGTCATTTTCTTTCCGTAGACCTCTGACAGCATCCCATCGCCCATACCGAAAATAATATCTCCGGCAAAAAGCTGTACATTACTCACGAATGGACAGAGCACGAGAGATCACTGCATAACGTTTGTTTTGATCGTAAAAAAATTCTAATCCTGGCCTCGAGTAGGAAATGACCTTGCTTTCGAAACGAGAAAAAATAGGGCTGTGTGCATCTGTCACTTTAATAGCCTTCATATGAAGTGGTCAGCTATTTGTCTATGGAGAGAAACGTGGACATTTGTTATGGTTTAGATGAACCCATAACAACTTAATCTGCGGTAACATTTCATAGACAACAAGACATTAAATATCAAGTAAATTGCATCAAAATTTTATCGATAATAGAAGTTTGCTTCAATTCAAAAGATTTTTCCATCAATAAATCATCATTGTAATATTTTTCAGGCTATAAGAAGCAAACATTTTGGAAAGGCATGAATCCAACGATTCTCAACTCCTCATAGTAGAGAAGACTGAGTTTGTTTTTTTTAACATTTTCTTATGGCAACAGGTCTTAGAGAAGGAAAACCTAGAATTCGAACCTGTTAAACTCCACTTAGAAATTAAGCTTGAGTCGCATCCTAATCGTGATGGAGGGGTTGGGTATATACAACAATAGAACTCATGGAAATCAGACCTAACCGATAAAATGAAACGCAGTTTCATCCAGGCAACTGTCCTATCGATACTGCTGTATGGATGCACTACATGGACGCTAACAAAACGGCCGGAAAAGAAGCTAGACGGCAATTACATAAGAATGCTGCGAGCAATCTTGAACAAGTCTTGGCGGCAACACCCCACAAGACACTAACTATACGGCCACCTGCCTCCTATCACGAAAACTATCCAAGTTTGACGAACCAGACATGCAGGGCACTGCTGGAGAAGCAGGGACGAGCTCATAAGTGATGTACTCCTATGGACCCCCACATATGGCAGGGCAAAAGCAGGACGACCAGCTTGAATATACATTCAGTAGCTATGTGAGGATACGGGATGTAGCCCTGAAGACCTGCCAGAGGCGATGAACGATAGGGAAAAGTGGCGAGAGAGGGTCAAGGATATCCGTGCAAGAGGCACAACATGGTGATGATGATGATGATGATGATGATGATTTGGTTTCCAGGGAAAGGAGTAGCGCCCTCCCCTACACCAAGGTGTAGCAGCTATCGAAAAGGGAGCCTTTGGGTCACTCACCCTCGACTATGGTCACCAACTTTACTTTACTTATTTGATTTAATAGCATATAAACCCTTCTGGGTTATTTAATGCCAACCTTTGGAAAAATCAGAAGAATTTTCCGAGAAATGTATCCACAACTTCTCAGATTCTGACTATTCGTTCAAATCATCGAAGGAGAACGTGGAAAAAAATTCGAGACAACACTTGTTTGTAGATTCCTTCACGGCATCTGATTCCATACACAGAGAAAAGATGGAGCAAACACTTCTTGTGTGTGGTCTTCCCTAAGAAACTGTTGGTGACACGGATTTTTTTTTTACATTGTCGTTGGTGACTAGCAAAAAGATACATTGGCACCATCGGCCCAGATTATATTCTACAAATGTCAATAGATCTAATGAAATATATGGGTTTCACTATGAAAAAGAGGCAGAAGCAGATGATATCCCGCTGAAACTATTACTGAGGCAGACTACGCCGATAATCTAGCGTTTCCAGCAAATTCACTCGCTCATATCTCTGGTACATAGCCTGGAGCAGGCATCACGAGGCGTTGGCCTCTATGTGAACTCTGCTAAAACATAGTTCATGTATTTTAATCAAGTTGGCGCTATCTCCTGATAAAATGGGAAGCTTTTGAAACTAGTAAACCAATTGGTATATATCGGAAGCAGTATCTCATCTACTGAAAGCAATGTGAACATACCAATAGGTAAAGCATGGACTGTTACTGATAGGTTAACGATCATATGAAAATTTGATCTCTCTGATAAAATAAAACTGAAAGTCTTCTAAAATGTAGCAACGTCAGTACAATTGTATGGTTGCACCACTTTCAAAAGGAAACATCTGGAGAAAAAATGAGAAGAGAATTACATGAGAATGCTGCGTGCTACGGCACCCTATCAAATTATAGCTGTACGACCACTTCACTGCCATCTCACAAGCTAGACACTCTGGTTGCTGCTTGATAATTAAGGACAAACTTACAAGCGATATTCTTACAGATTTCTATCCATAGAAACACCAGTGTTGACCGACCAACAAAAACCTACATTTATCAGATCTGCGTTGACACAGAGTACCGTTAAGAAAACCTGCTAGGAGCAATGGCTGATTGGGACAGATGTCCAGAAAGAGTCAAGGTAACTCGTGCTGTCAGTATACCAGCATGACGATAAAAATTTATGGTTTTAAATAACTATCCCTTTTTAATTATAAAAATTGGTAGGGAAATGGACACGGCAACACGAGTTCAAATCCTGGACGAGACTGACTGCATTTCACATAGCACTAATACCATTGGGAAAGGTATGAATCCAATTATTCTCCCTCCAGCTATGGGTAAATAGTAGGACAGACTGATTTCTTCAGCCTTGGTGGGGCAACTAGTCTAGGAGAAGGAAAAACTCTGCATTCAAACCTGTTAAACTCCGCTTAAAAAATTGACCTTGTGTCATATCCTGCCCGAGCGGAGGGGTTGGTAAATAGGATAAAAGTTGGTTCCCACGTGATTAAATGATATCAACTATTCCTCTCTAATGCTTATGTGACCCGATGGAAATCAGTCGAGGAAATGTATTGGCCATGAAAATAAGAATTAGCCAAAGCGGATTTTAGAAGAAAGAACTCCGTACGTTGTAAAAAGTGAAAATTATCGAAAATCGGAAATATGTTGTTTTGACGAGAAAGAAGACAACAAAAAATATATTGAAAAATGATGAAAGAATTGTTTTGTCTACAAACCAGAGTAAGCGGAATTAGCTCAGAAATTGAGCTGGAGGCCAAAACTTGTCAAGCAGCGACTTGGGAACGAGAGATTCGGGAATAGCAATTTTTAAAGAAAGGTAGAGCATATTTTAATTTAACTCTCTTACCGGTTGCTGACGTCATGTCATGTGAACATAAAATTGAAATAATTCCAAATTTAAGGAGGACCGCTTTTTTTTGCTAAAAGTAAAACGAATTTATAGGAGGTAACACACACTCGAAGGCAGAATTCATGGTGAGAAACCAAATTAATTTTTTAGCTTCGCCCACCACCACCACTCCTCAGATTGAAGATATACATAAAATACAAGGGATGACTTCCTAAAAAAATGAAAGTCCCGTGGGGAGAAGGCGAGTTGACTACGAGAATTGCCAGTCGCTCCGAGACCTGACCATTTACCAGACTACATTGGGTGTAGAAAAATCGAAGTGAATTAAGAAAACATGACAATTAGAAGGAGACAGAGAAAGCCCAAAATAACACCACAACAGTAGATGACTACTAGAATTGCTCACCGCTCTCTGAGTCATGACCTTTTACCAGACTAACCTGGGTAACAAAAGGGAAGAAAGCCTGTCATGTGATAGCATTGAGAAATAATACCAAGGACTGAGAGGAAGCAAACATAACCGCCATTGAGATTGCCTTGTTGTCAGCTGTAGACAGAGTAGAAAATTCTAAACTTATACAAAGAATTGACTGATTATTTTGTGAACTGGATCTCTGCGTTCACAACTCCTACTTCGGGTCGGGGTAAATGCTTGTACCATTGTTTAAGATATTTTTCTTTTCTTACAAAATATTATTATTGTTACAAAGCCGCGGTTGGTCTCCGTTAGCGTCGACTTTTTTTTACTTTCTTAATTGTGTGGTCTCATCCGTTTACTCGCCAATCGGCGACTCCAATTAGTAATTGATCTGTTTGCTGGATCTAAAAAAACACGACGTGGACAGTAGCTAATTGATATATCTGATCAGCGGATTGAAAGCAGAATCACCCTTTATTGGGCAAGGGTGGGGTTACCATCACACGAATAATTTATACTCACTTTTATGGTTTTAAAATAACTATTCCTTTGAGAAAGGTACGAATCTCCTTAACCCTTCCTTTATGGATTAAATAGAACTATCACTGTTCTTCGATAAGGATGGCTTTAGCATTAAATAACCCAAGAAGACTGTTGTGGCATCAAACAAAGAAACCAAAACAAATTTTTTTAATCATGATCACATAGGGTTTCAAGTATTTCTATTTAATTGCAATAATTTGTACAAATTTAAATGGTTTCAAGTAAAAATTATAAAGAAATTCTTATGTAATTCTTAAGTAATTATTAAGTAAATATTTCTATCAAATAATAACCATTTACTCGAGATATTTTAATTACTTGAGTTTGGTTTGATGTCATATCAACCATTGTAGGTTATTTAATGCCAAATCCTCTTTATATAAATATTAAATATATAGGATTTGGTTTGGTTGGTTTTTATGGCATATCAACCATTGTAGGTTATTTAATGCCAAATCCTCTTTATATAAATATTAAATATATAGGATTTGGTTTGGTTGGGTTTTATCGCATATCAACCATTGTAGGTTATTTAATGCCAAATCCTCTTTATATAGATATTAAATATATAGGATTTGGTTTGGTTGGTTTTTATGACATATCAACCATTGTAGGTTATTTAATGCCAAATCTTTTTTCATACATATACATTAAATATGTAGCATTTGGTTTGGTTTTCTGGCATATCAGCCATTATATGTTATCTAATGCCAAATCCTTTTTATACATATATATTATATATATAGAATTTGGTTTGGTTTTCTGGCATATCATCCATTACAGGTTATTTAATGCCAAATCATTCATATTAAATATACATGATTTGTAAAAACATTTTGTTGATAACATTTTTAAACGAACCCTTTTTCCCACAGTCAAATGGTTTCACGTATTATTATCAAATACAAATCATTCTTTTTACAATTAATCATTTCTTTGCACGTTCTAAAATAATATCGACTATTGCTATATAACAGCCACAATTTAAAAACAGTAATTTGTTTGCACATATTTTAATAGATATACCAGGTCCGTAAGTTTGTCGGTAATTTTATTTTTAAATGAGTTAAAATTAATTTGTGAGCACACTAGTATTGCTATTGTTTCTACATAGTTAAATGCTTTTACTTATTGCTATCTAGCATTTAAAATTTTATTCAATATTAATCATTTGTTTGCAGACAGTTATGTGGCTATGAGTATTGCTATTCAACACTAATTAGTCTTTGACCAGTCAGCTGGGGCTGTAGAATACACTGACTGCATCTCTATAGAGGAGTAAGACACCCCAACGAATGTCCTAGATATGACACTAAACAATCTGATGGTGAGGTAAAGCTGAATCGTTTGGGAATGCGGAGTACTCATTCGTTGCCATCACTCCCAGATTCTGTCCCGGAGTGTTAGTACCTGAGAGGGTCCTACCTAGGGGTCAAATAGAACTAAACTCCATACTTATGCTGCTTGAAATAAAATTGTTTGACATTCTAACTGCGTACTTATGCTTAAATGAATTGCTTGAAATAGAACTGTTTTGACATTTAAACTACGTACTTTTGCTAAACTGAATTGTTTGGAATGGAACAGTTTTGGTATACTAAGCTGAATTGTTTGAAATAAATTGTTCTTAACATTGAAACTATACTTACGCTAAACTGAATCGTTTGAAATAGAAACGTTTATTTATATAAAAATGGATTGGGCATTCAATAACTTACAAAGGTTGACATGCCATAAAATCCTAACAAACAAACTAATTAGTCTATTCAACATCACTCTTTTGTTTGCACACAATTAAATGGTTCCAAGTATTATTATGTATCAGGAACAATCCAATTAAACATCAGTCATTTGTTCACACACAATTTAAATGTCAAACAGTTCTACTTGACCCGTAGATAGGACCCTAAAGGTACTGCCACTCCGAGTCAGAGTAGATCTGGGAGTGATGGCAATGAAGGGGTACTCCACATTTTCTAAAGCTTTAACATCAGATTGTTTATTGTCATATCCCAAATACTTGTTAGAGGGGTCCTACCCTCCCTCTACAGAAATACAGTCGGTATATTCTACAGCCCCAGCCTACTTGGCTACATTTTTTGAGAAATCCTTGATCACTATAAATAAAATCATCTGTATCATTACAGAAGTTCACACTTTAGGCTCTTATGTTTTCTTTCTGACTTATTTCACGAGTCATTAAAAGTCTGGTTGATTTTTATCTTCTTTGTTGTCTCTTGCAAAATATATCATTTTTTGACGTGTTTACGTTAACCAACCTGTCTATACGAGCAAGATTTTACACAAAGTCAATTTTTTATGCAGAGTTTAGCAGGTTTGAATTCAAAGTTTTCCTTCTAGACCGGTTGCCATGCTAAAGTTAAAGATCCCAGTCATACCGACCATTTACCAATTGGTTGATTCATAGCTTTCTCAAGAGAATTAGGGTTACGTGAAAAGCAAATAGCATTTTTTATATTTTTTAAAATATTTTTTATATGTAGTGTTGCATTCAAGTTAAGTCCCAGGTGGAAAAATGCAACCGTGTCAACTGGTGTGATAGACAGTTATTGAACTTGAGGTCAGACTTGGATCAGGAGTTTATTTGGATGGTTTCAGCCTGGCGAACAAAACGATTTAGAATTAGTGAGTTAGTGAGAAACTCGTAACAATAAAAGTTGAACGCTTTATACTGTTCTCACTGATACCACATTCAAGCCACAACGGGTAACAGAGGGAACAATCGTCGACGAATAACTGTAAAATATGCACATCAAGTTATGGTTGCGCTGTCATTCCTCATCAACGAATAAGACCAAGAATGGCAACACAAAAGAGACATCAGAGCGACTGAGACGACACAGTGATGAACCTAAGGGGAAGCGAAGTGCAGAATGAACTGAAGAGATAAGAGTCGTAATTTAAGGCCTATATAACATCTTGAAAACCCTATAAACCTACAAACATCCATATAACACAGAATGGACGATCCCAGAGGAAGGGCCATTCGTGTCTCTCAAGAATGAGTTCTTGGAGATGTCCGTGGTATAATTGTTGTCGTCGTAGCAAATAGACATGGCAACTCGAATTCAAATCCTGGGCAAGTTTGATTGCATTTCATAAAGCACTTATACACTTGGGAAAGGTATAAATCCTCTGATTCTCTCTCCAGCTATCGGTAAGTAGCAGGTCAGACTGAGTTCTTCAGCCTTGGTTAGACAACCAGTCTAGAAGAAAGAAAACACCGTGTATCACATCCTGGGTTAATAAGTACATACATGTCCTTATGCCAAACTAGACTGATCATTAGTTATAATAATGCTTTCTCTATAAAACCTTTCATATTTGGTAGAATACACAAAACATGACCTTGTGCCAGACTTCTGTGACCGTTATGTACGTTTGTATGCGGTAATGTATTCATAATCGTTTGTTCATATGCAGCATGTGAACATTGTGCAATGCCTTGAGTCATGTGTTCCTTTTAGGGCACTGGTATAATTGAACATGTGGACAGTCCGGTGGAAAAAGCGTAACTCGTAATCTGATCGTGATATGTTGAATTAAATACATCAGGAAATTGGCATAGAATGTTTGATATTAGGCATTCAAAGTTCGCTTTGATAGGAAGTCGGATCAAAGACGAACCTAGGCTATGCATTTGGTGTAGAGAGAGGTCACTTGCAAAATGGCCTCCGAGGCAGTACAAGTATTTTCAATGGAAAAAGACCTGAAATTATCAATTCATTTGCAGAGTGATGCCAAAAGTAAATTTCAAGCTTATACCTTCCCGAAGATGTTTGGATATTCAGAAAACCCGACGCTTTACAATATGTATGTATATATACACCAACGGGTGTCCTGGATAATGCCCTAAACCACCTAATGATGAGACTTCAGTTCTGATACTATGCGGAATATAGATCCCTTCATTGTCATTGCTCTCAGGTCCACTCTAATCTGGAGTGGTAAAACCTGTTAAGGTACCAACTATGAGTCCAATCTGTGATTGGGAATTATTGATATTAAATAGAATTATTAGTGTTGAAAAGCAATACTTGAAAGCATTTAACTATGTGAAAACAAATGATATATATTAAAAAGAATTGTATTTAATAGCAATACTGTAACAATTTTACTGTGTAGAAACAAAAGATTAGTATCCAAAGACATAATGAGAATTATTACTATTAAAAGGCATGACTTGAAATCATTTAACTATGTGCAAATAAAACTATTCGTATCAGATAGCAATACTTGAAATCATTTAATTGTGTGCAAAAAAATGAGTTTTTGTTCGTTTAAAAATAATATTACCTACAAATTATTCGTTTACGAATTATATATATATATATATATATATATATATATATAAAGGATTTCGCAGTAAGGGGTTTATAAGTCATAAAACAAAACCAACCAACCAAATTATATACATATATATACACGAGGATCTTTCAGAAAGTTTAAACCTCAGCCAGGAAGAAGAGCTGTTTCTATCACCTATCATAAAACTCGAAAAACTAATTCAGATTTCTATCTAAATGTCTGTGCCACTGAGAACCATACCAAGGTGATCAGCCAATACTGGTGTGTCTCTCTTTAGGAGTCCACAAGAGAAAGTCCCTAATGCGTTCATCCTTACTTTTCTAGCCGGATCCACATGTCTTTACTTTTCGTGTTACTAAGATGGTTTACTGGATGCGGAAGCAAAGTTATGAATATTCAAGTATAATAATAAATGACTCGAAATGGAAGTGCCCGTGGTGTAATGGTTATCGTTGTAGGAAATGGACACGGTGACACGAGTTCAAATCTTGGACGAGACTGATTGCATTTCACATAGCACTAATACCCTTGGGAAAGGTATGAATCCAATTATTCTCCCTCCAGCTATGGGTAAATAGTAGGGCAGACTTGGTTCTTCAGCCTTCGTGAGGCAACTAGTCTAGGAGATAGAAAACTCTGAATTCAAACCTGTTAAACTTCGCTTAATAATTGACCTTGTGTCATATCCTGCCTGAGCGGAGGAGTTGGTAAATATAATAACAAATGACTCTATTTTAAAACAAGATTAATTTTAATTTAAAAAAAATAAACATCAAAATAAGAAGATAGACACAAAACAGTAAATTTACTCAATATGACCGTCATTTTATTAGTTGTTGTGTCAACATGCTTTCAAAATGATTTCTATGCCTTAAGATATTTTATTCTATTCCTCCTCAATAGTAGCCTTAAGCGAATCAATATTTGGATGGGAAGTTGCATGTATTTTGTCTTCTAAAACGCCCCATATCAAAGGGACCTATGTCTGGGTTTAATGGAGACCATAGTCCTATTATTTCACAATCTTTTTTGGCTTGGTTTCGTTATTAAACCAATCATAGATTCTTTGTCGTTTCTTTTCTTGATCATTCATATTAGGATGAATTTTAATGAAAAAGTGCTAGAATAATTGAGCTGCTCATGAAAATTCAAATTTATCACGTTTTTTTCAAACATGAAGTAATCAGACAAAAAAAAAATGAAAATTATTCCATATTTTGCTTCTAAAACTTGTATGTAGTAGGAGCTAGGCGACCGTACAGCTGCTGTTTTGTGGGGTGCTGCTTCTAGAGTCCATATGATGCATTCATACAATAGTACTGACACATCTTAGAAGAAGTCCCGTTTTATTCTATCAGAGAGATCAGATTTCCATATGATCGATAATCTGAAAAAAAAGCAGTCCGGGCCTTACCAATGCGTTCGTTGACATCGCTTTCTGTAGATGAGATATTGCTACCGAGGTATGTGAACTGGTCTACTTATTTTAGAAGTTTGCGTCTTAAAGTGTAGATGGTTCCATCTAGTCTAAAATAAAATCGCATGCACTATTTACGTTCATATACAGGCCAATGCCTTCTTCTAATATATATATGTATAATTTCCGGGTGATAAAATAGTTGTTGTGTTTTTTTTTCTGAATTAAAAAAAAGAAAAGAAGATATTGATTTGGTGGATGACTAGCATTGTTGATAACTGGTGAAAGTTTTGCACTAAATGGGTAGTAGAATCTTAGAAAAAGGTTAATGATGAGTTTGTGATACGTCTGGCTCTGCTTTGTGTCTGGATCGATGATTGAGTTTTAGGCCTATCATTACTTTGTCTCAAACCTCCTATCCAACCTCCATTGATAGGGTCAGATTGGTTCAGTGTTGGCATTCAGCTGATCCAAGGATCATGGATCATTATTCGAATCGATTTATCCACTTTGTGGGCGTAAACCTATTCGCATGAGATGTAAAATGTTGATGATAGGGAGAAGGGTAGACGACAAAGGCGATGCTCAGTAAGCGGCTATTAAAAGGTCCAGGGTGGCTGTATGGATCCGGTGGATGAAAAGAATTACTCGGGGTAGCTGGTTCATGGCAAGGAGTGCGGGGGAGACGGTAAATACAATAATCGGAAAATAAGGAAAAGAAAAGTTCTTTTTAGAAAAAAAAAGAGGATTAAATAAAGGTTTGGTTACCGATAGAGGAGGAAATAGTGTAACGGTAATCGACAAAGAATATCATATCGGTGTGCCGAGTTCAAACTATGACCAAGGCTGTTTACATTCATATGAAAAGAATGCCTTTGAAATGGTATTAAAATGATTTAGAAAAGAAAAGAAGGAATTTGGTTGATTGATTCATTTTAACGGCATATTCATGCCTCGAAGTTAGGGAATCGCGTTCTTTTAGCAGTTATATCTCCTTTTACGTGCACTTGTTCCGTGAGAGATTTTTTGGCACACAGTTATGTGATATCAAGGATTCCAATCAAATACAAATGATTTACACACCGTTGTATGGTTTCAAGTATTCCTATCTAATACCAATGATTATATTATTTCAATAAATTATTTCTATTTAATGATAGTCA
This sequence comes from Sepioteuthis lessoniana, assembly GCA_963585895.1. Lineage (NCBI taxonomy): Eukaryota > Metazoa > Mollusca > Cephalopoda > Myopsida > Loliginidae > Sepioteuthis > Sepioteuthis lessoniana. The sequence continues at coordinate 20,921,266 of OY757915.1, read as the reverse complement.
TTTCTTTGCACACAGGAATATGGTTTCAAGTAAATTAAGTAAAGTTGGCGACCGTTGTTAAGGGCGACCAGAAGGCTCTCTTTTCAATAGCTACTACACCGAGATGTAGGGGAGGGCGCAACTCCTTTCCCTGGATTGCTCCACTTTACCCTTGATACGTACCTTATATTGCTGAGTGTTAAGCAAAGAGGTATCAAATACCATTTTTAAAGTCTTTGGTATGACGCGACCTGGGATTGAACCCAGGTCTCCCGGACCACTAGTGAACACTCTATTCATTAGGCCAATAAGACGATTTTAAGTAAGTGATAATAATCCTTAGTAAACACTTATAACTTCAAGAGATTATTCTTAATACAAATAATTTATAATCATATAACATCAAGCATCCCTATCCCTTTCTAATAATTAGGAACAGGTGTGGTCGACCTAAAAATGAGACTCTAACAGGAACTACCACTACGGGTCAGAGTGAATTAATGGCTATGAAAAGGTACTTTATACTCTCCAGATGTCAAGAACATGAGCCTCACCATCAGATGCAGCTTAGTGTCATATCTAGGACACAAAATAATTAGAGAGACGTGAAATGTGGAAGACTTAATAAAAAGAGAAAGGGAGAGACGAAAAGACACAGAGAATAATTAAAAAGAGAAAAATAAGCTCTAAGAAAGAGTGTCTCCTGTTGTATGATGGTTAACGAGCTTTCATACTATTAAATGGATTGGTATTCCGTACTACAATATCCAGGCCTGCGCCAAGATTCATCAAACGAAACAAACCGGTACCGCTAAAAAGGGTCATAATAATGTGGTGTAATAGCTTATGTCACATCCTACAAGTGCCGAGGGGTAGGGAAATGAATACACGCTTCGCCTTGGAGCAGTGGTTAGGAATTTTCTCTAGAGAATATATATATATATATATATATATATATATATATATATATATATATAAACAATTAGTGTGATCTTCATTGATCAATTTGTTCTACACTAAATTAAGATCCAAAAGCCATAAATCTACTCTACAAGACTTAGATAACTAATCTCTGAGAGTAGTACTATTCAGAATATGTTATAGTACCGCAGTTGGTACTTGAACCATAGATTACAGATACCAACCATGACTCCACATGTTTAATGATGTTTAAAGAATATTAGACATTCCATGAACAACTTGGATTCTCGTTGTAACAATGGTTCATGAAGATATTGACCCACCTATTCAGAAAGAAATTGTTGTTGATTTATTTCTTTATTGATTATTTTCTAAATGTTTAATTATAATCATAACTAGATTTTTAATGTTCTATTGCATTTTTTGACAATTGTTCTTATTTGTCAATAATCATCCGTTTACACAGTGTATAGTATCAAGTTTGTCTTGTACTAATGATTTATATACAATTATATGTTTTCACTTGACTGACTGTCTGATTTTAAGCAGCACGCCAACACTTCAATGATAACTTTATGTCTGAAAGTTAGGAATTCGCGTTTTTATAAGTTCATAAGTACATTTTTCGTGTATCACTTTCTTAAGAGGTTTGTTTTTTGACACACAGTCCTATTTGAAGACGAATACTTTTTAAACAATTCTATTTGACCCGTAGATGGGACCTTAAAAAGTACAACCAAAGTAGGTCAAAGTGGACCTGGGGGTAATAGAAATAAGGCGGTACTCCACACTCCCTTGTTATCCAGATCTTCTCTCACCGTCAAATGCAGTTTTGGCCATGCCCAGGCCACACCGCTTTTTGTTGGGTAGAGTAGCTTTACCCCTCTGTAGAAGATACACTCAACGTTGGTTAAATATAGATATAGTACTAGTATCTCAGTCTAAATAAACTGTTCATATATATATATATATATATATATATATATATATATATATATATATATATAAGTCATTTCGAGGTTGTTCTGCTGCTGGTGGCTACAACATTTACTGGGAGTAACATCACCCTAGCATTTAAGCGTCAAAAGTAATGTATATCACCAAAGGGAAATGAGGAGTACCTTCCCATAATTTCCGTTCGCTTTCCTAACACGAATTAACCCTTCTCCCTACATTTGGAGAAAAGCATGCATTCGCAAGACCTATCAACCTTAAACATTAATGGCTTCTTTCTTTTTCCATCTCTGGACGAATCAATGGTCGGTGTTATAAGTAACTTGAATGTAAGAACTGGTCACTCCTTACTTCCATTTTCCATTGGGAAGGTAATGGCCTCTAGTAACGCTCTTTCCCTCAGAAGGACGAGAAGAGAATAGGTAGGCGTTCGATAATTTCGTTTAAAAAAACGACGATGGGCTTGTTTTGAATGACAGGCCAGTACTTACATTCCCGCACATTTTAGGTATGTGCGGCAGCAACCGCTTCATCTTTTTTACTTGCAACCCACCCTCCTCGTTACTTCCCTTCTTCATGTTTCTTTTATTTGTTTTTGTTTTGTTTGTCTATTTTTTGGAGGGGTGCATTCTTTTCTTTAATCAGCAGCACTTTTATCTTTGTTCTCGTTCGTTTTTTTTTGTTTTTTTTTTCGTTCTATACACGAGATGGGATTGACCCTACCAGACTCGGCATACATACGCTCTTAGCGTAACGGTTAGAGTAATAGAAAATGGATTCAGTGATCCGAGTTCAAATGCAGACGAGGCTGATTGCAATCACTTTACGCTAAAACCTTTGGGAAAGTCTGGAACCCATCTCTTCTCTCTCGAGGTAAATAGTAGAACAGATAGGGCTTTTTATCCTTGGTAATGCAAATGGTCACTTACAGAATATTTTCGAATCGTAATATTCCCGCTATACACTTGTTCATTCATGCCGACATATGAAATGGTTTATCTATTTAACAACGAGTCAACTTCTTATGGGTTATTCAATGCCTAAATTTGATTAATTTGTAAATGTTTGATTGTAATCATAGCAATATTTTAATGTCCCAATGCATTTTAAATAGCACTTTTTTATTTGTCTATAATCATACCTTTGCACAGTTATATGATTAACTATTAAATAATAATTTGTTTGCATATAGTTACATGACATCAAGTATTACTATCGTATACGTATAATTATAAACTGTCCAGTGGACCCATAAATGGAATCCTAATAGATACTACTATGCCAGATTAGATTGAACCTGGGAATAATGGCAATGAAGGCGTACTCCAAACTCCCCACGTCTCCAGAACTGTTGTCTCAGCAACAGAAGCAGTTTAGGGTCATACTCAGGATAACCCTTTAGGGAGAAAAGGGTCTTATCCCTCCGCAGAGGATGTGTGGAGAATGTTGTTTGGTTGATAGTTTTTTCCCCACAAATTATGTAGGTTTATTTTTGAAAAGGCAAACGAAGTAAAAAGATGCGGACAAAAGAACATTCAAAACAAAGCAGTACAACAAAAATTAAATTTATATATTAGCAAATACGAGGATCATTGGATAAGTTTCCAGACTTTTTTCGTATTGGCACTTTTATTGATAGTACACATATAAAACTCAAGTCCCCTTCGAATTAATCTCCACCGGCAGCAATACACTTGTTGTACCGTTCCAACAACTTCTGGAGGGCCCCATGGAAGTCCTCTTGTGTGACCGTGTTAATGACCTTCATCACAGTCTCTTTCATCTCCTCAATTGTCTCATAACGACAGCCTGTGAGCTTAGGAAATAACCAAAAGTCACAGGGAGCAAGGTCTGGACTATAGCGAGGCTGAGGAACTGTCTTGATGCCCATCTTGGTCAAATAGTCTGTGACAAGGATGGAGTTGTAGAGTGCTGGCCTCTTCCGACGAAATCTCTTCCTGAACTCCCTTAAAACCTCAACATAGTAACCCTAACCCTAACCCTTTGGCCAGTCAACTCTGGTATATTGACTTCTTACTCCTCCCACACCTCTCATCATCCCTCACAGACTCCCTGCATTCCTTTAATCTCTTATGCCACTTAAAAACTGATGCTCGATTCATGCAAGAAGGTCGAAAAGCAGTCTGAAGCATTCCATACGTTTCTGTGGGATTTTCCACGTTTAAAACAGAATTTTATTGCATATCTTTCTTCTAAAGTGTCCTTACGCCCAGATTGCATTTTTGAAATTCACCAGCTGTGACAATCAGCTGTTCATTTGAATCTGAAACCATAAAAATTGGTCAGTCATTTCAGAAGATGTATAGCAATAACATACTGAATTTTTGAGCATATACGACAATTTTAAATGCCTGTACAAAAAATTCTGGAATCTAATTGAATGCACCACGTACATGAAAAAAGGAATATTACAAATATTCTAATATTGTCTGTTGAATATGGTGCTGTGTGTGTGCGTGTGTGTAACTTACACGGATATTATGGAAAAAGACTAAATATTGAAAGTGTCCTGTAGTCTATAAAATGTATGTGGATTAAGTATTTCATGCGACGTATCGATATATAAAAATACAACCGTGTATTCTTGGAGGCATGTGTCTTCTCCCATGTTGGTTGTTTGTCTCTTTCGGGGTTTGACGAAAATTTTGAGGCTGTGTTCAAAGCTGGAAGAAGTCTAAACGAAAAGGCAGAGCAGTTAAGAAAAAGGTTGCAGAATGTACACGCACCCATGTTACGCGTATTGAGTTGTGTCTCTAAGCGGAGAGAGAGAGAGAGAGAGAGAGAGAGAGAGAGAGAGAGAGAGCGCTGTCTCTGGAAGTCGAAATGTAAGAGAGTGAGTTCTTGGAAGACGAGAGTATATATCGGCAATCCTTGTCATGTGATCGGCTCCAAATGCGCAGGACAAAATCAAAGTTGCGGCCGTAGTTGTGAGCACTAATTACAATAGGTTCCCGAGACTGATCAGTTTACCGACGTCCATCATCTATGTTTTGGAGGTGCCCGTGGTGTAATGGTTATCGTCGCAGGATATGGACACGGTGACACGAGTTCAAATCCTCAACGAGACTGATTGCATTTCACATAGTACTAATACCCTTGGGAAAGGTATGAATCCAAATATTCTCCCTCCAGCTATGGGTAAATAGTAGGGTAGACTAGGTTCTTCAGCCTGAGTGAGGCTACTAGTCTAGGAGAAGGAAAACTCTGCATTCAAACCTGTTAAACTCCGCTTAAAAATTGACCTTGTGTCGTATCGTGCCCGAGCGGAAGGGTTGGGTAAATATGTTCATCTATGTTTCGGGAACAAGTGGTATCACGGCCATTTTAAAATATAGGAGTGTAAATCCTCTAGCTGTAGCCAGTATATTTCCCGTCAACAGGGTGGTGCCATCTTAGAGGACATACTAGCAATAGTATTGGAATACACGACACCATTAATAAGAGACAATTCTACATGACTTAAATCTTTCTACCTTAATATATAGACAGTTGTCATGAAATACACTGTGGCATATCAATATAATGTCGAAATGTTTTATTAAGAAATCTGGCGATAGGTCAGAGTTCAATCAGATTTGGTTTGATGCATTTTGAAATATATCTTAGGTTTACTTTACTTCCTTTGTTTTTTAAATGTTCGGCACTCATTCTTCGTTGACACTTTTGTAATGTTTCGTGAGCGAGGGGTAATTTTTGGTCGATACTTAAAATCTCTTCACTCACGTCTGATGCCGAATACGGAATATAGAATCCTGAACAATACAAACTCACAATGTAACATTTCACATCTAATTTGCATACGCAAGTCTCTCTCTACTCATCACACTACTCTCTGTTGTCAGACCTCTGACTAACCCATTTATATATCCACCATTTCTAATCACGTGAACTCTAGTAGCACAATCCATTTTAACGCTTGTTTATTACCTAGAGATCCGTGTTCAAATCACACGGGTCGCTATCGGCACATTCTTCTACATAACAGTGATTAATTTATTTGGGGATTGTCATATTAATAATAATTAATCTTTGGTTGTCTACAATGTCGAAAGACACCTTTTACAAAAGAAGAGCATTTAGTGATTTTTATAATGTTCGGAACAATTTCCCCGTCGTTACTTTTCTAATGTTCTGTGAGGTGGGTAATTTTGGTTTCATATACCTATTTAACTCTAATAATTCCATTTGATATTAATCATTTTATTTCTCACTAGTAAATGGTTTCAAGTATTGCTATTTAACATAAATAATTCCATTTATCAAGCATTGCTATTTATTATTAATAATTCTATTTATCAAGTATTGTTATTTAACAAAAATAATTCTATTTATTAGACGTTGCTATTTTATATTATTCATTATATTTATCGATTATTGCTATTTAACATTAATAATTACATTTTAAGGTATTCTATGTAACATAAATAATTTTCACACTGATGAATGGTTTTAAATGATTAATAATAATAATCCTTTGTAAATAATCGAACAGTTCTATTTGACCCATAAATGGAACTCTAAGAGGCACTACCTTTCCGGGTCAGAGTTGACGTGGGAGTAATGGAAATCTCCAGCATCGGAACCTTATCATCAGACGCAGTTTAGTCACACCCAGAATACTCCTTAGGGTAGGGTCTCATCCCTCTTCAAAGTTCTTACCCCTCAGTTGGCATATTCTGCAACCCTAGCTGATAAGAAAGTTCCTCCTTGTTAAAGAACAATGGTGGTTCTATTTAATCAATATCTGAGAGAAGGATAAGATGTGTTATACCTTTTCCAAGGGTATTCGTCTAAAAGTGAATGTTATAGGGCGAATGGAGTTCGAATTCGTTTACTACGATGCCGCAGTCCGGCGGATTTGCCACTACGCTATGGTGAATTCAGCTACCCAAGTTTTTTTTTGTTTTTTTTTGTTTTTTTACTGAGATTCATTCTAAGTGCTGTGAATTTTTCAACTCCTCTGCAAGCAGCTATTGTGACGTGGTGATGCTAAACAAATAAGAGGAGTGATTGTAAAGTGGATGATGAGTGAAGAATCGAAAATGAAAGATCGAAAGTGAATTAAATGACTAAGAACCAAGGAGATACTTTCTGACTTCGACGTTAATCCATCTCTTCTTTTCCTACCAATTTACGGGTAAATAATATGGAAGATTGGGCTCTCTAGCCTTGGTAGGGCAACCATTTCAGTAGAAAGGAAACTCTGAATTTAAACCAGATGTAAGTAAAGTAAAGTTAGCGACCATAGTCGAGGGTGACCCGAAGGCTCCCTTTTCGATAGCTACTACACCAAGGTGTAGGGGAGGGCGCTACTCCATTCCCTGGATTGCTCCACTTTACCCTTGAACCGTACCTTATAATGCTGAGTGTTAAGCAAGGTGGTATCAAGTTCCATTTTTAAAGTCTTTGGTATGACTCGACCTGGGATTGAACCCAGGTCTCCCGGGCCATTGGCGAACACTCTAACCGCTGGGCCAATGTCCCGGTCCTCGTGATGTAATGGTTAAAGCGATGCACTGCGGAATCGTAGTATGCGAGTTCGTACTCCAGTCGCGCTATTACGTTCACTTTCGGGCAAATACCCTTGGGAAAGGTATGAACCCCCTTATTCTCCCTCCAGCTATGGGTAAATAGTAGGACGGACTAGGTTCTTCAGCCTTGGTGAGGCAACTAGTCTAGGAGAAGGAAAACTCTGAATTCAAACCTGTTAAACTCCGCTTAAAAAATTGACCTTGTGTCATATCCTGCCCGAGCGGAGGGGTTGGTAAATAGTACAAAAAAATTAGCCTTGTATCGCATCCTGTTAATAGCGAACGTATTAAATAAATACACAATGGCTTTTGATTTGATGAGTTGAAGATCATATTCCGTTAAAAAACACTTTTGTAGTGGAATTGTTCCACATTTCAGCTGTTCTTGGGAAGAAGCTCTTCAAGTAGAAATGACTGTCAAGAAAAAATTGAAAATATTTTAAAGATTTGATGAATTGAGCTTCGATGACAACTTCCATGATTGGACGTATTAAATCGGGCAGGATATCATACAAGGTATAGCGATGTGGATATTATTATTATTTGTATTATTAGGTTTTAGGTTTAAGTTTTTAGTTGGTTTTGCGTTGGTTGCGTTGGTATTACATTGGTAGCGTTGGTATTACGTTGGTTGTTATCCCCTCGCAAAATGTTGATGGAAAATAAAGGTGGTCGAGAAGAACGAAGACGTCTTTAGGTTTTAAATGAAGGTTTTAATAGCAGCATGAAGTAAGGGGTTTACGCTGGTATGCTGCGAATCTCGTAGAAAGGAAAGAAGGTAGGAAGTTGTTAGAGTGTATCATCTAATTTGTTTTTAACTAGGATCCCTTGGTCTAGAAGAATAGACGCAAGGGGGTCCGTAAACTAGATGGCTCTCCTCATAGCGGTTGACGCTGCTGCTGCTATTCAAGAGCAGACAATAAAACGTCTGTTCCTATTGACGATTTCTGTGGGAGAGAGTGTTTCGCAGGCTTTCTTCAATTTTTGGTGCTGATAGGAAATATGGTTCGGGCTGAATATGACAGGTCATCCTGATTGGGTGAAAATGTTCGGCGACTCTAACGGTCAAATTAAATTACGCGCCAAACAAAAAATACAAGGTTCTTTCTGCTACAAAGGTCAATTTTTAAGCGGAGTTTAACAGGTTTAAATTCAGAGTTTTCCTTCTCCTAGACTAGTTGCCTCGCCTAGGCTGAAGAACCCAGTCTGTCCTTCTATTTACCCATAACTAGAGGGAGAATAATTGGATTCAAACCTTTTCCAAGCGTATTAGTGTAAATATGGATGTACTAAATCGTAATACTTGTCTGAATATCTCGTAAAGCTCATCTCAACACCTCGTAAAGGTCGTTTGGCTAGCTGTGAGAACTTTCCAGAACATCTTGTTGAGCTACATTCAAGATCTCGTAGAGCTCATCTCAACACCACCCAGAGGTCCTCAGAATATCTGTTAAAGTTCGTTTAAACATTTTGTTGATCTCCTCTCAACACCTCATAGAGTTTATCTCAACACCTCTTAAAGATCGTTTTAACACCCCGTAGAGCTCGTCTGAACACCGAGAATTCTCTGAACATCTCGTAGAGCTCGTCTAGATATCTCGTACAGCTCATTTCAACACATCATAGAGCGCTTCTTAACACCTCTTAGAGTTTGTCTGAACATCATGGAAAACAACAATAGAAAATGGAATACACTAGCAACATATATTCGACAGGAGTGTTACTAACAAGAAATGAAAATAGTTTATCAACAACCAGACCTTACATTCGATTCTTTTTCGTATCAAATATTGATAACACGTGTTGAGAAAAGCCAGTTCAAAGTTGCCTGCAGTGAATGAATTTTGGGCGGATCTGACATTTAACTGAGATGCAGTAGAAATCCAGGAGTCAAGAATTTTTAAAGAAAAGTACCCATCATGCTAGGTGTGCCTTAAGCAACAGATGTTATATATTAGTTTGAAATGAATGCAAGAATCCTTAGTCAGAAATAGCAATGAATTTGCTAATTTTATTTTTCATTATAACACGAACTCATTCCTGTCAAAGTCGGCAAACGTATTTTTTACACGTTCAGAGCTAACATAATTAATGGGGAGTGGTTTTTAGCAAAGTTCTGATTTACCCATATTAAGCATCATACTCTGTAAGCGACGAGACATTTTTCCTCTCAAACTTTTTGCAAAATATTTAGTTTTTAACTGAAGGCATAGGTGGGGGAGTCCTATTTTTTCTTCCAAAAACATAAGTTTAAAATAAATAGCCCGCTTATTTATATTAATTTTCCGCATTTAGAAACTAAATAATATATCTAGGGTGTCCCAATATACGTGGGACCCATGTGATGGCTAGTAACTCTACTAATAATTACGTTGTGTCTTTTTTCTAGCAGATTTGAAAATAGTATATAACAAATATTAATCCTGATCACAATGCCTTGGACAAAAGAGAAAAAGATATTTTGCGTTACTACTTATTTGAAGACAAAATCATTCAAAACTCTCTTAAAACAGATGCAACCCATTAATATGATGAAGTTTTTTTTTTTACTGAGACAAGAAACTCAAAAAAAGATTGCATGTCCTGGAAGCTGATGAAATATCATTTTAAAGAACATTGATTTGATGTATCTAGCTCAAACAATGCATTTTTCTACTGGGCGTATTCCAAATGATCACAGCTGCACTTGTCTCTATAATAAATCATTATCATATTAATGGGTTGCATCTATTTTGAGATACCCTGTATATGTCATTTGCTGAGTTTAGCTCAGTTTGACACAAGGACAGTAGTATAGAGCATTTAGTGATAATTGATCTCACTTGTAGGACTTAAGCCAGTTGACCTTAATCTATGCACAAGACCTATTGGATGGGGCACCTAGTGAGATTGGAAACCCATTAACATTGATCAACTAGCCAAGACCTTTAAACATTGTACTACATGAGGTACTATTTACCAACCCCTCCGCTCGGACAGGATATGACACAAGGTCAATTTTTAAGCGGAGTTTAACAGGTTTGAATTCAGAGTTTTCCTTCTCCTAGACTATTTGCCTCCCTAATGCTGAAGAACCTAGTCTGTCCTACTATTTACCCATAGCTGGAGGGAGAATTATTGGATTCATACCTTTCCCAAGGGTATTAGTGCTATGTGAAATGCAATCAGTCTAGTCCAGGATTTGAACTCGTATCGCCGTGTTCATTTCCTACGGCGATAACGACTACACCACGGCATGAGGTGATTAATTTTTTAGATGAGTTGACTTTCAATATGCCGAAAATTTGATTCTCAAAGTGAAAATTAAGAGGTACCTAGAGAGAATCGAGCTTGCTAACAATGGTCTGTCGGGTAAAGAAACCAAAGAAACAATTCACAAAGTTTGTAAAATAGCAGGATAAACACAGCGTATCTTCTTTCATTTCTTGGTCGGATCGAGAACTTTTCTTTACTTATATATAATTTTCGTCACGTCAAGAAGCAGTTTTCAGCCGAGATTATGTTCTACGAAAGCTTTTAGATCTCATAAAAAAAGCTATCACATTTGAAAAAACCAAAAGACGATATTCTGCGGAAACTAAAATACAAACTAAGCAGATGATCTTGCGCTTTTCCTAAATACACTTGCCCAACCCAAACCCTGCAGCATAGCTTGTACCTAGCAATAGGAGGCTTGTATGAGAACGCAAATAAAAAGAGTTCATTTGTTTTAAACAAGAAGAAGCCATCTTCAACTTTAGTGGCAAGCCCCAAATTTAGTAGACCATTTCACATACCTCAGCAGTTACATCTCATCTACTGAAAGCAATGTTAACATACAGAGGTTATCAATAAAATGGAAATCTAATCTCTCTGATAAAATAAAATGGGATTTCTTCCAAGCTGTGGCTGAGTCAGAACTAATGTAGGGATGCACCATCTGGATTCTAACGAAACGTATGGAGAAAAGGCTGCATGAGAACTACACAAAAACGCTACAGGCTGTTCTAAACAAATCTTGGACGCAACATTCCACAAAACATCAGCTGTACGGCCACTTAGCTCTTATCTCACAAACCATCCAAGAGGAACAAACATGCTAGGTACCGCTAGGGAAGTAAGGTCGAACTCATAAATGACGATCTTACCAGCGCAGGCGGTTCAGCAAAGACTTGCATTTATCATCTCTGTGCGGAAACTGGATGCCGTCTTGAAGATTTGCCAGGAACAATGGGAGATATGGAACACCGTGCTGATAACACAAATTGATGATGATAAGTAAGATAGTTTGTCTCTCAGTCCACTGAAAATGTCGATTACAAAGACTAGCTTAGTTTGACACAAGGCCAGAAATATAGAGCCCCCTCTGAGAATCAAAGCCACTAGAAAAGGATTGTGAAGCTATCTTGCTAAATATTACACAATGCAATATATTCCCACTCCACAAATTATACAATGTAACTAAATTTTACTTTTTTTTTCTTTTTGTTTGTTTTTTGTGGCTCTTGGGTAGAAAGTTTTATTTTCCAACTGCTTGTGCCTAAAGTAAATGGAAAATGCCAATTTTTCTCTTCAAACTTTGCTTTTGGGACTTGGGTAATGAAATTTTCAAAACGTGATGGGAGACTTGATTTAGGAGTTGAGACCTGAAAGGAATTTTCATTAGTCTCAAATCACAAAAAAACTTCTCACTTTTGAATATATTTTGTTCATTAAATACATGTAAATTTTGATTCATGTTTTGTTTTATTCAAACCTTATGCAAATGGAAATATGCAAATTTACCCGTTTTTACATAGAAAATTTCAAAATTTCATTATCCAGGGCGCAAAAGCAAAATTTTAAAGGAATAATAGCCAATTTCTACTCTATAAGCAATTAAGTAATAACACATACTATCCAAAAACAAAATCTGCCTTATATAGTCTCATCTGGGACAGAGAAGCAATTTTTGAAGGTAAAAAAAATTACCATTACAACAGAGTTCATTTGTTAGTAAAACATACAATCTAAAAACAAAATCTGACTTAGTCTCATCTGGGACACAGAAGGTATTTTTGAATGGAAAAAAATTACCATTACAACATAAAAAATAAGATTAGCACATAGTATCCAGGAAATGGTTACATAGAGCCTTCCCTCCATGGCTGAGTTGATAAACCTCTAAGGCGTTTCAATAGGGTTAATAGTAAAAGGACCAAGCATTTTTTGAAAAAGCCTCGTCTGTGTCTCGATATATGATGGCTTCATTCTATGGAATGACCTTGTAAAAAGTAATTTATTCAATCAGAACCTTACATAAGTGTCATGTGCCAGACTAGCACAGCATATTATATATCACGCTGGATATGTTCTCGTCTACAGGTAAATATTGAAAAAAAGTTATTGCGTAATACTGCTGAAGAAAAAAAAGGAGATAGGACGTGGAGATGCCCGGGGGTAGGCATGGGAAAAGAAAGGAAATGGACAAGAGTCTGTAATTGACAGCTGCTGTCATAAATAAGATCTAGGCTTTCTTTATCCATCGTTCTTTTGTTAGAATAAGAGTAAATGAGCGGGTATATTGACATACGAGAATGCTTCAAAATATAAATTGATTTGTATTTTCTGTGAATGAACGCCAACTTACCCAACCCCCAGAGAAAGGGACAAGGGACGATTTCTCATCCAACTTATTTATACATACAGGGATAGATAGATAGATAGATGTAATAGGGAACAATAAAAATAATTTCCCACCGATGACCCTTTTTCCCTTTTTTCTCTCAAAAAGCGAGTGTTTGGAGAGAGAGAGAGAGGTAACATAGAAAATCCCGTTAAAGTTTTTTTCCCAGGAGTAGTGTCATCAAAAAGAATTTATTACTAAGAATAAAATTAATTATCACTATGGAAAGGCTCAAAGACAGATATCGCCAAGACAGGGAAAGATAAAGGTTAGATAAGGGCCAGATGGACGTAGAATATTAATCCAAAAATTAGGTCCTGTGATTCTGGAGTGGTTAATTCCCCTTGACCATTTTTAGGATGAATATTAAAAAAACGCTTGACGACTATATAAAATGTCTCCACCTTATTTGGTAAACTATCTCGGTCCTAATTGAAACAAGAGGAATATCTAGGATAGCAACAGCTGAGTTAATTAACAGACATATTAGGAATAAATGTAAATCATGCATGAGATAGCCATTAGTTAAACGATCTTAGTCAGTTTAAAAAATCACACCTGCCAAGTTGGAGGAACTACTACAAGAACGCAAAATTAGAAGGGACTGACCAGTAGATTAATTCCACTCCTGTTTCTTAATCATTCCAGCATATAACATGTTAACCCCCTATGCTCACGCCTATGAATAAAATAATTTGTAATTTGATTTCCACCTTATTCTTATTCCTACTTTTATTTTTTTATTTTTTATTTTATTTTTTTATTTTTTATTTTCTGATTCTTATTTTCTATTCTATTTTTAATTACTTTATTTTATCTTCTGAATTAGAACTGAAACTCCACATTATTTTATCTTCTGAATTAGAACTGAAACTCCACATTCTGACGAGACGGAGAGTATAGCAATAATATTCTCCACCGAAATAAATTTATTATGACGACTTAACCGAGTTTGAGTCTCCATTAAATTGTACTATATATATACATATATACTCCTTTCATGCAAGCGTTAGATAATGGTTTCCCACTGGAGTTGAGTGACAGCAAGTGTCTTCAAGTTTCCAGGACTCTTCTCAGTATTCAAGCCGATCTTAATAATGCTGTAGTCTGGATAGTCGACACTTGTCTTCTAATTTCCAAATCTTTCAGTCTATTTACCAATTCATTTGGGATTGTTCCAAGTACACCAACCACAATTGGTATCACTGTCACATTCCATGTTTTTTTTAGTTCTCTAGCAGTATCTTGATATCTATCTCTCTTTTCGCTTTTCTTTATATTCCCTCAGTGGTCTGCCGAGACGGTCAAGTCCACTATTCTGCAGGTTCTCTTTTTTTCTGTTTACTATCACTAGGTCTGGTCGGCTAGTATCTCAAAATCTCAGAGAAGTTTGTGAGTCTCATTATACTGGACAGATTCCGGGCTGTGTTTATACCGGTTATTCGTATGGTCAAATTTAAACTTCTTGCACAATTCACAGTGGATTAACTTTCCCACCCAGTCGTGTTTAGTCTTATACTCTTTTTGTGCTAATTTACAGCATTCGCTTATCATGTAGCCCAGTGGAATTCAAAGACTTTCTGAAGGGGTTTAATACCTAAAGAAAAAGGAAGTTAATGTAGATTTTAGAAGACTAGAAAAAATACATCGCGTGTGTACAATGGCTTTTTGATGGGCCGTGTGGAAAGAATCGTGTTGTTTATTTCATCGTGAAATTTCTGTTAAGAAAATACTGTAATGGAATGTCGATCCACGGAAAGTGTCAACCTGATGAATTTGGTCATCTGGAGGTCATTGTTTTGAAAAAAGAATTTAAGATTCTATTGATGAAAAGGAGAAATTATAAACCTAAGTGTTGACATTCGAAGTTAACAGTGCGGATCAAAGCAACTTTTTAGCTAAATTTAGTCCCAGAATTCGGTGGAGAATTTTACTGAGAGCTGATGGCCTTTTGAAGTCACACACGACACCGACCCTAACCGAACTATGAATATACATAAATTAAACCGAAAGAGAAAGGGAACTAGATTGGAATTTAGACTGAATGGGAGTCGGATCCAGGTCAGACGAAGCGATATGTAATCAGAATAGAGTAACTGAGACCTAGGAGATGAGATTAGAATATAGACTGAATGGTTTTTTTTTAGACCGGAAGAGATCCCCTGAGTTCTAATCTATATTGACTTTGTACCAGACAGCTCTGAGTAGAGAAAATTAAAAAGCCGTCCAAATAAGACGATCTTAAGAAAAAACAAACATAACCGCCATGAAGTTTGCATTGAATTAAACTGCCGGTGTAGAAGATAAAAGATAAGTCAATACCGGACGATCTCCAAGAGAATTGTATTTATGTAACTGTTGAATGACATTTTCTTTAATATATACAAAATTCTATTATTGTCGCAGAGCTGTATTGTCGTGTTTCTGGGCGGAGATATTTTTTCTTACTTAACTGTTCGGTTTTCTAAGATATTACACCAAAAGGTTAAAGAGTTCATGCCTACCGTTCATTTATGGTGCCCCCCTCTCTCTCTATATATATATATATGTGTATATATATATATATATATATATATATATATATATTGCTGTAGTGATAGTGGTTGTGTTTGTTATTTTAATGGTTCAAACTGAAAGTTGAGCAAACATTTATTTGTTTTAGATTTTATCCTGCTCTACAGACCAGTATTTGAGCTCTTTTCAATTTGAGAAAAACATTTTTATAGAGATTTATTTATTTCAGTGTGTGTGTGTGTGTGTGTGTGTGTGTGTGTGTGTGAGTTCGAACTCGCTTACTACGATTCTGCAGTTAATTACACATTGAGGACACACCACTTTCTCGTTTTTCAGTCAGTCTTTTAAAAATTAAAAAAAAAATTTTAGCAGCTAGGCAAATAACTAAAGATAAGTAATACCACCTTGATTGATTTATTGATTTTTTTTATTATTGATGCCCGTGGTGTAATGGTTATCGTCGTAAGAAATCGACACAGCGACACGAGTTCAAATCCTGGACGAGACTGATTGCATTTCACATAGCACTAATACCCTTGGGAAAGGTATAAATCCAATTATTCTCCCTCCAGCTATGGGTAAATAGTAGGACAGACTGAATTCTTCAACCTTGGTGAGGCAACTAGTCTAGGAGAAGGAAAACTCTTAATTCAAACCAGTTAAACTCCGCTTAAAAATTAACCTTGTGTCATATCCTGCCCGAGCGGAGGGGTTGGTAAATATGATATGATTTATTGATTTTTTTAACGACATGTCAAACCGTCTTTTATGATGTCTCGTTCAGGGTGTAGTCTTCGCCGACTCTGTATAATGTTTTCACTCTCGTACATTGTCGAACACCAAATAATGAATACTCAGTAAAATACTGACTGCTATGCAATGCAATACTACACAATGCTACACTGCTGCGCACCAGACTTCTCTTTGAAATGATTTATATATTCACTATTCCTAGTTACGTGACCCTTTTGGAGCACAATCCATTTCAAGTGTTAGGTTTGTTGTCTGGAGATCCGTGTTCAACCACCCGGGTCTGTATCAGCACATTCTTCTTACATAACCCCGTCTAGGGTTATTTCATGCCTAATGTTAGTTAATTGTGCTCATTGTATATTTATATTTATAATTTTTTTTGCAGTTATTTCTTTACAGATTTTTTCACTCTCCTCTAGAATGATATTAAACGGATGTATTCAACTCATAAATGTGATCTTAACAGTTACTACCACTCCCAGTCAGAGTAATGGAATTAAACAGGTACTCCACACTCCCAGATCTCCAGAATTTGAACCTCATCATCAGATGTAGTTTACTGTCATAACCAGGACACTTTTCTTAGGGAAGGGTTCTTACCCTGTTAAACCTTGTCAACATGGCCACGTTTGATTTGAGTCCTTGTTCCAACCTTTGTACATACCGGTATCTCTCCAACAGCATTTTAGTATGATACGATTATTACAAATAATCCGATTGTCTGCTACCATACTTCATTAAACAAATATTGCCTTATCGGTAGGCTTCAAATATGCTGACTATATCTCCTGCAGATATGTGGTTCCACTTCTGAAGATCTGGGGACAGTGGAGTAACAATTCATTGCCATTGCTGTATAGCAGAGAAAGACAACAACGCTGATGTATAAATATTTAATCTGCTTCTTTTCTTTTCTTTTCTTTTTATAACCCGAAATGTACGTATCGTTAGAGTGAGTGGGTCAAAGACGGCTGAGTTTGCACACACACACACACACACACACACACACACACACACACACACACACACACGCATATAGTGGTGATGGTACGGTTCTTCTGTGAAACCTCTCTGTCTTTCTTCTTCGTTGTTAGTATTTCTACCGGGGTATCTGCATCCTGTTTACTTTAGGAAACAGGTGCATTTCCTGTTATTCTCTTCCTAGCGTCCGACTTCCTTCTAGCATGCCACCCACGCAATTTATCCGGCAGGTCAAAGGGGGAGTTCAAAGCCAATACCCAACACCATAACTAACAGGTACACTCTAACCCGAAATAATTGAACCGATTAGGATCGCATCTGTGGGTCAAATGTATCTGCTTAAAATTTAGTTGTATTCGATATCACCGTATGCAAAAACACTCTTAAGAAACAATTTGATTAAAATGTAAATATGAGCATACAATAAGCGTGATTCCTTAACCTCTTTATAGAACATCAATGAATAGCACTCACCTTCAAGCCAATAGTAACATGGCTGGCTCTTTGAAAAGCTAGCCAGCTAAAGCTCACCTCTTTTATTAAAGAGTGTATGAGCAGCATGCGTACAGTATGTGGATTGGCTCACTTCACGAGAATGGACCTATCCAACTGATTTGCATGAGTGGTATCCATTCATCTATTTATCCTCAACAGAATTACTGAGGGGGGTCTTTTTGGATATACTCTATTGAGTTAACCAATATTCTACACTCTTGGTATAAAATGACCCTAGATGGTTTGAAAATTCATTAAAATCAGTCAATCATTGAAACTATATTTTTGCTTTAAAAAACTGAATTGAGTAACAGTCCAACAAAAGTGGCATCACATAAAAATCAACGAATCAATCATAGACGCAATAGGAACGCCTGCAATTGATATTGTCATTCTATAATGCTAGGCCAGTCGGCTGGGGGCTGTTGAATACACCGATTGCAACTCTGCAGAGGGGAAACCCCCACAACGAATATCCTGGATATGACACTAAGCAGTCTGATGCTGGAGCTTTGGAGAATGAGGAGTACCCCTTCATAGCCATTACTTCCAAGTCCGCTCTTACCTGGAGTTGTAGCAATTGTTCAAATAGAACTGTTTGACATTTAAACTGAGTACCAACAAATGACTTACGCTAAACTGAATTAATTGAAATAGAACTGTTAGATCATTTAACTGCGTGTAGAGAATGACTGATGCTCAGTTGAATTGTTTGTGATACATATCAATATTCGGTACCATTTAACTGTGTGCAAAAGGATGAACTTAGACTCATTTAAAAATGTTATCAACAAAATGTGTTTACAAATAATATATAACTAATATATATGTATCAACAGGATTTGGCATTAAATAACAAACAATGGTTGTTATGCCATAAAACCAAACCAAACCAATATTGTGTATGATGTATCAATTTTTTAAAAAAGCTTACAGTATTGAATTTATAAAACCTTGAGTCATATCTAAGCAAAAAAGCTTAGTATTCTACTAAAATTATAAGTGCATTTTTATAGTCTCATTTTAGATATTATCATCATCAAGTCACGCTTTAAGCACGGATTTCCCAGACTCTTTCTTTCCATCCGTTCCAATCATCCATCGCTCTCGGCAGGTCCTCTAGACTACATTCTGTGTCCGCGCAGAGCTGTTGTACGTAATTTCTTGCTGTCCCATATGACTTCTTCGTCTTGGATAGTGTTAGAGATGCAAGGTAACTGGCCCTACAGCTGTTGCTTCGTGGGGTGTTGCTTCCGGGATTTGTTCAATATAATTCGTAGCATACTTGAGCAGTTCCCGTCTAGCTTTATCTCTATGCTTTATATCAGTGTCCGTGTGGTGCTTCCATAGAGTAGTACTGACACAGCCGCTGCTTGGAAGAAATCCCGTTTTACTCTATCGGTTATATCAGACTTCTATATGATCGATATCCTTTCGATAGCAGTCCACACCTTCGCTGGGCGAATATTGACATCATTTTCAGTAAATGAGATACCACTACCGAGGTACATGAACTGGTCTACTAACTTCAGAGGACTGCAGATTATATTGTAGATGGCTTCTTCTCGATTTAAACACATACACTTCGTTTTGTTTGCGTTCACCGAATGGCTAATGTATCCAGTTGCCTTCTCTAGGCTATGCAGCAGGGATTCGGTTTCGGTAGCCAAAAAGTCTCCTTGCTTCTTGCAAAATTTTAAGAAAACATTAATAGTGTCTTTGAAGATTATTCTATTCCGCCTTGTGGGTAGAGTGTTCACCAGTTGTCCGGGAGACCTGGGTTCAATCCCAGTTCGCGTCATACCTATGACTTTAAAAATGGTACTCGATGCCGCCTTGCTTAACACTCAACAATATAAAGTAGGATTCAAGGGTAAAGTGGAGCAATCTAGGGAAAGGAATAGCGCCCTCCCGTACACCTCGGTGTAGTAGCTGTTGAAAAGGGAGCCTTCGGGTCACCCTCTACTTAGGTCGCCAACTTTACTTTACTTTACATATGCATACATATATATCTGATATATCATCATCATCATCATCATGTCGTGCCGCTAACACGGATATCCCTGACCCTCTCTCGCCACTTTTCCCTATCGTTCATCGCCTCTAGCCGGTCTTCAGGGCTACATCCCGATTCCTCGCATAGCTGCTGTATGTATGTTCTAGCTGGTCGTCCTGGGTTTGTTCGGCCATATGTGGGGGTCCATAGGAGTACATCACTTATGAGCTCGTCTCTGCTTCTCCAGCAGTGTCCTGCGTGTCTGGTTCGTCTAACTTGGATAGTTTTCGTGATGGGAAGCAGATATATACCGGCCCATACGTGGGTAGAGTGTTCTCCAGTGGTCCGTAAGGCCAGGATTCAATCCCAGGTCGAGTCATACCAATGAATCAAAAATAGTATTTCATGCCTTTTTTTACACTCATCATTATAAGGTTCGGATCAAGGATAAGTGAAGCAATACGGAGAAAGGAGTATCGACATCCCCAACAACTTGGTGTAGTAGCAACTGAAAAGGAAACGTTCGAGTAGTCCTCGACTACGGTCGCTGACTTATATGTATGTTGAATAAAGAAAACGGAAAGAAAAACACCTATAAATGGATGGGAAAAGATTGACTACTAAATTAATTCCACATTGATTAGTTTCACCGACGCATTTCGTTTGAAATTCATAATCCCCAGCCTGAAGATGGCAAAAACATTTTCTTCCTGAAATTTTCGTAATTCCATGTTAATCAATCCTGTGTATATCTGTCGGATTAAACCACATAACTAACTCGAATATATATTTATATATACCCGCTTCCACACACACACACACACATTGGTACATAAGAAAGTCAGTTGCCTTCCGATTTTAAAAGCGTTTATTTTATAAAAGAATTACTAATTTTCCAATAAAATCTCATTTCTTTTAAATGCACTGAATTCAATGATGAACATTAACCACATAGATATAAAATTATACAAGGGTCATTTCCAATCAAAATTTAATGAATACGGATGTACCAGTCTTAGAACTGTTCGATCCTTTGCTTCTATTTCTTAGCCTGCTCATAAACATTTAAGTCAATGTCGAGCTTGTTCTTTTGATTCTGTAACTGAGTCTTTGGCTACAGTAATATTGATCGAATTTCGATCCCAAGTAGCAGTTAAGAATTTGAAAGCTGATTTTCAAAGCAAGTGGTCCTTTCGCACAGAGTAGAATGAGCTTTTTAGCCTGTTTAAAACACATCGTAAGATATCTATCTATCTATCTATCTATCTATCTAGTTGGTTCCTTTCTCTCTCGCTACCCCTTCCTATTTATCGATCTATCTTTGTTTGAACATGTCAATCTTACTGTGTGTATATATCTAAGTTATTTAAGCTTATCTACTTGCCTGGTGTAAAATAAATATAAACGAACCGATCAATCGATAGAAAGGAAGGAATAGACAGATACTCTGGATAGATAGATAGATAGATAGATAGATCCTCTTAATATCAGTATAGAAAAATCAATTTTCATATTTATTTGTGCATGTACCGAAATGAAAGATCAATTCATAATTTCTATTGATCTTGTGGCTTATTGACTAGATTTTTACATTACTAAACCCAGACACGATCAAACCATACATAAAGCATTATTTGATATACAAATGCGTATGAAATTTTTAATATATATATATATATATATATATATATATATATATATATATATATATATATATATATTTATATATATATATATATATATATATATATATATATATATATATATATATATATATATACACGAAAGATACACACTAAGATAAATAGGAAGGGCTAGATAGAAAGATATAGATAGAGACAAACGATATATATATATATATATATATATATATATATATATATATATATATATATATTGTTAGAAAGAGAGATATAGAAATATATATATATATAGCTAGATAGAGAGAAATAGAAAGAGGCAAACGAGATATATATATATATATTGTTTTATTTATGTTCCCCAACTGTAATTACCATGCTGTCTCTATTACCAATGGTGTCTCTGTTCATCATATTATATATATATATATACATAAGAATAAAACAACAAAAAACATTTTTAATATATGCATGTGAGTAAAATTTTGAATATATATATATATATATATATATAAGGGTGTAAGATAGTTGCAAATCGAAAAAATGAATCGGCAATATACCGGAAATTAGGCATGTATTTTTTTTTTTTCATTTCACCATACACGATGTCCATTGTGTCAAATGCCGAACCCTCTGAATACTAGCCACCTTACTTCAATCGAGGAGATGCTGTTTTACATATCAAACTAAACTGAATCAGATTGTGAAGCCCCAGTTCAGAAGATCTGAAGAGTGAGGAGTACCTTCTTTGCCATTAGTCTAAGGTCCACTCTGATCTGGAGAAGTAGTGTTTAATAGGGTTAGTCTGATTAATCTATTTAAAAATCATATGTTTATATTTGATAGGAACACATGATCCCATGTAACTGTGAATTATTTTTATTAATAGTAACTTGAAACCATATAAGTGTGTGCAAACAAATCACCCATATAATTATAATCATAAAACGGGAACGTTTGAAACCATTCAGTTATATTCAAATTATTTATGTCAGGAATATAGGATATCAGGAGTATAAAGGGAGTATAAAAAAACTCTTTAAAGAATACGCAAAAATAATTACATATTCCATGAACTTGATTTCCTAACCTCAAGGCATAAAATAATCCTAAACGAGTTGATATGTCGTAAAATATTTCAATCGGAAAGGTTTTTACAGTCCCTGTGGAACGGCCGGGGCTCCCCTGTTTTCTGCCAATATATACTGAAAGATGTATCCGTGGTGTAATGGTTACCGTCGTAGGAAATGGACACAATGACACGAGTTCAAACCCTGGATGAGGCTGATTGTATTTCACTTCGCACTAATACCCTTGGGAAAGGTATGAATCCAATTATCCTCTTTCTAACTATGGATAAATCGTACAGTAGATTGGGTTCTTTAGCCTTGGTTAGGCAGTCAAACTAGAAACCTGTTAAATTCCGCTTAAAAATTCACCTTGCGTCACATCATGCCCGTGCAGAGGGGTCAGTAAATCAAAGATCCTTCGGGTCACTCTTGGGTCACCAATTTTATTTACATATATTTGTAAAAGATATCTAATACTATAATCAATAATCTATAAACTTTATGTCAATGGTCAACCTCTCATTCCAAGAAAACAAACAAAGAATAGCTGCATGTGTAACTGGTTGGTTGGTTTGGTTTTATGGCATATCAACCTCTGTAGGTTATTTAACGCCAAATCCAGTTTTATGTAAATAATCAGTTCTATTTCAAACAATTCACTTTAGCATGAGTACACAGTTTAATTGTCAAAAACATTTCTATTTCAAACTATTCAGTTTATTCAAACAGTTCTTATCCAGCCTATTCAGTTCAGCGTAAGTACATATTTTGTTTACACAGTTAAATGTCAAAACAGTTCTATATATAACAATTCAATTTAGTGTAAGTACAGTTTCAATGTCAAAAACAGTTCAATTTCAAACAATTCAGTTTAGCATAAGCACGCAGTTTAGATGTAAGTACTGTTTCAGTTTGGCATAAGCACGCAGTTTAAATGTAAATACAGTTTAATTTTCAAAAACATTTCTATTTCAAGCTATTCAGTTTACTCAAACAATTTAGTTTAGCACAAGTATGCAGTTAGTTCTATTTAACCCATAGATAGGGCCCTATCAGGTGCTACCATACCGGGCCAGATTGGACATGGGAGCAATAGCAATGAAGGGAAGCTCCGTATTCCCAAAAGCCCCAGTATTACTGAAACCTCATCATCAGATTGCTTAGTGTCATATCCAGGACAATCAGGGGTGGGGGGCTTACCCCTCTGCAGAGGTGCAGTCGGTATATTCTACAGCCACAGCCGACTGGGCAACCATGTGTAACTGTCTCCCTTATAATACCAATAACGGGGCGTTTGTTTGTTGTGCTCCAGGACCAGGGAGGCAAGTGGTTCGATGAATGACGAGCTTGCGGCTCATGCTGTGCCGATCTGCTTATCAGTGAAGGAGGGAGTGTTTATACGTTGCCTATTGTGAGATGTTTACTTATTATTGGCTATATTAATTCAAGAGTATCTGAATCACTAAATGTTATAAATTGTGCATGATGTATTATAGTTGATATTTTCCCTCCAGAAATAGTATTGTGTTGAAAAATTTGAATTAATGAAAAATTATCGTTCTTTAGGAATTCCCACGCTGCTTCATATATATATATATATATATATATATATATATATATATATATATATATATATATATATTCACACACAGAGTATTTCTCAGGGTGTATATTAGACAGTACTAATATATTTTTTTATATATTTTCTGATGCAGCGCCAGTTCGAATTTATGTCACAAACCGCCAATATGAGAGAGTGAGAGAAAGAGAGGGGGGTTAGAAGAATAGAGACTAGAAAGAAGGAGAGAAAGCTTAGTGGGAGAGACACTGGAGAAAGAGACAGAGGCAGAGAAATAAAGAGAAAGAATAATTGACACTGAGAGATAAAAACACCTAAGGCTTGAGAGATATTAGTAAAAAGAATAAAAGATCGATAGAAAGGAATGAACAAACAGAGAGATGGAGAGACAGGAATAAAAAGATGGATAAATAGACAAAGATGAACAAATTGATATGTATATATATATATATATATATATATATATATATATATATATAGAGAGAGAGAGAGAGAGAGAGAGAGAGTTGGGGAGAAAGAGATGAGATTAGAAAGACGAGCCCTAAGTCATGAAGTAGAAAAGCTTTTTAAAAAAACTAATCTTCGTACGTGCACATTTCTGACAGAAAGGATCTTGCGACGTGATAAAAGGACCCAGTATTTCCCAGAGAGCTCCAAGACAAAAGGGTTTTCTACGCTAATGGTTTTCGGTACCCTTGGTAGGGGGTTGAAACCGCGAATGGAAAAATGCTATGAAACGACAATGAGAAACCGGAATCAATATTCCATTATCTGACCGGCTTACAAAATACCAAACTGACATTTTGGTCGCAATGAGGCCAGCTCGACTGAGGTGATTATGTCAGTTGTATTCTTTTTCTTCTAATGTTAAAGGAATTAGAAAAGTGATCTGAACTGCCATTGTAGCAGTTTATGTAATCGTAAATGTTTCTGTAGAAAATCTGTACGTTAGGCTTTTGAAAGGTAAAAAATATACAATTCGGCATCCAAATCTGTTCACTACCAAGTATATTTTTAAATCATGTACGTCAGGTTTATCTTGATGAAAATAGAAATTCTTCTTCATTGGGTGTTTAAAATAGTTTTCTTTTCATACGAACCAAATATGTTCACGGAAATCTATATCCATTAAAGAACCGATGTTTTGAATGCCTGTTACTGTAACGTACTAAAAAATGGAACATCATAACGAGACTTTTGTAAGAACACTGGTTAATTTGCTCTAACGTAGAGAATAAAACAATTTCCAATATAATTTACAGCAATGATAGAAGTGTGTGATCTAGACTTGCGCTCACCTAGATCATTATGCTTTTTCAATGAAGATAGCATCAAATGTTGATTATACAACAGTCACTCTGATCTATTTATGAGCCATTAACTATAATGGTAATTCTATTTAGATAATGTGACACATCGAGCTTAAAGGCTGTCCAAGGCATCTTTTAAGTGCACTTCATACACACATTCACACACACACACAAATATATATATATATATGTGTGTGTGTGTGTGTGCGTGTGCGTGTGTGACCGATATTAAGCACTTTGATGTTGATTTATATACATATATGCAACTTATAATCTTTTACAGATCATATATCACTGCCGTCTCCCTCTATCTAATCCCTCACCACCTGCACCCCACCACTCATATCCTCTCATATGACTCGTCAATCCTGCAGCAGATCCAAAAAGCCTGAAGCAGATGTTAGGTAATGAGGACGCTCTCCTTACTTGACCGATTGGATCAGCCTGTGAAATTTGATGCCTAATTGTGTCCACGGATCGTCTCTCATGAGACTTCTGATGATTGACATATGCAACCTTAGAGAGCAAAATCAGACCGCATGTCTGATATCGGCATCCATTCACGATCTCACCAACATTACTGATGTTTCCCTTCCGAAGTTGACACGAGGTTTCGATGTTCTGTGTATTCTCTCCCAAAACTGGTGCAGCCGTCAATCACATGGATTCTCTATTCAGACCACCTCAATCCCAGCTTCTCGCAGTTGTCAATATATATTTTACTGTCAAAAGGTTGCTTTTTAAGCAATCCTTATACCTCTTCGAAGACTTATGCTACGGACTTTTGCTATGATGTAGCTGACCCTAAAGGTATTGTTTCACTAGTCTATCATCATTCATCTATCAATTGCATTTGGGCCGTTATCGTGAGAGACCCGATGCTTGTGCATCCAACCTTCGTGAGGATTTCAGTGTCAGGTATTTTGATAATCCATTTGATTTTGAGAATACGTCTCAAAAACTTTTTATGAAATTACGCAAGTATTTTCAGATACTTCCAAAGCAATGTTCATGTTTTAAATGAGTACAAAAGAACACTCAACTCGCATGAGCATTAGACATTCATTTTAATCTTATGGGTAATATTACCGTTCGTGCATACCTATTTTTCAAGCATCCCATTTGCCAAAAATATTTTGAAAGTATAGCTGAATTTTAGTATCCAAAAAAACCTAAAATGGTCAATGTAATTCCCGGACAAGTTCCTATAATAATCTAACTAGTATCATGAACGGTTATGACTGGCTCACTTGTTACGGTGGTAAGCATTACTTTTGTTTTTGACAAGCTTATTTTAAAACCAAATCCAGTAAATAGGGCTGAAAATAAATCAACATTATGTTGCATATCATCCACAATATGGGCTAGAAAGTCAATGTTGTCAGCGTCATGGAATTCTCTAATCAATGTATTGAAAAGTCTTCGACAGTTGAACTTTCTCAAGTCTAAAAATCGTGCAGTTCTAAATTCCAAAAGACCCCCACCTCATAACGCTGAAACGCACGATTCAGCATCACAGAAAATTATATTGAGGATTGTGTTAGGGCCAAAATATCTCCCTGCTATACACAGTAAACTACAGGAATCTCAACCGACAACCTACCACTTACGACAATTTTAATCTTCTTACATCTGAGCATTATTTTCAAAAATTGGTAGGAAATCTGTTTCTCCAAAAGTCGCCGGAAATGCATTCCTATTTTTTCACGTATCCTTCAAAATGCATCCCTATTTTTTCACCTATCCTCCAAAATGCATTCCTATTTTTTCGCCTATCCTCCAAAATGCATCCCTATTTTTTCACTTATCCTCCAAAATACATCCCTATTTTTTCACCTATCCTCCAAAATGCATTCCGATTTTTTCACCTATCCTCCAAAATGCATTCCGATTTTTTCACCTATCCTCCAAAATGCATCCCTATTTTTTCACCTATCCTTCAAAATGCATTCCTATTTTTTCACCTATCCTTCAAAATGCATCCCGATTTTTTCACCTATCCTCCAAAATACATCCCTATTTTTTCACTTATCCTTCAAAATGCATTCCTATTTTTTCACTTATCCTTCAAAATGCATCCCTATTTTTTCACCTATCCTCCAAAATGCATTCCTATTTTTTCACCTATCCTCCAAAATGCATCCCTATTTTTTCACCTATCCTTCAAAATGCATCCCTATTTTTTCACGTATCCTTCAAAATGCATCCCGATTTTTTCACCTATCCTCCAAAATGCATCCCTATTTTTTCACCTATCCTTCAAAATGCATTCCTATTTTTTCACCTATCCTTCAAAATGCATCCCGATTTTTTCACCTATCCTCCAAAATGCATCCCTATTTTTTCACCTATCCTTCAAAATGCATTCCTATTTTTTCACTTATCCTTCAAAATGCATCCCTATTTTTTCACCTATCCTCCAAAATGCATTCCTATTTTTTCACCTATCCTCCAAAATGCATCCCTATTTTTTCACCTATCCTTCAAAATGCATTCCTATTTTTTCACCTATCCTTCAAAATGCATCCCTATTTTTTCTCCTATCCTCCAAAATGCATTCCTATTTTTTCACCTATCATTCAAAATGCATCCCTATTTTTTCACCTATCCTTCAAAATGCATCCCTATTTTTTCATTATCCTTCAAAATGCATCCCTATTTTTTCACCTATCCTCCAAAATGCATCCCTATTTTTTCACCTATCCTCCAAAATGCATCCCTATTTTTTCACCTATCCTCCAAAATGCATCCCTATTTTTTCACCTATCCTTCAAAATGCATTCCTATTTTTTCACGTATCCTTCAAAATGCATTCCGATTTTTTCACCTATCCTTCAAAATGCATCACTATTTTTTCACCTATCCTTCAAAATGCATTCCTATTTTTTCACCTATCCCTCAAAATGCATCCCTATTTTTTCACCTATCCTTCAAAATGCATTCCGATTTTTTCACCTATCCTCCAAAATGCATCCCTATTTTTTCACCTATCCTCCAAAATGCATCCCTATTTTTTCACCTATCCTCCAAAATGCATCCCTATTTTTTCACGTATCCTTCAAAATGCATCCCTATTTTTTCACCTATCCTTCAAAATGCATTCCTGTTTTTTCACTTATCCTTCAAAATGCATTCCTATTTTTTCACCTATCCTCCAAAATGCATTTCTATTTTTTCACCTATCCTCCAAAATGCATCCCTATTTTTTCACCTATCCTTCAAAATGCATTCCGATTTTTTCATCTATCCTCCAAAATGCATTCCGATTTTTTCACCTATCCTCCAAAATGCATCCCTATTTTTTCACCTATCCTTCAAAATGCATTCCTATTTTTTCACCTATCCTCCAAAATGCATTTCTATTTTTTCACCTATCCTCCAAAATGCATCCCTATTTTTTCACCTATCCTCCAAAATGCATCCCTATTTTTTCACCTATCCTTCAAAATGCATCCCTATTTTTTCACCTATCCTTCAAAATGCATCCCTATTTTTTCACGTATCCTTCAAAATGCATTCCGATTTTTTCAGCTATCCTCCAAAGTGCATCCCTATTTTTTCACCTATCCTTCAAAATGCATCCCTATTTTTTCACCTATCCTCCAAAATGCATTCCTATTTTTTCACCTATCCTCCAAAATGCATTCCTATTTTTTTCACCTATCCTTCAAAATGCATCCCTATTTTTTCACCTATCCTTCAAAATGCATTCCTATTTTTTCGCGTATCCTTCAAAATGCATCCCTATTTTTTCACCTATCCTTCAAAATGCATTCCTATTTTTTCACCTATCCCTCAAAATGCATCCCTATTTTTTCACCTATCCTTCAAAATGCATCCCTATTTTTTCACTTATCCTCCAAAATGCATCCCTATTTTTTCACCTATCCTCCAAAATGCATCCCTATTTTTTCACTTATCCTCCAAAATGCATTCCTATTTTTTCACTTATCCTTCAAAATGCATTCCTATTTTTTCACCTATCCTCCAAAATGCATCCCTATTTTTTCACTTATCCTCCAAAATGCATCCCTATTTTTTCACCTATCCTCCAAAATGCATCCCTATTTTTTCACCTATCCTTCAAAATCCATTCCTATTTTTTCACGTATCCTTCAAAATGCATTCCGATTTTTTCAGCTATCCGCCAAAGTGCATCCCTATTTTTTCACCTATCCTTCAAAATGCATCCCTATTTTTTCACCTATCCTCCAAAATGCATTCCTATTTTTTCACCTATCCTCCAAAATGCATTCCTATTTTTTTCACGTATCCTTCAAAATGCATCCCTATTTTTCACCTATCCTTCAAAATGCATTCCTATTTTTTCACCTATCCCTCAAAATGCATCCCTATTTTTTCACCTATCCTTCAAAATGCATCCCTATTTTTTCACTTATCCTCCAAAATGCATCCCTATTTTTTCACCTATCCTCCAAAATGCATTCCGATTTTTTCACTTATCCTCCAAAATGCATCCCTATTTTTTCACCTATCCTCCAAAATGCATTCCTATTTTTTCACCTATCCTCCAAAATGCATCCCTATTTTTTCACCTATCCTTCAAAATGCATCCCTATTTTTATACTTATCCTTCAAAATGCATCCCTATTTTTTCACCTATCCTCCAAAATGCATCCCTATTTTTTCACCTATCCTCCAAAATGCATCCCTATTTTTCACCTATCCTCCAAAATGCATCCCTATTTTTTCACCTATCCTTCAAAATGCATTCCGATTTTTTCACCTATCCTTCAAAATGCATCACTATTTTTTCACCTATCCTTCAAAATGCATTCCTATTTTTTCACCTATCCCTCAAAATGCATCCCTATTTTTTCATCTATCCTTCAAAATGCATTCCGATTTTTTCACCTATCCTCCAAAATGCATCCCTATTTTTTCACCTATCCTCCAAAATGCATCCCTATTTTTTCACCTATCCTCCAAAATGCATCCCTATTTTTTCACCTATCCTCCAAAATGCATCCCTATTTTTTCACCTATCCTCCAAAATGCATCCCTATTTTTTCACGTATCCTTCAAAATGCATCCCTATTTTTTCACCTATCCTTCAAAATGCATTCCTATTTTTTCACTTATCCTTCAAAATGCATTCCTATTTTTTCACCTATCCTCCAAAATGCATTTCTATTTTTTCACCTATCCTCCAAAATGCATCCCTATTTTTTCACCTATCCTTCAAAATGCATTCCTATTTTTTCATCTATCCTCCAAAATGCATTCCAATTTTTTCACCTATCCTCCAAAATGCATCCCTATTTTTTCACCTATCCTTCAAAATGCATTCCTATTTTTTCACCTATCCTCCAAAATGCATTTCTATTTTTTCACCTATCCTCCAAAATGCATCCCTATTTTTTCACCTATCCTCCAAAATGCATCCCTATTTTTTCACCTATCCTTCAAAATGCATCCCTATTTTATCACCTATCCTTCAAAATGCATCCCTATTTTTTCACCAATCCTTCAAAATGCATTCCGATTTTTTCACCTATCCTCCAAAATGCATCCCTATTTTTTCACCTATCCTCCAAAATGCATCCCTATTTTTTCACCTATCCTCCAAAATGCATCCCTATTTTTTCACGTATCCTTCAAAATGCATCCCTATTTTTTCACCTATCCTTCAAAATTCATTCCTATTTTTTCACTTATCCTTCAAAATGCATTCCTATTTTTTCACCTATCCTCCAAAATGCATTTCTATTTTTTCACCTATCCTCCAAAATGCATCCCTATTTTTTCACCTATCCTTCAAAATGCATTCCTATTTTTTCATCTATCCTCCAAAATGCATTCCGGTTTTTTCACCTATCCTCCAAAATGCATCCCGATTTTTTCACCTATCCTTCAAAATGCATTCCTATTTTTTCACCTATCCTCCAAAATGCATTTCTATTTTTTCACCTATCCTCCAAAATGCATCCCTATTTATTCACCTATCCTCCAAAATGCATCCCTATTTTTTCACCTATCCTTCAAAATGCATCCCTATTTTTTCACCTATCCTTCAAAATGCTTTCCTATTTTTTCACGTATCCTTCAAAATGCATTCCGATTTTTTCAGCTATCCTCCAAAGTGCATCCCTATTTTTTCACCTATCCTTCAAAATGCATCCCTATTTTTTCACCTATCCTCCAAAATGCATTCCTATTTTTTCACCTATCCTTCAAAATGCATTCCTATTTTTTCACCTATCCTTCAAAATGCATTCCTATTTTTTCACCTATCCTCCAAAATGCATCCCTATTTTTTCACCTATCCTTCAAAATGCATTCCTATTTTTTCACCTATCCTTCAAAATGCATTCCTATTTTTTTACCTATCCTCCAAAATGCATCCCTATTTTTTCACCTATCCTTCAAAATGCATCCCTATTTTTTCACCTATCCTTCAAAATGCATCCCTATTTTTTCACCTATCCTTCAAAATGCATTCCTATTTTTTCACCTATCCTTCAAAATGCATCCCTATTTTTTCACCTATCCTTCAAAATGCATCCCTATTTTTTCACCTATCCTCCAAAATGCATCCCTATTTTTTCACCTATCCTCCAAAATGCATTTCTATTTTTTCACCTATCCTCCAAAATGCATCCCTATTTTTTCACCTATCCTCCAAAATGCATCCCTATTTTTTCACCTATCCTTCAAAATGCATCCCTATTTTATCACCTATCCTTCAAAATGCATCCCTATTTTTTCACCTATCCTTCAAAATGCATCCCTATTTTTTCACCTATCCTCCAAAATGCATCCCTATTTTTTCACCTATCCTTCAAAATGCATCCCTATTTTTTCACCTATCCTTCAAAATGCATCCCTATTTTTTCACCTACCCTCCAAAATGCATCCCTATTTTTTCACGTATCCTTCAAAATGCATCCCTATTTTTTCACCTATCCTTCAAAATGCATTCCTATTTTTTCACTTATCCTTCAAAATGCATTCCTATTTTTTCACCTATCCTCCAAAATGCATTTCTATTTTTTCACCTATCCTCCAAAATGCATCCCTATTTTTTCACCTATCCTCCAAAATGCATCCCTATTTTTTCATCTATCCTCCAAAATGCATTCCAATTTTTTCACCTATCCTCCAAAATGCATCCCTATTTTTTCACCTATCCTTCAAAATGCATTCCTATTTTTTCACCTATCCTCCAAAATGCATTTCTATTTTTTCACCTATCCTCCAAAATGCATCCCTATTTTTTCACCTATCCTCCAAAATGCATCCCTATTTTTTCACCTATCCTTCAAAATGCATCCCTATTTTATCACCTATCCTTCAAAATGCATCCCTATTTTTTCACCAATCCTTCAAAATGCATTCCGATTTTTTCACCTATCCTCCAAAATGCATCCCTATTTTTTCACCTATCCTCCAAAATGCATCCCTATTTTTTCACCTATCCTCCAAAATGCATCCCTATTTTTTCACGTATCCTTCAAAATGCATCCCTATTTTTTCACCTATCCTTCAAAATTCATTCCTATTTTTTCACTTATCCTTCAAAATGCATTCCTATTTTTTCACCTATCCTCCAAAATGCATTTCTATTTTTTCACCTATCCTCCAAAATGCATCCCTATTTTTTCACCTATCCTTCAAAATGCATTCCTATTTTTTCATCTATCCTCCAAAATGCATTCCGGTTTTTTCACCTATCCTCCAAAATGCATCCCGATTTTTTCACCTATCCTTCAAAATGCATTCCTATTTTTTCACCTATCCTCCAAAATGCATTTCTATTTTTTCACCTATCCTCCAAAATGCATCCCTATTTATTCACCTATCCTCCAAAATGCATCCCTATTTTTTCACCTATCCTTCAAAATGCATCCCTATTTTTTCACCTATCCTTCAAAATGCTTTCCTATTTTTTCACGTATCCTTCAAAATGCATTCCGATTTTTTCAGCTATCCTCCAAAGTGCATCCCTATTTTTTCACCTATCCTTCAAAATGCATCCCTATTTTTTCACCTATCCTCCAAAATGCATTCCTATTTTTTCACCTATCCTTCAAAATGCATTCCTATTTTTTCACCTATCCTTCAAAATGCATTCCTATTTTTTCACCTATCCTCCAAAATGCATCCCTATTTTTTCACCTATCCTTCAAAATGCATTCCTATTTTTTCACCTATCCTTCAAAATGCATTCCTATTTTTTTACCTATCCTCCAAAATGCATCCCTATTTTTTCACCTATCCTTCAAAATGCATCCCTATTTTTTAACCTATCCTTCAAAATGCATCCCTATTTTTTCACCTATCCTTCAAAATGCATTCCTATTTTTTCACCTATCCTTCAAAATGCATCCCTATTTTTTCACCTATCCTTCAAAATGCATCCCTATTTTTTCACCTATCCTCCAAAATGCATCCCTATTTTTTCACCTATCCTCCAAAATGCATTTCTATTTTTTCACCTATCCTCCAAAATGCATCCCTATTTTTTCACCTATCCTCCAAAATGCATCCCTATTTTTTCACCTATCCTTCAAAATGCATCCCTATTTTATCACCTATCCTTCAAAATGCATCCCTATTTTTTCACCTATCCTTCAAAATGCATCCCTATTTTTTCACCTATCCTCCAAAATGCATCCCTATTTTTTCACCTATCCTTCAAAATGCATCCCTATTTTTTCACCTATCCTTCAAAATGCATCCCTATTTTTTCACCTACCCTCCAAAATGCATCCCTATTTTTTCACCTATCCTTCATAATGCATTCCTATTTTTTCACGTATCCTTCAAAATGCATTCCTATTTTTTCGCGTATCCTTCAAAATGCATTCCTATTTTTTCACCTATCCTCCAAAATGCATCCCTATTTTTTCACTTATCCTCCAAAATGCATCCCTATTTTTTCACCTATCCTCCAAAATGCATCCCTATTTTTTCACCTATCCTTCAAAATGCATTCCTATTTTTTCACCTATCCTCCAAAATGCATCCCTATTTTTTCACCTATCCTCCAAAATGCATCCCTATTTTTTCACTTATCCTCCAAAATGCATCCCTATTTTTTCACTTATCCTCCAAAATGCCTCCCTATTTTTTCACCTATCCTCCAAAATGCATCCCTATTTTTTCACCTATCCTCCAAAATGCATCCCTATTTTTCACCTATCCTCCAAAATGCATCCCTATTTTTTCACCTATCCTTCAAAATGCATTCCTATTTTTTCACGTATCCTTCAAAATGCATTCCGATTTTTTCACCTATCCTTCAAAATGCATCACTATTTTTTCACCTATCCTTCAAAATGCATTCCTATTTTTTCACCTATCCCTCAAAATGCATCCCTATTTTTTCACCAATCCTTCAAAATGCATTCCGATTTTTTCACCTATCCTCCAAAATGCATCCCTATTTTTTCACCTATCCTCCAAAATGCATCCCTATTTTTTCACCTATCCTCCAAAATGCATCCCTATTTTTTCACGTATCCTTCAAAATGCATCCCTATTTTTTCACCTATCCTTCAAAATGCATTCCTATTTTTTCACTTATCCTTCAAAATGCATTCCTATTTTTTCACCTATCCTCCAAAATGCATTTCTATTTTTTCACCTATCCTCCAAAATGCATCCCTATTTTTTCACCTATCCTTCAAAATGCATTCCTATTTTTTCATCTATCCTCCAAAATGCATCCCGATTTTTTCACCTATCCTTCAAAATGCATTCCTATTTTTTCACCTATCCTCCAAAATGCATTTCTATTTTTTCACCTATCCTCCAAAATGCATCCCTATTTATTCACCTATCCTCGAAAATGCATCCCTATTTTTTCACCTATCCTTCAAAATGCATCCCTATTTTTTCACCTATCCTTCAAAATGCTTTCCTATTTTTTCACGTATCCTTCAAAATGCATTCCGATTTTTTCAGCTATCCTTCAAAGTGCATCCCTATTTTTTCACCTATCCTTCAAAATGCATCCCTATTTTTTCACCTATCCTCCAAAATGCATTCCTATTTTTTCACCTATCCTTCAAAATGCATTCCTATTTTTTCACCTATCCTTCAAAATGCATTCCTATTTTTTCACCTATCTTCCAAAATGCATCCCTATTTTTTCACCTATCCTTCAAAATGCATCCCTATTTTTTCACCTATCCTTCAAAATGCATCCCTATTTTTTCACCTATCCTTCAAAATGCATTCCTATTTTTTCACCTATCCTTCAAAATGCATCCCTATTTTTTCACCTATCCTTCAAAATGCATCCCTATTTTTTCACCTATCCTCCAAAATGCATCCCTATTTTTTCACCTATCCTTCAAAATGCATTCCTATTTTTTCACTTATCCTTCAAAATGCATTTCTATTTTTTCACGTATCCTTCAAAATGCATTCCGATTTTTTCACCTATCCTCCAAAATGCATCCCTTTTTTTTTCACTTATCCTTCAAAATGCATCCCTATTTTTTCACCTATCCTCCAAAATGCATTCCTATTTTTTCACCTATCCTTCAAAATGCATTCCTATTTTTTCACCTATCCTTCAAAATGCATCCCTATTTTTTCACCTATCCTCCAAAATGCATCCCTATTTTTTCACCTATCCTTCAAAATGCATTCCTATTTTTTCGCGTATCCTTCAAAATGCATCCCTATTTTTTCACCTATCCTTCAAAATGCATTCCTATTTTTTCACCTATCCCTCAAAATGCATCCCTATTTTTTCACCTATCATTCAAAATGCATCCCTATTTTTTCACCTATCCTCCAAAATGCATCCCTATTTTTTCACCTATCCTCCAAAATGTATTCCGATTTTTTCACTTATCCTCCAAAATGCATCCCTATTTTTTCACCTATCCTCCAAAATGCATCCCTATTTTTTAACCTATCCTCCAAAATGCATCCCTATTTTTCACCTATCCTCCAAAATGCATCCCTATTTTTTCACCTATCCTTCAAAATGCATTCTTATTTTTTCACGTATCCTTCAAAATGCATTCCGATTTTTTCACCTATCCTTCAAAATGCATCACTATTTTTTCAACTATCCTTCAAAATGCATTCCTATTTTTTCACCTATCCCTCAAAATGCATCCCTATTTTTTCATCTATCCTTCAAAATGCATTCCGATTTTTTCACCTATCCTCCAAAATGCATCCCTATTTTTTCACCTATCCTCCAAAATGCATCCCTATTTTTTCACCTATCCTCCAAAATGCATCCCTATTTTTTCACCTATCCTCCAAAATGCATCCCTATTTTTTCACCTATCCTCCAAAATGCATCCCTATTTTTTCACGTATCCTTCAAAATGCAACCCTATTTTTTCACCTATCCTTCAAAATGCATTCCTATTTTTTCACTTATCCTTCAAAATGCATCCCTATTTTTTCACCTATCCTTCAAAATGCATTCCTATTTTTTCACCTATCCTCCAAAATGCATTTCTATTTTTTCACCTATCCTCCAAAATGCATCCCTATTTTTTCACCTATCCTTCAAAATGCATTCCTATTTTTTCATCTATCCTCCAAAATGCATTCCAATTTTTTCACCTATCCTCCAAAATGCATCCCTATTTTTTCACCTATCCTCCAAAATGCATTTCTATTTTTTCACCTATCCTCCAAAATGCATCCCTATTTTTTCACCTATCCTCCAAAATGCATCCCTATTTTTTCACCTATCCTTCAAAATGCATCCCTATTTTTCACCTATCCTTCAAAATGCTTTCCTATTTTTTCACGTATCCTTCAAAATGCATTCCGATTTTTTCAGCTATCCTCCAAAGTGCATCCCTATTTTTTCACCTATCCTTCAAAATGCATCCCTATTTTTTCACCTATCCTCCAAAATGCATTCCTATTTTTTCACCTATCCTTCAAAATGCATTCCTATTTTTTTCA
Source organism: Sepioteuthis lessoniana (assembly GCA_963585895.1). Classification (NCBI taxonomy): domain Eukaryota; kingdom Metazoa; phylum Mollusca; class Cephalopoda; order Myopsida; family Loliginidae; genus Sepioteuthis; species Sepioteuthis lessoniana. Next base: position 20,883,965 of record OY757915.1, on the reverse strand, counting down.
CCTATCCTTCAAAATGCATCACTATTTTTTCACCTATCCTTCAAAATGAATTCCTATTTTTTCACCTATCCCTCAAAATGCATCCCTATTTTTTCATCTATCCTTCAAAATGCATTCCGATTTTTTCACCTATCCTCCAAAATGCATCCCTATTTTTTCACCTATCCTCCAAAATGCATCCCTATTTTTTCACCTATCCTCCAAAATGCATCCCTATTTTTTCACGTATCCTTCAAAATGCATCCCTATTTTTTCACCTATCCTTCAAAATGCATTCCTATTTTTTCACTTATCCTTCAAAATGCATTCCTATTTTTTCACCTATCCTCCAAAATGCATTTCTATTTTTTCACCTATCCTCCAAAATGCATCCCTATTTTTTCACCTATCCTTCAAAATGCATTCCTATTTTTTCATCTATCCTCCAAAATGCATTCCAATTTTTTCACCTATCCTCCAAAATGCATCCCTATTTTTTCACCTATCCTTCAAAATGCATTCCTATTTTTTCACCTATCCTCCAAAATGCATTTCTATTTTTTCACCTATCCTCCAAAATGCATCCCTATTTTTTCACCTATCCTCCAAAATGCATCCCTATTTTTTCACCAATCCTTCAAAATGCATCCCTATTTTTTCACCTATCCTTCAAAATGCATCCCTATTTTTTCACCTATCCTTCAAAATGCATTCCTATTTTTTCACGTATCCTTCAAAATGCATTCTGATTTTTTCAGCTATCCTCCAAAGTGCATCCCTATTTTTTCACCTATCCTTCAAAATGCATCCCTATTTTTTCACCTATCCTCCAAAATGCATTCCTATTTTTTCACCTATCCTTCAAAATGCATTCCTATTTTTTTCACCTATCCTTCAAAATGCATCCCTATTTTTTCACCTATCCTCCAAAATGCATCCCTATTTTTTCACCTATCCTTCAAAATGCATTCCTATTTTTTCACGTATCCTTCAAAATGCATTCCGATTTTTTCACCTATCCTCCAAAATGCATCCCTATTTTTTCACTTATCCTCCAAAATGCATCCCTATTTTTTCACCTATCCTCCAAAATGCATCCCTATTTTTTCACCTATCCTTCAAAATGCATTCCTATTTTTTCATCTATCCTCCAAAATGCATCCCTATTTTTTCACGTATCCTCCAAAATGCATCCCTATTTTTTCACTTATCCTCCAAAATGCATCCCTATTTTTTCACGTATCCTTCAAAATGCATTCCGATTTTTTACCTATCCTCCAAAATGCATCCCTATTTTTTCACCTATCCTCCAAAATGCATCCCTATTTTTTCACCTATCCTCCAAAATGCATCCCTATTTTTTCACCTATCCTTCAAAATGCATTCCTATTTTTTCACGTATCCTTCAAAATGCATTCCGATTTTTTCACCTATCCTCCAAAATGCATCCCTATTTTTTCACCTATCCTTCAAAATGCATTCCTATTTTTTCACCTATCCTTCAAAATGCATTCCTATTTTTTCACCTATCCTTCAAAATGCATTCCTATTTTTTCACCTATCCTTCAAAATGCATCCCTATTTTTTCACCTATCCTCCAAAATGCATCCCTATTTTTTCACGTATCCTTCAAAATGCATCCCTATTTTTTCACGTATCCTTCAAAATGCATTCCTATTTTCCGAAGTGTCGTCAAAAATGCATCCGTGTTTTTTCAATGATTGTCTAAAGTGCATCCTTGTTTTTCCTAGAGTCCTCCAAAGTGCATCCTTGTTTTTCGCAGTACTCTTCAAAATGCATCCCTGTTTTTCCAAGTACCCTCTCTTCGAAGCATTGTCCAAAGCACATCGCTTATTTTCCATGTACCGTCTAAAATGTATCTCTGTTTTTAATTGTTTCCTTTTAAGTGCATCCCTGTTTTTCCAAGAATCGTGAAAAGTGCATTCATGTTTTTCTAAGAATCGTCAAAAATGCATCCCTATTTTTTCTAGTATCGTCCAAACTGAATCCGTCTTTTTCCATATATCATGAAAAGTGCATTCTTGTTTTTCTAAGTATTCAAAATGCAGTTCTGTTTTTGGAAGTATCGTCCAAAGTGCATCCCTCTTTTTCAAAATATCGTTCAAGGTGGCTCCCAACTTTTCAAAAAATCGCCTAAAGTGCATCCCTGTTTTTCCAAGAACCGTTCAAAGTGCATCGCTATAAGCAATATCAAATATTTTTGTCAAATAGACCAAAAACTGATTAAGAAGGACCTGTTGCGTGATACATCACTACTCCACCTGCCTGACCGAAAACATGTCAATTGTTCCCAAGCAAAATCTTAAGCCACTTCCTGATTTTGAACTGAATGCGAGAAAGATGGCCCAAAGATATGGAAAAATCCTAACCAACTAAATCTAAAACACACACACACACACACACACACACATATATATATATATATAGTAATTTACGAAGCTCTTTGCCTCGATGTGGCACAAGGCCGAATGAATTAGGCACCCAATGAGACACACACACATATGTGTGTGTGTGTGTGTGTGTGTGTCAACGATAAAAAAACATTTTGGTTGGTTGGTTGTATGACATATCAAACTTTGTAGGTTATTTAACGCCAAATCCATTTTTATGCAAATAGTTCTATTTCAAACTATTCGGTTTAGCATGAGTACACAGTTTAATTTTCAAAAAATCTATTTCAACCGATTCAGTTTATTCAAGCAGTTCTAATTCAGCTAATTCACTAATTCAGCTAATTTGTTTAGACACAGTTAAATGTCAAAACAGTTATATATTAAAAAAATCAGTTTAGTATAAGTACAGTCTCAATGTCAAAAACAGTTCCATTTCAAACAATTCAGTTTATCATAAGCACGCAGTTTAGATGTAAGTACAGTTTAATGGTTAAAAACATTTCTATTTCAAGCTATTCAGTTTTCAAAAACATTTCTATTTCAAGCTATTTAGTTTAGTCAAACAATTCAGTTTAGCACAAGTATGCAGTTAGTTCTATTGAAAGGGCCCTATCAAGTGCTACCATGCCGGGCCAGAGTGGACCTGGGAGCAATGGCAATGAAGGGGTGCTCCGTATTCCCCAAAACTCTATCAACACTGGAACCTCACCATCAGATTGTTTAGTGTTATATCCAGGACACTCATTGGTGAGGGGTCTTACCCCTCTGCAGAGGTGCAGTTGGTGTATTCTACAGCCCCAGCCGACTGAGCAATGAAAACATTTTACTGATGAATATAACAAAATATATTATTGATTTATATATATATATATATATACTCGTACACACTTACAATCACACACACACACACACACACATATATATATATATATATATATATTTATATATATACTTTTAAAAATTTTGGTCACATTAAGATTATAAATTTATTTCCATCTAGAGCATTGATATGAATCAACAACTCTAAAAAAATTTAACCGGATTTCTTCAGATCCAACATCTGTAAAGACAAAACAATTATTTTCTATCTTTTCTGATGATTGCTGTCCCCAGCATCATCTGGATTGACGATCTCTCTTTGACTGTGCCCTTTCAAATAACTTTTCAATCTAAGATCACTTATTCAAATCTTAATGCAGAGATATCAGACAAACTATATATATATATATATGTTTGTGTGTGTGTGTGGTTCAAATCCTGAATGAGGCTGTTTTTATTTTACATAGCGCCAAAGCTCTTGGGAAAAGTATGGGTAAATATTAGAGCTGACGAGATTCTTTAACGTATGTATGACATTTGGTTTTGGTAAAAGAAAATCCAGAATTCAAACTAGCAGTATTTTGTTTAAAAATTGACTGCACATGGCAGAGTAGTTTAGAAATTATCTACGTAGGTTTCCCCTAGCGGATCTTCCGGATAATTCTTGCTCCTTAAGTATTCTAGCTTTGCTCTACTTAGTGTATTGATCACTTTTACGAATTAGCCTAGGTAACTATTTTTTGGTCTTTTGGCTAGACATTGCGGTGTTGGTTGATTATTTTCATGCAGTCCAGATGTTTTTACTCTTTTCTTTTTTTTAACTGAATCTTTTTTCCCCTGGTATCAGTTCGTGAAATATCTTTTTATTTACAAATTGCATCATCTGTTATTTTTTCACGACACAGAGTTGTAGAAATAGGTATATAAAGATAATAATAATAATAATAATAATAATTATTATTATTATAATAATAAAAGTAATAATAATAATAATTATATATATATATATGTCAGTTTGCTTTTTTCAGTATTCTAAAATGATAAATATATATATATATATATATATATATGTATATATATATAATTTTAAAATAATGAATAAAAGCAAACTGACAATTGGGTGTAATGACGGCAAAGGAGTGACTTCACAAATCTCAGAGCTCCAAAATTGAAACCTCACTACTAGATGAAGTTTATCGTCATACCCAGGACACTAATTCCGATCACATACCTTCTAAGTCCTCTCTAACATTATGCAAAGATGTCTCCGAGAAATATTGTATCAACCCGATGTATTAATCAATAAACTTAATACCTTTTCAGTGTCTCGTATATTCCCTGCAATTTCATGGGATTCCATTACTACGGGTTTTGGTCAATATTCAACTAGCAATCTTTTGTTCCTTTTTCTCTATTTTCTTTTCTAATCGACCATTTTGTATTTTCTCCTTGCAAACCGAACAAACGAGGTCACAGTTGCTATTAACCTATGCCATTGTGCATAACTTTTCGAGCGTGTGGCTCTCAGGCCAAAAAGCAATGGAAGAAGAGAGCGAGTGACTGAAATGTCCACTTCACAAACTGCAAACATTGGTCAGTCATCACGATTGACTTAGCGCCGTAGCAAATGCCAAGAAGAGGGAGACAATATCAAATCTTCAGTCCAAACGTGCTTATCGCCCAGACCTCTAACGCTTCCCATTATCACTTGTCTTGATTCTAAATAATTCATGTACTCTAGGTAATCGAGCGTAATTACATAATCGTGCAAACGCATATATGTGTGTGTGTTCATATATATATATATATATATATATATATATATATATCTTGTATATGTGCATACACACACACACACACACACACACACATATATATATATATATATATATATATATATATATTATACAAACACATATAGATAGACTTTTTTATTAAGATTAAATGACTGAAACAGTGTTTATCGTTTGAAAAACCACAATGATTATGCCTCAAATGCAGATTTTTATATTGGTGTAAGATGCATTATATATATATATATATATATATATGAGTGTGTGTATACGGGTGCGTGCGCACATGCGTTGCAGGGACGAGTTTCAGCTAAAAAGTTCATAGTTTGATCAAGATACTCTCATAGAAGGTGAGCAAAGTGGCTTTGTTTTTAGATAAGAGTCCTCTTTTTGGTCCATACCTTTCTTCCGTCGAAGTTCCGGTGCTTGGAACCCATCAATCAAAACAGCTGACATGACGTTATATGAACCTTACAGTTCATATAACGTGAGGAAGTGCTCATCGCGTCACGGTAATAGTCGAATTAAACGGGCACGGTGACACGATTTCTAATCCCGGTCGAGACTAGTTGGATTTCACATAGCGCTAATACCCTTGTGAAAGGTATTCGTCCAGCTATGAGTAAATAGTAGGACAACCTGGACTCTTTAACCTTGTTATGGCCACTAGGGAAGGAAAAAGTCTAACCTGTTAAAAATGACTTTGAGTCGCATCCCGCTTATGTGGAAAGGTTGGGTAAGTATATGTATGAACGTTTCAGCCCACACTTTTATATATCCATCTATATATGCATATTCTACTATCTGTTCAGTTCATATCTATCTAATTCCTTTTTCTTTTTATCTCTATCCTTTATATATATTTCATTAAATATAGCATATAAGGTTTTAATTTAGGGTTTTCCTTCTCTTAGACCGGTTGCCTTAACAAGGCGAGAGATTCCAGTCCCTCATCTGTACCAAAGACAATACCTTAAAGACGTGTGTATAAAAATGATATAAGTATAGTATAGTATATATATATATATATATATATATATATATATATCAACCCAACTAAAGATGAATATGTTTTTCAGTGCATTTTTTGGTGGATAAGAGAAACATCAGAAAAGTTGTAATGTGTTGGCTGAAGTTTTATATGTCATTCTTTTTCCAGCCAACAACTTTTCAGCATACACAAACATACACTTATTTATAAATATGGGGATTCTCAGTGGTGTATTGGTCACAGTGCTGGAATCTAATGCCTGAAACTAGAGTAAGCGAGTTCGAACTATAGTCACGCTATTGCGTTCTTGTGTTGTATATTCGAACCGCTGAGCAAACAACGAAAAACTCATTGATATGTAACCGTATAATTTATATTTTTATTCTGCGACGGTGACGTTTGTGTGAAGTAGTAATACAGTTAGAGAGAGTTCGCACAAATCTTTCTTCTGTGGCGGGGACCCTTGTGTGTATTAGAGCGACGGCCGGAGAATACACATGACATGTTTGATTGAGTGACCCGTAGGTCTCTACCTTCGCTCGAGAGACCAGCGGACCTCTCCCTTTCGCTTGAGAGACAAACGGACCTCTCCCCTTCGCTTAGGAGACCAGCGTATCTCTCCCTTTGCTTGAGAGACCCACGGACCTTTCCCCTTCACTTGAGCGACCAGCGGATCTCTCCCTTCACTTTAGAGACCAGCAGACCTCTCCCCTTTGTTTGAGTGACCACAGGATCTCTACCTTCAGTCCAAAATTACAGACCTTATATTGTCTTTTCAAGTCCCATCCTCTTCGCCCTACGTATTGGCTGGTTATCGGAACTTACATGCTTCAGTTTTTTTTCTGGTAATTTGTTGATCTTATCTGCGAACGGAAATATCTTCCACTCTATCCATATGCAATAAATTATATTCTCGCCATCATATCTTATTTTTCTCTTTCCTGTGAAACTACTTTGTTAATTTTATCTTGCGACGGCATTGAATCTGCTAAGTTCATCGTCGCCAGCTAAGCTGGTATGTTACACTTGTTTTCACTCTCAGACTAAAACCCTTGTGAAAAGTATAAATCCTCTTACCCCCCCCTCTCAGCTATGGGTAAAACTTTACCATGACTGTTCTTCTGTAAGTCGGCATTTGCATTAAATAACCCACGAAAGTTGATATGCCAGTAAACAACCAAACCATATATATATATATATATATATAATTCCATTTACTTGAGATGGTGAAAGGTATTAGTCAAGGTTGACATTAATTGTGACGGATTTTATCATGATTATAATCATGGAACTATGGATTTCCTAATCCTTACGAATCTTCTCTCTTCTTTGAGACGGTTTATGTATTTACCTAACCACTCCCCAATGGATAGGATGTGACAAAAGATCAGTTTTTAAGCGGGGTAAATCAGGTTCTAAGTCAGAATTTTACTTCTCCTAGACTGGTTACCTAACCAAGGTTAAAGTACCCAGTCTGCCTCACATTTTCCTCCAGCTGATGGAAGAACAGATAATCCTGAGTCTTTTCTAAGAGCATTAACGCGAAGTTAAACCCAAACAGGTTCGTCCAATATTATTCCCTTTCCTACAACAATAACCTTTTAGCTATGTACGGGAAACGTCCGAGTATGTGTTAAAATCCTTGTCACCATTGTAGGAGTTCATTTTTTCTGTTGTTCACAGATTCCAATGTTGATAATCCTCGTCTGTGGATTTCCGCTACTATTAAAATCTAAAAGATCGATCTTCCTGGCAGAAAGTTCAACTAGCAATTGCATTTGAGGACATTTGAAAATGATTTTAAATGCTTTCAGTCCACGTCTCTGATTGGCCAGTTTTTACAGGCAGTGCCTGCTGTTGTCGGGAAAAATCATATATAGAAATAAACGATTTTGCGTACAGCCAATACCAAAGAGAATCCAGACACGTCACAAACGTCGTCACCGTTTATTGGGACACACTTCGGTCGGCCATGTTTGTCGGTATACGGATGTGGTCGGGTGTGACCTGGTTCCAGTGGCAGTCGGCCGAGGCCGTCTGACATGGATTCCAGGTCAGGAGCGCCAATAACGGCAACCTTGAGTCTCGGAGACTGTCAGACACGGGACTCGGTGGTTTTGAAAACGGCCAGTGAGTTAGTTACCAGAAGAACGACTAAAATTTCGAGGAGAAGCAAAACTGCTCCACCCCGCCCTAATTAAAGGCAGGCTACAATTTGAACAAGAATGTATTTTCCTTGCTCGACTTGAAAATACCACTTTACTCTTTTCTGTTTTTGAGACCAGTCCAGAGGGAAGTTGCAACATCAGCAATAAAGGGAGGTGAATTTTTCATTGGTTGGTCCGTTGGTTGTTTTTTTATGGTATATCAATTGTTATGGATAATCTAATGCCAAATCCTATTTATAAATAAATATTATATATATGTGGGTCAAATTTATCTATCTATCTAGATAGATAGATAGATTTGTGAGCGAATAGTTTGTAGCTAACATTATTTTAAAATAATTTAATAATAAAATAATAATAAATAATAATAATAATCTATAATAATAAAATTTAATAATAAAATCATTTGCTTGCACTCATTTAAATGGTTTCAAGTATTGTAAATGATTCAACAGTTTTATTTGACCTATAGATAAGACACTAACAGCTACTACCAAGTTGAGTCAGAGTGGACCTCGGAGTAATGGCAATAAAAGAGTACTCCAGATTTTCCAAAGTTCCCGAACTATAGCCTCACCCTCAGATGCAGTTTAGTATCATATCAAGGATACTCGTTTGTGAGGTCTTACCCCTCTACAGAAATGCAGTCGGCATATTCTACAGACCTAGCCGACTAGACTCGGACTTTTCTGTGATCATGTGTCTGATATTTTTCTTTTCCTGAAACGGATAACCTCATCTCGTCTTTGTCACTGTCTCCAACAATATTATTTGATACGCCCACAACACTCGAGCAGTTAATTAAAAGAATTATTGGAGTTTTTGTTTATCTTTCTTTACTCCCCGAGATATTTGCTTTTGAAATAATATTTACATTTTATAAAACTGTGTATGATAAAAATTTGCATTAGATAATTTCAGGCAACAAACCAATCCGATTTTTTAAAAGTTTCCCGAAATTGACCATCTTTTAGATTTAAATGATTTAGATCTATAAGCGGTATTTTTAAAGAAATCGTTGAGAACATATTTTTAAGTCAGTCAAACTCTTTGTCTTTGTAGTCATATTGGACAGTGATTTTTTATCATTAAGCGTTTTCTCACTGTTGTCTTCATCTTTATTGTTATATTCACAACGTTTCGGCAAATATGTCCTTCAGCCTTCTTCAGGTGTTTGTCGAACTCGGGAATTTACACGGATCTTCGAACTACGTCCTTTATTGAATCCACGGGGTTCACCTGTTCTGATTCCGTTAATCATAACCAGGTACAAATGTTTAGAATTCCGTTATTGTTACTCGCCTGCAGTCAGGATTGAACCTACAACCTCCTGATGATTGTCTTCTTAGAAGCTTAGCGAACCAACGGCTATAACCGTTACGCTATGTGTCCTTGGGACTTATAAAATTAATGTTCTTACATGACTAGAATTATTTCTATTATGTATGATTCTTTACCTGTGCTCATATTCAGAAAAAGGCCGGAGGACGTATCGACCGAAACGTTGTGCAAATAACAATAAAGATGACGACAATGGACAGTGGTTGTATGTAATCTGTATATGAAGGAATGTGATGTATGTGTTATTAGGCTCCTATAATGTCTGAGGTAATTCAAAAATAGGATTTCTTACAGTCTCGTCTCGTTAAAAGCACGAGTTATCGCCAAATCTCACCAAAATTAAGCGGAAATGTGCCTCTTCGGTACTTAGATGATGCACCACTTTAACAACAGCAGGTACAGTAAACACAAATTTACTTGGAAACAGGATAATACCCTTCTTATTCAATTTTATAAAATTTCTTTTAAAAAAAAATCGTTTGAACTTAAAATAATTATTGTCAGATAAAGATAATTCGACGGAAAATTTAAATCAGCGAAAAAATTTTAAATCTTTCTTACGAGATGTACAAAAAAATATTTGCTAAATCGTTCAACATAAACTTCAATAAAACTAACACACTTTTTCTTTTTTTCAATTTTTTTTTTTTTTTTTTGGTAACGATGTTAGTTTTTTTTTTATTTAAATAAGATATATTCTGAACACCTTTTTGTTGTAAAAAAAACAACAACTTTTGTTTAAAAAATGTAATGATTCATTTTTCATTTTTGATTAAAATTCATTAATATTTTCAAATCCATTCTTTCCTGGATTAATTTTGAAAGATTCTGAAGCTTTATTTTATAGAACTGTATTTAACAAATTGGAAATATAAAATTTAATTCTTTGTGTGTTGAGGGCGGGGGAGAAGTGGATCGCGAGTAGAATATTAAAAGTTTTCTTTAACCTTACAACTGTTATGCATTTATAATCTATGGAAGATAGTTTCAGAAATAATTTTGCTTAGTTTCATTTTACGCTTGTACCTGTTAATTCGCCGGAAAATGTATATTGTCCCTTTAAAGAGTCATTATACAGTGTACTTTACATGAAATATGACTGGATTTTCAAAACTATTTTTTTTAATGTGTGGATGGCATAAATAGTTTATTGTAATTAACTATATATATATATATATATATTCATTAAGAAAAAAACAACAAACCGTTCACATTAGGATTATAAGTTTATTTCCATCCTGTTACGCGTTTTTGAAAAATTCACCCATCTTCTATCCCCTCCCACCTTCTTTCCTGTGTCTATTCTGATTTATTTTATCCATAAGATCTGAAGAAGTCCTGTTAAATTTTTTTCGCGTTTTTGAATTTTTCAAAAACGCGTAACAGGATGGAAATAAATTTATAATCCTAATGTGACCGGTTTGTTGTTTTTTCTTAATGAAATTATTACTCTGTAATGTCTGTTACACTGAGCTCTTTACCAGGAAAATTTAGATGTTCACTCTTGAATAGTTTTCTTGTCCTTATGGAATTACTCCCAACTTCGGTTTAACTGGACCAAATAATACTATATATATATATATATATATATATATATATATATATGTGTGTGTGTGTGTGTGTGTGTGTGTGTGTGCGCGTGCGCGTTTTTTGTAGTGTATTTAATGCCAAATCCATTTTTATACAAATAAACAGTTTTATTTTAAACAATTCAGTTTAGCATAAGTACACAGTTTAAATGCCAGAAATATTTCTATTTCAACCAATTCCGTTTTGTATAAGAATAGTTTTTGTTTACACACAGTTAAATATCAAAACAGTTATATTTCAACAATTCAGTTTAGCTTAAGTATATATTTTAGCTTTATTTGACCTATAGATAGGACCCTATTGGATGCCACCATTCCGCACCAGAGTGGACCTGGGAGCGGTGGCAATGAAGGGATACCCCGGATTCACCAAAACTCCAGCATTCCTGGAACCTTACCATCAGGTTGTTTATTGTCATATCAGGACACTCACTGGGGGTGGGGCTTACCACTCTGCAAAGAAGCAGTCAGTGTCTTCTACTGCACCCCACCACCTGCCGACTTGGCAATTATGACAGTTTGTAATTGTGCATTTCTATAAGATTAAAAAAGAAAGGCCCATATTTTTTTATATGACGTTAAGTTATGATGATACACGTCTTTTCTTCAGTGTGTTCTTTTCTTGAAATGCATTCATTCAACCCCACTGAATCTGAGTCGGCTAGGGCTATACTCCGACTGCATCTCTGCAGAGAGGTAAGACCCCCCCATCCCCAATGAGTGTCCTGTATATGACGCTAAACAATCTGAAGATGAGGCACCAGCAATGCTGGAGTTTTGAGGAATGTGGTGTGCCCCTTCATTGCTATCACTTCCAGGTCCACTCTTGTCCGGAGTGGTAGCACCTGATAGGATCCTATCTATGGGTCATATAGAAGTGTTTGATATTTAAACTGAGTGCAAACAAATGACTTATGCTAAATTGAATTGTTTAAAAATAGAACTGTTTGATCAATTAACTGTATCTACAAAATATGTTTACAAGTCATATATTCAATATATATGTAAAAACTATGGTTGATATACCGTAAAATCAAACCAAACGAAACCATCAATCCCTCTGCTACGGGAAGGATGTGACCCATGGCCCAATTTTAAGTGGAGTACAGCTGGTTTGAATTCAGAGTTTTCTTTCTCTTTGAGCGGTTGCCTTGGTAAGGCTAAAAAAACTCAGTTTGCCCTGCCATAATAACAGTGAATGGCAGGTGTGAAGAGAAAAATTCATGCCTTTCCTAAGGGCATAAGCGTGAGGGGAAATACAAACAGCCTCATCCAGGTTTTGGACTCGGGTCACTGATTCTGTAGCTTATGACACAAAACGTTACCATATTTACCCAACCCCTCCACTCGGGTAGGATATGACACAAGGTCAATTTTTAAGCGGAGTTTAACAGGTTTGAACTCATAGTTTTCCTTCTCCTAGACTAGGCTGAATAACCTAGTCTATCCTACTATTTACCCATAGCTGGAGGGAGAATAATTGGATTCATACCTTTCCCAAGGGTATAAGTTCTATGTGAAATGCAAGCAGTCTCGTCCAGGATTTGAACTCGTGTCGCCGTGTCTATTTCCTACGACGATAACCATTACACCACGAGTACCTTCACTAAACGTTACGTTAAGCTCGGCTCTGGTGTCTTCTTTTTGTCTAGTTATTTTCAAAGCTCGGCTTACGTATGATAAGATACTACAAGTATGCGGCGCCCAATCAAATTTGAACTCAAATCTGCTAATTCAACACGCGAACAATTACACCACACGAGTTCCCCATGAATTTCTTTTTGTACAATTCTTCATTAAACTCAGTTGTGGCATAAGGCTAGTAGTATGGCGCACTCAAGGAGAACTGGGCCCACTAATAATCGTCTTTGAATCTAGCTTGCCAACCATTATGCCACATGAATACTTACCTGGCTTTAGGTGGGCCCTCTGGCATTGGGGTATAGAAATCAATGGTAGATTCGAGGCCGAAAAGCCCCCAGCTTCGGCTGGGCCACCTTCGAGTGGGCGAGCTGCAACATTGACAAGTTTGTCCCATATGTATAGCACGAGACCATACTGTCTAGTTCAAGCTATAACCCAGCATGTGTGCCCGGATCCAGATTTGGGTTCGTGACTCATTAGGCCTACATTGCACTTAGTGGGTCGATAAGCAGCACAGATCAGCAAGGTTCAAGTCTCGACTCGTGCCCGACCTTCCCCTCTCCTAAATCCCCACTAAAATCATTGACCTTGTGTCAGGTCCTGTCTGGTGGGAGGCAGCGTCAAATATCCATTATACCACATGAAGTACCCATTTTTTGGTAAATCCTCCCCTTCCTCATCGTAGCATGACTGTGACATTCCTTTATATGCAATTTACATACAATCAGTCAAATATCATTAAAGCTTTATTCGTCTAAGTAACTATTGTTTCTAACTTGTTTTTTGATATCCAAAGAAAAGAGTTATCTGATATTGTGTCACCTTAATTCTCCTCAGTCTTAAATAACTCGAGAGACTAGTCTAGATGTAAATGTGCAGGTTGCATAATGAAAGTATGTCTGGTAACATTTCTAACACGTTCGTCTTGACAGAAAAGCAGATTGATTAATTTCAACGGCATGTCAACTCGTCTAGGGTTATTTTATACCTTGAGATTATAGGAAATTTCGTTCATTGTAAATGTATATTTACATTTTTGTTGGGTTTTTTTGCATAACTTGTCCACGGTTTCAAGTATTCCTATCTATTACTAATAATGGTTTCAAGTAATGTCTTAAACATTTTTATAAGGGTACAAGTAACAAGTACTAATAATCTTCTAGTAAACAATTATAGTTTTAAGTAAGTTTTTAATAGAAATAATTTACATTTACATGGTAAACAAGTATTCCTATCGAATATAAATGATCTTCAAACGTATTTATTTGACTCATAGATGGAACCTTTGCAAGTGTTACCATCCTTAGGCAAAGTGGACCTGGGAGTAATGACAATGAATCGTTACCACATTTTAGGGGAGGTTTTACCCTTCTGAAGAGAATACAGTGAGGGAAATGGAATAGCAAACCTCCATGTTTTTTTACTAGATTTTAAGCAAAAAGTAAACTTTTATACTATCTAGTTAATTAAACATTACATTAACTGATTGGGTTCGAATTTGATTTCACCGGAACCTGGTTAATTTTAGGAATGATCTTAAAATCAGAGTATCGATTTTTGGATGAAAAATCAATCCATCATCGTGTAATCGAAGTTCTTGGGCGAGTGAAAAGTTTTGCAGTATTTTGGTAGTACTGGCTTGTTTGTGGCACGTATATCATGTGTCCGAAGCAGTTCAAGTCGTGTAAGGTACCTAGTGTGTTTAGTAGTATCGTGGTAATAAGTGTGCTGACACGTTATGTTCTGCTTCACTTCGTGTGTGATTCGAAAGCTACAAAGATAAAGATGCGTCGTTGTTTAATTTGGGAACTTACGCTTTAGGAATTCGAACCAGGCCATTATGCCGCAGAAGCAGCAAAAAATATTTACTGTGTGAAAGGTAAAGGCACCCCTGATCACAATGGAATAACCAAGAGGTTCAATAAATTACACTCGGCTGGCAAGTTTAGGTAGAACTAAAACTGAGGATACCGAGGCCGTGCTCAAAGTCAAGAAGCACATCCGGCGAGTAGCACTTGGTTTGGTATGGTTTCATGGCATATCAACCATTGTAGGTTATATATAGCTAAATCCATTTTTATACATAGGAACAGTTCTATTTCAAACAATTCAGTTTAGCATTAGTACGCAGTTTAAACACACAGTTAAATGTAAGTAAATAAAGTCAAGTTGGTGACTGTAGCCGATGGCGACCCGAAGGCTCCCTTTTCAATAGCTACTACACCGACGTGTAGGGGAGGGCACTACCCCTTTCCCTAGATTGCTCCACTTTACCCTTGATACGTACTGGTGTGCTGAGTGTTAAGCAAGGAGGTATCAAGTACCATTTTTTAAGTCTTTGGTATGACTTGACCTGGGATTGAACCCAGGTTTCCCGGGCCATTGGCGAATGTAAAAAATGTTAATTTCAAACAATTCAGTTTAGCGTAAGTACACAGTTAAGTTTTATTTGACCCTGAGATAGGATCCTATCAGGTGATACCATCTCGGGTCAGAGTGGACCCGGGAGTGGTATCACCTGATACCACTGCCGGGGTACTCTGCATTCTCCGAAGCTCCGGCATTACTGAAGCCTCACCATCAGATTGTTTAGTGTCATAACCAGGACACTCGTTGGGGAAGTCTTACCACTCTGCAGAGATATAGTCGGTGTATTCTACAGCCCCAGCCGACTGGGCAAGAGTAGCACTTGGAGAGCATCAGGCGGGCTCGGCATCATACTGTTCAGTGTAGTTCGTCACCTTTATGACCTCGGCAAGAGCATCCGATGCTGCTTAAGTGAGCCTTTTGTTACTTAAATATAGCAACACTTTTGACTCAGCCTAAAATTTTGCTGGCGAAATCGTAAACAGAATTTACAATCAAAGACATATTTTGATATCTGGTCGTGCAGATAGCACCGAATCCCTTGACTTTCTCTCTCTCTCCTGATAGGTCTTCATGACTGCATCCGGTGTCCGTACAAAGCTGATATGAATAAGTCTCTGCTGGTCGGCTAGCACCAGTGTGTCCATGTGTAGGAGTCCCTAAAAGAACGTCACTTATGAGTTCATCCTTACATCACTAGCAGTCGTCAGCATGTCTTGTTCATTTCACTTGGATGGTTTGTGAGATGGGAGGCAATCGTCGTACAACTGCTGTTTTGAGAAGTGCTGCTTCTTCAAGTATTTTGTTAGAGTCCAGTGATTTCAACATGTGCAAAGAAAAGGGATGGTCTGCTATTGACAGGTTGTCGATCATATGGAAATCTGACCTCTGTGATAAAATAAAACAGAATTTCTTCCAAGCTGTGGTCGTATCGGTACTACAGTATGGTTGCACCACATACCTTGTCTTAACATAACGAGAGTATTTTTTCTTTCATTTTACTATTAACTTTAAATCAAATCAAGAAAAAAATCTCCAAATATACAAAAATTTTGCAAAGGTAAATTTTATGTGAAATGTCCATGTAGGTACCTTAAATAAAGCTCTTTCGTCTTTAATATACTTAAACCGATGCATTGGTCTGATAAGTAGAGTGTTCGCCAATGGTCCGGGAGACCGGGGTTCAATACCAAAGACTCAAAAAATGGTACTTGATATCTCCTTGCTTAACACTCAGCATTATAAGGTAAGGATCAAGGGTAAAGTGGAGCAATACAGGGAAAGGAGTAGCGCCCTCCCTTGGTGTGGTAGCTATTGAATAGGGAGCCCACGTAATGCCACTGTGCTCGATTAAATTCGGCACAAGTTCACATCGTCTGAAATTTCGTTGAATTTGAATGAGACATTACTGTCTTTGAGTTAAATACTTACAGTTAACCTTTAATTGCCAGATCCTTCGATTCTTGTTATTTCAACCGTCGAGCATTGAGCTCTGTCTGTCACGAAAATGCCCAACGGTTGTCAAATTAAAATCCAAGCGCTGAGTTGTTCGCGCGTGTATTTGGCTCTCCCTTTCCCACTTTTAATTCCCGGCAAATTGAGATACTCGAATCAGTGAAAGCTGAAAGCTATCCGATCCAAATCCAGAATGCAGTCCTGTAATTATCCATTCTTGTTTTTCATCTCTCCTTCATCATCTTCTTCTTCTTTCAGGAAATCCAAGCCCTCCTGAGTCGGCATTGACACAGCAGCCAGTAGCAGCAGTGATTTTCTGGAACTCGGTCTCAGAGCCAGAGATTTTCGCAGTGCACACATCTAAATCCTTGATGAAGATGTTGGAATTCGAACAGGTGGGTTCGGAGAGTTTTACATTTTTACATGATCAGTTCGAAAATCGCCCTTCTCCTCTCAGTCACACTTTCAGCAGCAACGTAAACGAGCATATACACAAATACTTCGTACTTACAGTCATTGTTCCCAGGCTTTTTAGGCGCCTCTGGTGGTGTAATAGTTAGCAAGCTCGACTAGCAAACCTACACGAGTGATTTCGAGTCTCATTGGGTGCCCCTTTCATATGGCCTTGTGCCACATCTAAGCAAAAAGCTTAGTAAATTTCCATTGTTCCCAGCCTTTTCGTTTATTTCCTGATTTTATAATTTCTAACGAATTCGCAGCACGTAGCATGGCTTTGCGCTTCGCCTTGCTTGCGACTTGGTTGCTTCGCGACAAACTCGATACGCTCACACCTTGGCCTCTTTACGAAGGGCTCGTTTGTCTCACTATACAGTTTTTAAAATATTGTTATATTATTATAATAAACATTGTCTCTTCACAATATGTAGATAGGCATATCCTGTATTAAAATTCGGCTCAAAATCTTTTTTCAATATTCAAAGTTCAATCAGAAATGATAGACTATATGTTTGTCTTACTGTTTGGTTAGGTCCGGCCAAATTTTACTTGTAACCCATTCTTCTTCTTTTAGCTTAGAGCTATTACATCTTATATATTACTTTTTTCCAAATGTACTAAATAAACTACAACATTAGAGCATATTCACATCATATATTGTATTATACACATTACCTATTATAACTATTGGCCTAATGAGTAGAGTGTTCGCCAATGGTCCGGGAGAACGCGGTTCAATCCCAGGTCGATTCATTCCAAAAACTCAAAAAATGGTCCTTGATTCCGCCTTGCTTAACTCTCAGCTGTATAAGGTAAGGATCAAGGGTAGTGGAGCAATCCAGGGAATGGAGTAACGCCCTCCTATAGTAGCTATTGAAAAGGGAGCCTTAGGGCTACCCTCGATTAATTGTTTGCTTGGCCAGTCGGCTGGGGCTGTAGAATACGCAAACTGGATCTCTGCAGAGAGGTAAGACCCCCACCACCACCACCAGCGAGTGTCCTAAACAATCTGATGGTAAGGTTCCAGTGGTGCTGGAGCTTTGGTGAATGTGGAGAACCCCTTCATTGCCATCGCTTGCAGGTCCACTCTGGTCCAGAATTGTAGCACCTGATAGGGACGTGCTTATGGCTTAAATAGAACTAATCTGTGTACATATCCTAAACTAAATTACTAGAAATAGACCTGTTTTGATATCTAAACTGCGTATTCAAGCTAAACTTAATTGCTTGAAATAGAAATCTTTTTGAGATTAAAACTGTACTATGCAAAATGGAATTATTCGAAAAAAAACTGTTTTGACATTTAATTCTGAGTGGACAAAACTATACTCATACTAAATTGATTTGTGTGAATTAGACTAAACTGGATAGCTTGAAATAAAACTAATTTTGACAATTAAACTGTGTACTCATGCTATCTGAATTGTTTGAAATTGAACAGATTATTTGTAAAAAAAATGGATTTTGCTTTAATAACCTACAAAGGTTGTTATGCCATAAAATCAAACCAACCAACCAACTATAATTGTTTGCTTTTGATTTCGTACCTTTTACAAATCGCCTTTACCTTTTTACGTTTTTATTTCTCCATCAACTCTAGATGATTGGCCATTAAGAGAAAAAAAATTATTTTATTTGCTTATTTTGTTTAACGGCTTTGAGTTCACAGCCAAGTCAGCTAGGGCGGTAGATTAGGCCGACTGCATCTTTGCAGTGGGGGTAAAACTTGCCCCCACAATAAGTGTCATGGATAAGACACTCAACTGCATTTGATAGTGAGGCACCAAGTCCTGGAGCTTTAAGAAACATGGAGTACCTTTTCATTGCTATTACTCCCAGGTCCATTTTGATACAGATTTGTAGTACCTGTCAAGGTACCATCAATAGGTCAAATAGATATTTTTATTTATAATAATTGTTAGTTTATCAATATTAAATTACTGTTAGAAAGCATTACTTGAAACCATTTAACTGTATGCAAACAAATTAGCTCTGGCTTGTTTGAAATGTCAACTTTAACTATTCGTTTACAAATCATATATAGATAACATGTGTATAAACAGGATTTGATATTTAAATAACCTACAAGGGTTGATATGTTATAAAACTCAATCAACCAAGCTTATAGTTAAGACCAGTCGGCTAGGGTTATAAAATACACCGACTGCATCTCGCTAAAGGAGTAAAACTCCCATAACGAGTGTCCTGTATATGACATTAAACAATCTGATTGGGGAATTTGGAATACCCCTACATTACCATCACTCCTAAGTCCACTCTGACCCGGAGTGGTAGCACCTGCTCTATTGATCAAATAAAACTGTCTGACCATTCAAACCGTGTGCAAACAAAGGACATGTTAAATTGAGTTGTTAGAAATAGAACTGTTTGATCATTTAACTTCGTGTAAACAAATGACTCATGTTTGATTGAATAGTTAATGATACATGGTAATATTTACTACCATTTACCTGTGTGCAAATCAAACTATAAGATTGAAATATTTGAAACCGTTTACATGTATGAAAAATAGAATTATTTGTAATACATAGCAATATATAGAACCTTTTGACTGTGTGTAAATGAATGAATAATGTTGAATAAGATAATTAGTATTAAATAGCGATACTGGAAACCACCTCTCTATGTACAAAAATTATTATTATTGAATAGATGTATTTGTTAGATAGTTTCAATTATTGGTATCTAACTGTGGAGATATAATAGCAATACTTGTATGCAAACAAATTAGTTCTATCTCATTTAAAAATAAAATTACAGACAAATTATGCATTCACAAATCATATATATATAACCATTTAACTGTGTGCAAACAAATAAATGATGTTAAATTGAATTGTTACTTTTACATAGCAATACTTGAAACCCATTAACTTTGTTCAAACAAATGATTAGTTGTATATAGAATTATTTGTATTGGATGCAAATACTTGAAATTATTAAGCTGAGTGTAAAAAAAACTGAGCACTGGTTAGTTTAAAAAGTTTATCTACAAAATGTCTTTACAAATCATATATGTATAAAGAGAATTTGGTTGGTTGGTTGGTTGATTTTCATGGCATATCAACCTTTATAGGCTCTTTAACGCCAAATACATTTTTATGCAAAAGGTCAGTTCTATTTCAAACAATTCAGCTTAGCATGAGTACGCAATTTAATTGTCAAAAACATTTCTATTTCAAGCTATTCAATTTATTCAAATAGTTCTAATCCAGTTAATTCAGTTTAGTATAAGTACAGATTTTATTTACACACAGTTTAGTGTAAGTACAGTTTCAATGTCAAAAACAGTTCCATTTCAAATAATTCAGTTTAGCATAAGCCCGCGTTTAAATGTAAGTACATTTTAATTGTTAAAACATTTTCATTTCAACCTATTCAATTAAGTCAAATAATTCAGTTTAGCATAAGTATGCCGTTATTTCTATTCAACCCATATATAGGGCCCTATCAGGTACTACCATTCCGGTCCAGAGTGGACCTGGGAGCAATGGCAATGAAGGGGTGCTCTGCATTCCCCAAAGCTCCAACATTGTTGGAATCTCACCATCAAATTGTTTAGAGTTCATATCCAGGACACTCGTTGGGGGGGTCTTACCCCTCTGCTGAGATGTAGTCGGTATATTCTACAGCTCGAGCCGACTCGGCAAGAGGATTTGGTATTGAATAACCTACAATAGTTGATATGTAATAAAACCCAACCGACTAAATCTTATAGTTCTTTTAATACCGAAATATGATTTATATGTAAATATTTTCCTGTGATCATTACTATATTTTTAGTGTCCCATTGCATTGGGGGTGGGGGCTACCTAGCGTTGTGGTTAACATACTGGATGGAGGAACGAAAGCTTTCTTTTGTCAAAAAAAAAATTATCGAAAGCGATGGGAAGCAGCATGGTGGACGTACAGGCAAGCGGATAAACCCTCTGACGGCTCAACTCTGTGCCTAACCTGGTTCTGGGTGTATGATTCCCACGGTTCAATGGCCAGGATCGATTAGTTCGATCGGGGAACTACTGCTGCTTATCTATAAGGGTGGATTCTGTGGATGAGAATAAAAACAGCCATCGAAAGATAACCATGACCAACACTCAAACCACATGTCCAAACCGCATCGCTTTTCACGCGCGTAAAAAAGGGACGCATCCTGCTGAGGTTGAGCCCTGGCCTCAGTGTTCGAAAAATCAGCTACAGAGCTTAAACAAAAATTACTAAAATGCAAACTAACAACCTACATACAACAGCTCTGTGGTGATACGGAATGTAGCCTTAAGAACATGCCGAAAGCAATGGACAGTATGGAGGTGTGGTGAGAGAGGTTCAGAAATATTTGTGCTGATAGCGATACATAATGTTTGTATTTATTGAGAAAATATTGAGGGCTCAATGAATGATGCAAACTGAAGATGGAGACTTCTCTTGCTTAGTTTTTTCCCGCGCATCCTGTTGTGTTTTGTGTGTGCAGTCATGTGTATAAATGATTGTATGACAAGGATAGTTGTCTTTCATCCTGATTATTGATAGAATGTGTATTTGCTTTAGGAAATTCACATAAGTCTTTTATCAATTTAAAGTATTATGGTCCAAGGTGCTGGTGATCGGAGTTGATAAGGTCGTGCATTATTGCCAGTTGCATTTTTGATAAGGGGTTCCATTCGAAGACCAAATGGTGTTTCTTTTTGTTGATAGAGGTTTCTGTGGGTAGAATGTATAATTAAAGACGGAGTTGGACGGACAGCGTTTAAGTTTTGTGTTGTAGTATAGTAAAGTTAGAAACCTTAGTCGAGGGTGACCCAAAGGCTCCCTTTTCAATAGCTACTACACCGTGGTGTTGGAGAGGGCGCTGCTCCTTTCCCTTGATTGCCCAACTTTACCCTTATTCCTTACCTTATACAGCTGAGAGTTAAGCAAGGAGGTATCAAATACCATTTTTTCGAGTCTTTGGTATGACTCGACCTGGGATTGAACCCCGGTCTCCCGGTCCATTGGTGAACACTCTAACCGCTAGGCCAAAGGACTGGTTTCTTCCCATCTAACCTTGGGATTTTCGTCAGCTTTTGTATATCAGCTCTTAATTTGTACGTTCTAGAAAGCTAGAAGCACTCGTCTTAAACTTCAATAGATGGTAAGATCGAGTATTTTAAGTTCCGAGTTTTTACCGACCTGCATACGATATTGTTGTCATCCATTTTTCATCGAATTAAATCTTTTTGTAAGATTTATCGGTTCGCTCCCCATTGAGTATGATCCAGCTCACAGAGTCGGTGCATTACTCTGCTACTTTTATTTTGGGGATTTTTTTGTGGGGAGAGTGGGGAATAAATGTAAGTTATTTGACGATTATTAACCCCAAAAACTTATGCTGTCTATCACTGGTATTTTGTTCTCTTTATATTTTAGAGTAGGATCGTTATGTAATTTCCTCTTCCGCAAAAATTTCCATGAATTTGATTTTTTAGTTTCTGTGAATCTAAAACCATTTTCAGTTGCCCAGTATTTAATCTTATTAAGAAACTGCTGCAATTTACGTTCGATAGTGTGCATTTCTTTGGATTTGTTGCAAAGGAGGAAAGCGTTTATGTATAGACTGAACATACTGTGTATGTATATATATATATATATATACATATACATATATATATATATATATGTGTGTGTGTGTGTGTATATATATATATATATATATATATATATGTTCACTCTTGGATTCGGTACTTTCCAGGTGGATGAGTGTTGTCTTTTACGTCCAAACAGAAGTCGATATATATATATATATATATATATACTAATGGATCACATGGTCACACCGAAGGCTGGATAGATTATAAATGTATAAGCTCCTTAGTTGAGAAGACACAAGTTATTTTAATTTATAAATTTATTCACTGTTTTTTTTCTTTTAGGTGTTTGTCATTGTTTTTCTCTGCTGTTGTGTAACCGTTAAAAACACCCACTTGAATAAAACGCTTGGTTAGTTGCTCAAAGAAGCTTTTGAGGTCGTTTTCGTTTATGGGGTCACATGAAGGGACATATATTGAGAATATATAGATAGTTTTATGTTGTGTTCCTTTCACAACAACTCTCTAAAAATGTGTACTTATATTGCTTTGGCTGAGGGGAATTCTGTTTCTAATAGGAATTTAAGTTCTTGCAGAGATTTTTCATCCAGTTCCATGTATATGCGTATACATCTGATATTTTTATATTTATTGTCTGGTTTTTTAGAAAGTTTCTTGTAAACTAACAATATCTGCAGATAATTCTGTTAGAAGCAATTGAAGTTCGCCATAATTTGCTTTTAACCTGTAACAATTCCTTTGAAGTATTCAGTCGACAATGATTTGTTATGTATGATAAACTTTTAGATTTTGCGTTCTGTATCCATAATTTCTACGCTCTCAGATCTATCAAGGATTTTGTTTTTATCATGTTTAAATCTTAGAGAGTTAGATTTTCAGTTGTATGATCTTATTTAATGTTTGGTTTTTAAGATATTCCTCTTGGGTTCTTTCTAGTGCTATTTTGAGAATTTGTGGGCGAATAGACGATTTTTTCCTCTCAGAATTGGTTTTAGTTGGAAATTTGTAGTTTTCTGTTAATATTTTTGGGCAGGGATATGGATACTTGTTGTGGCTAGTTTTATTTTTCCACTAGTGAGTAGTTTTTTCAACTACTTTTGAAATTTGGGCCCGTCGTTTGGTACAGTGTGCACTAGTTTGTTTGTCTTTTTTCTTTTTTTCATCGACTTGATTGTTGGTTATTTTTTTTATTAGGCTCGTATTCTGTGCTACATTCACGTAGGCCTTAACGTTCATATAGGATTCAACTATTTTCCTTCCTTCTAGAAATGTTATATTTTTCCAATAACCGTTACGCTATATGACGAGCAGGTTATAGGCGTTGGTTCTCAAAGCTTTTAAGTGACAATCATCAGGAGGTAGCTGGTTCAATTCTAACAGCAGGCAAGTAACAATACAGGAATACTTAACTCTTGTACCCGGTTATGGTTGACGGAATCAGAGCAAGATTAAAAGTGAATTAAATAAAGGACGTAGTTTGAAGTTCTGTGCAGGTTCTCCAGTTCTACAAGAAACATCTGAAGAAGGTCTAAGAATATATCAGAAATTCAGACAACAAAGTTCATATAGGATTCTACTATTTTCGTTGCTTCTAGAAATGTTATATTTTTCCTATATTTCAACATCAACAATCTCTCTCTCTCTCTCTCTCTGATATATATATTGCAAGTTCTTGAAAATGCAAGGTCGTTCTCTTGGCAGTTTGAACATTAGATTTTGTTGGGACAATCTTTGTTCACGAGGTCTGAGTCTTTATTTTTACATTTTCCGCGTGGACATCCTCAGCAGCTCTCCTTGTGGTGTCCACATTTTTGCAAGGAAATATTGTTTTGCCTACTTTCATTGAGAATTATTGTGTGTGTATTTCTTCACCATCCTTTCTAAGGGTTATCCTTTTGTTGTCCGTGACTCCTTGCTTTCCTAAGTCTGTTTTTATTTCATCTGGAGTAGCTAATGATAACTCTTTCTTTCTGATAACTTCCTTTGAAGTGTTAAGCTTTTAATGTGGGTAATTTTGCATTTTAACTTGTTGAAAGTTTTCAGATTAATTAGATTTTTTGCGTGCTTTTTGTTATCAACCTCTACAAGTAGATTGCAATTTTTGCTTTTTTTTTTCACACTTTGAACGTTTTCTCTGCCTGAGATCCTTTCTTTTTCGATCTAGAAAAGGGACAGTTTGAGTAAAGGATTTTTTTTCAGTGATTCTATAACAATAAATCTTGGGAATTCTATTATTTCATTTTCTGAATTGGATTCAGAGAGATAGCGTTTGGTTTTTTCTTTGGATTTTCTATATCTTTTGTTTATTTTTCAATTCGTTTATTTTTTCAGGTTGTTTTTGTTTTTTATTTTTATTTTTTGTTTGTTGTTGTTCTTGAGGTCCGTCATGTCAATCCATCTAGTTTCATTTTATACCTAAATATTAGGAAATCGCATTTAATGTACGGTTGAATTGACATTTTTTTGAGTAGATGTTAATTTTTTTTTTTTTTTTGCACATGGTACTATCGAATACGAATAATTTGTAACCAGTTTTATGGGGCCCACAGATGGGACCCAAACGAGTACTACCACTCCGGGTAGAGTAGACCTCGGGCTAATAGGATGGAAGGGGTACTCGACTCTCTTCAAATCTCCAAGACTAGATCTTCACTATCAGTTCTAGTTGAGCGTCACACATCAGGCAACCCTTTGTGTGGGTGATCCTAACCCTCCTCAGGGGATACAATCAGCGTATTTAACCCTGCCGAGAGAATAGAAATAGTGCTACTTATTCTTCACATTACCTACCCGCCAACTAAAATGAATATCTTTTTATACTTGAGAACTTTATGGTTAATATCTTTTATATATCAATATTTCTTAAGATTGTTTTTTATTGTTTTGCCCACGAATAATTTTTAAGCATTTCTGTTTAGACCATAGAAGGGACTGTTGAATACACCGACTGCACCTTTGCAGACTGGTAAGCCCCCCGCCAACGAGTGTCCTAAATATGATACTAAACAATCTGATGGTGGTGCTCCAGCTTTGGGAAACGCAGAGTACCCTTTCATTGCCATTACTCCCAGATCCGCTCTGATCCGGAATGGTAGTGTCTATTAGGGCCCTTTCTATAGTTAAAATAGAACTGTTTAGTTATTCACGGTGCTAGAAACTATTTAACAGTGTGCAAACGAATGAATAAGGTTGACTAGAATCATTTGTGTTAGGTAGCAATACTTAACTATTTGGTGTCTTGGATATGACATTAATCTGCATCTGATGGTGAGGCTCCAGTCCTGGAGTTTGGGGAATTTAGAGTACACCATCATTTCCGTTAATCTCAGGTTCACCTTAACTCGGAGAGGTAGTACCTGTTACGGTCCCATCTATGTATCATATAGAACGGTTCAATCTTTTACTACGGATTATTATTAGTATTAAATAGAAATTATCAAAACCAAATTGCAATACTTGAAACCCCTTGTGTGCCAATAGAATCATTGATATTAGATTGCAGGAGTTGAAACAATTTAACTGTGTGCAAACAAATGAACTCTGGCTGGTTCGAAATGTTACCTACAAACTATTCACCTACAAATAATATTTGCTGGTTGATTGGTTGTGTTTTATGGCATATCAGATCTTGTGTACTATTTAAAACCAGATCCTATTTATACCTTAATATTAAGTGTGTAGGATTAGTAAAAGAATATTTTGTATGTAACTATTTCTAAACGAGCCAGATCTCATTTGTTTGCACACAACCGGTTTTAAGCACTGAAATCTAACAAAGATAGTTTTAGTTGAATACACTGAAATTGTTTCAAGTCTTGCTATTTAAGATTGGTAATTCTATTCAACATAAACGGTATCGAGTCTAGCAAATGAGTGAACAGTTCTATTTGACCTGTAAATGGAACCCTAACAGGTACTACCAGTCCGGGTCAGAGTGGAACTGGGGTTTGTAGTAGTAGAGGTGTAGTCTATAGTCCCCCAAACTCCAAGACTGAAGCCTCGCTAACAGATTGTTTATTGTCATATCCCGAACACTCATTGGTGGGTGTATTACCTTTCTCACAGATGCAGTCAGCATATACTACGACCACAAATGTCACACACACACACATATATATATATATATATATATATATATATGTGTGTGTGTGTGTGTGTGTGTGTAAAGGATTTGACATTAAATCACCCACAGAGGTTGACATGCCGTAGAACACCTAGTAAAACCAAACCAATAATCCATAGATGTGACCCTAACGGGCACTCCAGGTTACGGAGTATACAGGCAGCGTATTCTCCGCCCTATTGACAAGGCGTATGAACTATCATTGCCTGAGGTTACTGTAATGGATATTAGTAATGTATGCTTCTACCAGAATTGTTGCTTAAATTATTATGTTATAGAATTGTATTAGTAGACTTATAGAAAGAAAATAGATTCGTACAAATATTGTTGTATTGTTGTAACGTTTGTCTCGTTCTTGCAAGCTTCTTTTTTTTTTTCCTTTTTCTTTTATGCATTTTGTATTCAATCTTATCTCTAATATTTCTCTTTGATAAATACTTAACTTGTTTTCTACTGTTCGTTTGTTTTGTTTTGTTTTGTTTTCCTATTTTCGCGAGAATGTTTATATTTCCTTTCAAATACTTGTCCGAGTGCTGTTTCCTTATTTTCTTTTCTTTTTCTTGTTTTTTTTTCTTGTTTTTTTTATTTTTTTTATTACATTTTGGGTAATAAAAGGAAAATAAAAGAAGTATACATCAACCATGTTGTCTTTCTATGCTATACAATTTATTCATATCAGCATTGACCACTGATAATCACGTCTCTCCTGATTTCTGGAGGATTGGTAGTACCTGTTCGGGTCTCATCTAAGGGTCAAATAGAACTGTTCAATTATTTATTTAGGACTATTATTGGTTATTTTAAACTATACACCTTTGTGAAAATTATTTGTATTTGATTAGAATACTTGATAATAACAATATTTGAAACCATTTAACTGCTTCCCAACAAATGATTGGATTCTTTGTTTAATGGCACATCAACCTTTGTAGGTTATTTAATGCCAAAGCCATTCTTCTAGAAGAACAGTAGTGGTACAATTAACCTATAGCTGGGATAATAAGGGGGTTCATACCTTTCCCAAGGGTATTTGTCCGAAAGTGAACGTAATAGCGCGATTGGAGTTCGAACTCGCTTACTACGATTTCGCAGTCCATTGCTTTAACCATTACACCTCTAGCTGGTTTGAATTTAGAGTTTTCCCTCTCTTAAACTTGTTGTCTTACTTAATCTGCCCAACGATTTTCCCATAACTGGCGGGAAAATATAGATATTCATGCCTTTCTCAAGGGCATTATGGCGAAGTGAAATGCTAAAGAACTTCGTTCAGGATTTGAACTCTTACCACCAATTCTTTTTCAAAAGACAATAACCATTACACTAAGCTCGCCACCCTTAAAGTGTAGAGAATTTTTTGAAACTTTGGACTGAACCATTTCTTCTTCTTCTTCTTCTTCTTGATATATATATATATATATATATATATATATATATATATATATATATATATATATATATATATGTCTGTGTATGTATGTATGTCTGTTTATAAATGTATGTATGTATTTATATACATGATTCTCTCTCTGTCTCTCTCTTTCTATCTATCTATATAATGCGAGATAGAGGGTGGGTTGAATTGAGGTATATGAATTAATAGTTATAAAATATATATAAACATAGAAAGAGTACGAATACAGAAATGGGCAGATTCTTATGGACTGATCAGTACAGACATAAGATATATATATATATATATATATATAAAGTGAGAGAAAGGTTGTTGAAAAGAAAAGAAAAGTTAGATAATACTCAGCATATAAGTTACATTTGTAAGAAACCAAGTCTTTGTTGCTGGCAAGCATTTTTCGCGATCCACTCCAAATGCTCGGTCTATCGATCTCCAATATCCTGCAGTTGATTCGACTCGGACTTAGTCCAATGCAGACAAAAACACAAAGTAAGTAATAGAATTCCTTAACCGGCAACAACCGGTCATAAGTATACTAAGCTCCCTGTCCCAATCGTCTCTCTTTCTTCCGTTTCAACCAACGGTCTAATCACAAGGACACTCGGTTTGTTGTCAAAACTCGTTTATTTCTCTAGTGAGGTGATCTCAGCGGAAGACAGATTCAATAGGAAGGACATATTACGCAATTTCCTGAACAGGAAGTTTAAAAAATTAGAATTGAAACTTCAGGTTGGAAATGATTTTTTTTAGAAAAGAGGGAAATTGGTTTACTGATGTGCAAATTTGATTTTAATTACAATTCAGACAAACTGAACCGATTGAAATTGTATTATACATATATATATATATATAATACAATTTCAATCGGTTTATATATATATATATATATATATATAAAGGTGCATACTCAGACGTCTTGAAAGAGTCGTAGTGTTAAGACCAACGTACGTATCATTTTCGTTGGAAACATGGTTTCCCAATGGATATTTATACGTATATATTATATTTGTCCTATCAAGTTCAGTGGAGAAGAATGCGTATGTTGATCTTACCACTACAACTCTTTCAAAGCAGCATGTTATGTACCTTAATGCTTCTAACTCTATAGACCTACATCTCTCCAAATCCAAATATATATATATATATATATATATATATATATATATATATATGGGAGGGTTGATATATGCATCTGTTTGATGTATGCATCTATATGTATTATTATCATTTGAATACCAGAAAACGTTTGTAGTTTAAAGATTACCGTCCAAGAAAATGGTCACGCCAACGCAAGTTCAAATCCTGACGAAACTGCATTTCACATATAGCTAATAGCCTTGGGAAAGGTATGAATCCAATTATTCTCTCTCCAATTATGGGTAAACAAAAGTGCAGACAGGGTGCTTATAACTCGGTATGTCAACCAGTCAACTGAAATTTCCTCAAGCTAATTCTTTGTTCTACTTCTTGTTTTTATATGGCACAGTCATATTGCTAGACGTAGGCTTATCCATCAACCAACCTTCTGATCCAGGGAAATACTACCCCATTCAGGCACTTTATGTAGGCCCACGTGTTGAATAGGAGACCATGAGGTGAAGACAAATGAAAGCATAACACCATCATCACCAGTGCCACCCCCCAAACACCATGATGTGGACTCACTGTTTGATTTTTATCACTATCTGTACATCTTATGGGGATAGAGCAAGCCAACATTTCTTCTGTGAATTCACCATCTGTTGTGGTATCATCCCTATTTCGATACACAATGGACTCTTCCAATAAAGATATAACAGTTGACTATATTAATGTTTTCTGTCTTTATATTAGAGTATATAGTTAAGCAAATTAATGATATACCTGATCATATAAAATTTTATGACTCTTGATCAATAGGATACATTGAGCTCTTTAATCTTAGTATTGTGGTATCATTACTATTTCGATATACAATGGACTCTTCCAATGAATATATAACACTTGACTCTGAGATTTTAGTTGCTAGAGTAAGTTTGGCTTGTTTTGCTTGTTGTTTTTTGTTTATTTCCTGGCGTCTGGGGCGCCCCCATTAGGGAAATGCCGACGGGGCCGAAGGTATTTTTGGATTTTGCCGGACGCGTGTGGGCTGCGGCCCTGCGTCTGGACCCACTTTAAAAAGGCCTTGTGCCGTACTTGTCCGGTAGTGAGATGGAGAACAAATAAAGTTTAGTAGCTAGAGTTAAACTAGCAACATTACATCACTTGTTTTCTGTAATACATAACTTTTATTCTTCTCTCTAAGTACGTCTTCGGTTTGTTTATTTAATGCCCTTTTTTTGTGGATATAACACCATCTAAACCTGGTTGAAATTTTTCTCTTTTGAGAAAAAAACAAATCATGTTCGGTTGGAGTGAATGCTTGACTTTGTTGTAAAGCTTTACAACTCGGTCTTTCTGTTTGTTGTTCTTCATTGTCTGTGAAAAAAAAATGCCTTTTTCTCATTTTGTACGAAAAATGTTGAATATGTGTCACCTGTCGGATAAGAAACTCATACACGCCCATGTCCTGGGCCATGGACCTGACTGACTTGCTTGGGTCGTTATCGATCATGGCCTGGATCTCAGTAACAAATCGAGGTGTTGATTTCCTATCAGAACAATCCGAGTGAAACTTCTGAGTTGCCGTACATTTGTAATCACCATTGGATTCATCCAACTTGTTTTGACTTCTCTGAAATGTTCTCAGATTGACACCCAAAAACTCTGAAATTGGATCTTTCGGTTTGAATGTCATGGAGTACATCATGTCACTTCCAAATTTCTGAAGATGTGAACTAATTCATAGTGCTGTTTTCCTCAAAGACAGTGCATAACTGTTTCTAGTTTGCTGCACAGTAGACCAGACCTGAAACAAACAAAGCGAATGAGCGAAATTAGAAATTTTAAATGGTAACAGTTAAATTCTTGTACCCACTATATATATATAAAATGGAGGAGTCCCCGTGGTTTAGTGGCTAATGTGCTGGACAGCAACGTCGAAGTAAGCGAGTTCGAACCTTAATCAGGCAATTAATATCTTAGGACAGTTATGAACCCCTTTTTCCTCCAGCCATCGATTAAATAGTATTTGCTGTACTTCAAAAAGGTTGGCTTTGGCATTAAATAACCCACGAAGATTGATATGTGTAGAGTGTTCGCCAATGGCCCAGTATACCGGGGTTCAATCCTAGGTTGAGTCATACCAAGGACTCAAAATAGTACTTGATAGCTCCTTGCTTAATACTCAGCATTATAAGGAACATATCTGGAGTAAGGTGGAGCAATTCCGGGAAAGGAGTAGCGCTCTATCTTACAGCTATTGGGTAGCAGCTATTGGAAAGGAAGTCTTCGGGTCGCCCTCGACTCCGGTCAGTTAACTTTATTAACTGGTTGGTTGGATTTTATGGCATATCAACTTTCGTAGGTTATTTAATGCCAAATCCATTTTTATATAAATAATCAGTTCTATTTCAAACACTTCAGTTTAGAATGAGTACATAGTTTGTCAAAAACATTTCTATTTCAAGCTATTCAGTTTAGTTAAACAGTTCTAATTCAATCAATTCAGTTTAGTGTAAGTATAAATTTTGTTTACCCACAGTTAAATGTCGAAACAGGTTTATTTCAAGCAATTCAGTTTAGTATAAGCGCACAGTTTACATGTAAAAACAGTTCTATTTCAAGTAATTCAGTTTAGCATAAGTACGCAGTTTTGTGCCATTTGACCCATAGATAGGACCCTATCAGGTGCTCCCACTCTGGGTGGGAGTGAACCTGGATGCGATGACAATGAAGGGGCACTCATGCATTCCCCAAAGCTCCAGCATTACTGGGACCCCAGCATCAGATTGTTTAGTGTCATAAATCGTTGGGGGAATCTTACCCCTCTCCAGAAATGCAGCTGGTGTAATCTACTGCCACATCCGATTGGGCAATTTGCTTACTGGTATGTATATATATATATATATATATATATATGCTGTTGGCGTAGCATCCTCACTTTTGAAATCTTCTAATAATGATTGCTCTCTGATCAAAGTGTCTTTTATTGGTCTTCCATATGTATGTGTGCGTGTGCATGTTGTATCTGTGGTGTAGGTACGTTGTTAATGCACTTTCATTAGGTTTGGGAGGAGCCATAACTTATTTTCTTTTTTGTTTGTTTGTTTGTTTGTTTGTTTGTTGGGGGGTGTATGTGGGTTATTTTCAAGAAGGGAGCTTTCAAATAAGCAGTAAATTATTGTTGGGTTTATTTGTTTATATAGAGTTTTGTGACAATCAGATTTTTATTTCAAGATCCGGTGATTAATTGTAATTTCAAATCCAAATGGCACATGTGTTGTTTTTTTGGGTTTTTTTATAGATTTTTTACCCGTTTGTCTTTTTTATTCAATTATAGATTTTATGTTTATATCTTTTCCAGTTCATTCGATGATTGTGAATTTTACATCTCAGTTAAAATCGTGACCGTTTAAGCGGAAGTGTTGTTCGACTCATATTAAATTGTTCTCATCCATAAATTTGATCCTGTGTCTGTAGTTATTCATTTAAAACAAGAAGGCCCAAAACAATATGTCGGAAAGTCTTCTGCCTTTCCAATTTATTGTTTTTGGTAATATGTGCATTCCAATAAATAAACTACTTTTTTTGCCTCTGCAATTTGATTCATAGTAAATTTTAAAAGTATTTTTACTTGTGAAACTAGTGAATAAGTCGGTTGATTTTAGTTGTTTCATGCATCGGTTATTCATCTTGCGTAGTTGAAAAAATTGAGTGGATTTTATGATGGGTTTCCTTTAGATTATATCATTATTTTCTGTGCTGTTAGTACCCATCATTTCCCCGAGATTATTTCGTCAACGATCGGTTAGAATACCTGGTTTGTGAAAAATATCTTTTAATTTGGGATTAACTTTCAAAATGTCCCAACGGTTGTTGGTTATTTGTGCTAGTGGTGAGAGAGAGAGAGAGAGAGAGAGAGAGAGAGAGAGAGAGAAAGAGAGAGTGTGTGTGTCTGTGTGTGTTGTTGAGAGTTGTTACGAAGGAGATGTAATTTATTTTCACTTTCAGTTTCAATTTTACGGTGTCCTACCTGGGGGTTCAGATGTTTTGGTTATCTGGTTTTTGATTAACGTATGGGAATATCCTCGTATTTGAGAACTGTTGTTTAAGTTAATTGCTTTGTCTTTTTAATTCGTTATCGTCTGTGCTGATTCTTTTTAGTATAAATGCTTGTAAGAAGGGAAGTCAGCTTTCCCTATTGTCTTTCATCTATCAACAATTTTATTGATGTCACACTTGTATAATTCTTCAGGTTTTCATAAAAATATAAGACCAACTCATGTTCAGTCTCTTCTCTTGATGTCAACCTAAGACCATCGAAATGATCATGTAACCCCCTAAATAAGTGATAGGGAAAGCCCTCGTGGCGTAATGGTTAATGTTCTGGACTGCGGCCTAGAAGTAAGCGAGATCGAACTCCACTCGAGCTATTAAGTTCACTTTCACACTAAAACTTTTAGTGAAGGCATAAAACCCCCGCCAGCTATCGGTTAAAAGTATCACTGTTGTTCTTCTACAAGGATTGCTTCAGCATTAAATAACCCACAAAGGTTGATAAGCCATTAAACAAAGAAGGAGCAACGTCAAGGTACGGAGAATGGAGCAGTTTTTTCCCAAATGACCCCCTTTAAGATATCAAAAGTCAAATGTGCAGAGACCGGCACTATTGTGAGAACAAACTTCTAAAAAGTAATTGGGGTCATGTTGTTGATAAAATATTCCTATAGACATGATTTTTTCATTTATAGTATACACTCTAAAATCAAACATTACATTCGTTTCAACCTGATATTTGCCCAGTCGAATACACCGACTGCACCTCTGCATAGGGGTAAGAATCCCCCAAGAGTGTCCAGCATATGACACTAAAAATCTGATGGTGAGGTTCCAGTGATGTTAGAGTTTGGAGAATGCGGAGTAGCCCTTCATTGCCATTGCTCCCAGGTCCACTGTGGCCAGGAATGGTAGCACCTGGTAAGCGGCTTATCTATAGGTTAAAAAGAACTAACTGCATCCTTATGCAAAACTGAATTGTTTGACTAAATCGAATAGCTTGAAATAGAAATGTTTTTGACAATTAAACCGTACTTACATTTAAACTGAATGCTTATGCTAAACTGAATTGTCTGGAATGGAACTGTTTTGCAACTCTATATACACTAAAGTGAATTGTTTGATATAGAATTGTTTTGACATTTAACTGTGAGTAAAGAAAATCTGTACTAAACACACTAAACTGAATTAGCTCTGTTTGAATAAACCGAATAGCTTGAAATAGAAATGTTTTTAACATATAAACTGTGTACTCTTTCTAAACTGAATTGTTTGAAACAGAACTGACTATTTGCATAAAAATGGCTTTGGCGTTAAATAACCTACAAAGGTTGATATGCCATAAAACCCAACCAACCAACACTCAACCTGATATATATAACCTTTCATGCTTGGGAAGATTTTCTTGTTACTTCTAAAATCTATTTAATCTAAATGGACTGATAAAACGACATTTTCAGCTGAAAAGCGAACATTTGATATAATTTCTTTTTGTTTTAGAGCTGCTCGAGGTGAAATGGTTATCGTCGAAGGAATTTTGACACGGCAACTCGAGTTCAAATCCTGGACGAAGTTTACATTTCACTTAACGCTAATGCCCTTGGAAAAGGAATGAATCCATCCGTTCTCCTTCTGGCTATGCGTAAATTGTAAGGCAAACAAGGATCATTAATCTTGGTCTAAAAAACCGAAAACAATGAATTCAAACCTATTAAAGACTTGGAGAGTAATGGGCTTTACCAGTTTATTCCTATCCATAAATAGAACCTCCTCACCGACGACAAAATCAGTTTACGAGACCAGTGAAATTTTGTATAATAGAACATTTCATACAGTTGAATTCATTTTTTAATGCAAGCAGTGGCTGTGAAATTTTCAGGAAATACACGCTAGAAAGACAATTATTTCACAAAATCAAACATCGTTGTTGATTTCTGTTTCAATTCTAGCATTTGGTGAAATCATATCAATATATATATATACATATATACCTCCACTTTTTAAAACACCTGCAGGGCCGCTCCCAAGGATAAAAGGCACACGAAGAGGAGCCACAACACTATGTCATCAAACTCTGACCAGACGTTCAATTTTGTCCGCTACGACCACGACTGTCCATCTCGTATCGGCCTTATCAGTCACAAACATGTTTGCCGACAGCGTGGACCGGCCACTTCTTTCAAGAAGCCAAGCCATAAATTAATATATATATATATATATATATATATATATATATATATATATATATATATATATATATATATATAAAGTTAATATAAAGAACGTAAAGTAAAGAAAATACGAATAAAAAACATAGACGAATAGTTCGATTTGCAATAAAACTAACGTTACCAGTTTAGGCTATAGTAAAGTTTGATAAAAAGATTATTGTATATATAATATCATTATTGTGTGGTACTCGTGGTGTAATGGTTACTGTCAAAGGAATTGGATACAGTGACCCGAGTTCAAATCCTGGACGAGTCTGTTTGCATTTCACATACAACAAATAACCTCAGAAAAAGTATGATTCCAACCATTCTTCTTCCAAATATGGGTAAATAGTAAAGCAGAGTGGGGTATATAACCTTGGTGTGGCAACCAGTCTAGGAGAAGGAAAAGCTTTGCTTTAAAAATGGCCTTATGCCGCATCCTACTCGTGTGGAGGGGTTAGGTATAGATGTGTATATATACCCAACTCCTCTACACGTGTTTATATATATATATATATATATATATAT
Source organism: Sepioteuthis lessoniana (assembly GCA_963585895.1). NCBI lineage: Eukaryota > Metazoa > Mollusca > Cephalopoda > Myopsida > Loliginidae > Sepioteuthis > Sepioteuthis lessoniana. The sequence goes on along the minus strand of OY757915.1, from coordinate 20,847,935 downwards.
AAAATTAACTTAAATCGCGAGTCGGAAATCTTCTACTAAAGTTTCACCTTATCGGATCATCATATATATATGATGATCCGATAAGGTGAAACTTTAGTAGAAGATTTTCGACTCGCGATTTAAGTTAATTTTATAATTGGCTCCACTTGTGTTGAGCACTTTAGTAATTGTAGCATTACAGGATTGACGGAAGGTTTTAGTTTTCTTTTGAACAACTGACTGCGTATCCCTTGATTTTTTTCAAGGGATCGGACGAGGTTGGCCTTTTCTTCCTTTTTGACCTATATTTTTTTCTTTTTCTCCCGGGCGGTGATTCGAGATACTTTTATCTCTTGTTTCTGGCGGGGTTTTTTTTCTTTTTTCTTCTGGTACCGTCAATGCTGGTAGATATTAGATTAGTGAATATATATATATATATATATATATATATATATATATAATCATTATAAAAGATGTCCTTAAAACTAAGTTATTTAATTAAAAAAGAAGGAAAATAGCTTATCAAAAAGTGAGAAAAATATGAACAGAATTAGATTCTACAATGTTTTTCTTTCAATTGTTTTCAATTACTTTGTTTTCTTTTGGATTACTGTAAATTATGGCGTAGAAGTCGGCTGAAGTCAACGTCAAGATTTCTGACTCAAAAGTCTGAGTGAGACTTCAATTTACTTTATAGGTTGACCCCTCAAACATACAACAGGCTATTGTAATGTCTTGATTAATATTTAATAGCAATGCATTAGCAGAAATGGGAATGGAAAGTTTTAATTTGATATCTAATTAGTATTAGTTTTATTATTTCATATTAATCTTAATTTTACCTGCTTTGTGGGGTTGGGTTTATGACCCGGCCTCTGAGGGGTCCTTTTTGGGAATTGCCGATGAGTTCAAGTATTTTTTAAATCTGCCACGCATGAGTCTCGATTCGTGTACAGCCTCCACCATAAAGCAACCTTGTAACATATTCTGACACGCTGTGATGTCAGATAAATACCGTTTTATTGGTTGACCTCTTTGATTGGTTTGGTTTTTTTGTTTAATGGCATATCAACTCTTTTTAGGTTATTTAATGCCAAAGCCATTCTCCTAGAAGAACAGTAGTGGTACTATTTAACCCATAGCTAAGGAGGATAAGGGGGTTCATACCTTTCCCAAGGGTATTTGCCCGAAAGTAAATGTAATAGCGCGACTGGAGTACGAACTCGCGTACTACGATTCCGCAGTCCATCGCTTTAACCATTACACCACGAGGTGACCTCTTGGAGTTAAAGGTAAGGGTTTTTAGCCTTGTTGTATAAGTCGACCGTTAATTTTGAAAAGACTTTTTTTCTAACTTAAAAAAAGTCGACTTGTATGATGCAATTTACAATTCGTGATTTTCAGGCAAATTATACAACGTAGCTAAAACCATTTGCAAAAGAAAACATACCATCTAAACAAAAAGCAAAGATGTTTAAATCGATAAATCGCTGATGTGTTACTCTAAATTAATCTAAAATAGATTTCTTGGGAACATTTCAGGTTTCTTTTATAAAGAACAATTTAAATTTCAAGAGAGATCATTGAAAATACAATTAGTAAATTGCCCAGTCGGCTGGGGGGAGGGCTGTACAATACACCGACTGTTTCTCTGCAGAGGGATAAGACCCCCCCCCCGAACGAGTGTCCAGTTTATGACACTAAACAATCTGATAGTGAGGGTCCAACAATGCTGGAGCTTTGGGGAATGCAGCGTACCCCTTCATTGCTATCGCTCCCAGGTCCACTCTGTCCCGGAGTGGTGGCACCTGATAAGGGTCCTATCTATGGGTTAAATAGAACTAAACCGTGCTTCCTTCACAATACTGATTTTTGCATTTAAACAGCATATTTATGCTAAATTGAATTTTTAAAATAGAACTGTTTTGACATTTAAATTGCGTATTCACGCTAAACTGAATTGCTCGAAATAGAACTGTTTTGACGCCTAAACTGTGTACTTATGCTCAACTGAATTATCTGGAGCTGTAGAATACACCGACTGATAATTTGTACAATCAAATCGTAGGCTACTCATATATATTTTCTTTGTTGGGGCGGGGGATCCTCGTGGTGTAATGGTTAAAGCGCTGGACTGAGAAATCGTAGTAAGCGAGTTCGAACTCCAGTGGGGCAAATTACGTTCACTTTGGGACAAATCCCCTTGGGAAAGGCATGAACCCCTTATCCTTCTAGCTATGGGTTGAATAGTACTACTACTTTTCTAGAAGAATAGCTTTGACATTAAATAATCTACAAAGGTTGATATGCCATGAAACCAAACCAATGTCTTCTTTGGGGGCTTGAAGAAGCGGTTGTTTTGGCAACACAATTTCATCTGGAATACGGACAAACAAATAGGCAAAGACATAGGTACTTACATATATATATGCGAGGTGCATACGATAAGTTTCCAAACCTTTTTCGTATAGACACTTTTATTGATAGAACACACATGAAACTCTAGTCCCCTTCGAAGTAATCTTCTCCGGTTGCAATTCACTTCTTGTACCGTTCCAACAACTTCTTGAAGGCCCCATGGAAGTCCTCTTTGGTGAGCGTGTCAATGACCTTCGTCACAGCCTCTTTCATCTCCTCAATTGTCTCGTAACGACAGCCTCTGAGCTTAGGGAATAACCAAAAGTCACAGGGAACAAGGTCTGGATACAGGGAGGGTGGGGAATTGTCTTGATGCCCGTCTTGCTCAAATAGACTGTGACAATAATGGAGTTGTGGACTGGTTTATTGTCCTGGTGGAAATGTCACTGACCCGATTTGAAGAGTACTGGCCTCTTCGACGGAATCACTTCCTGAACTCCCTTAAATCCTCAACATAGTAACCCTAACCCTTACCGTTTGGCCAACTCTGGTGTATTAACTTCCTTACTCCTCCCACACCTTTCAGCATCCGTCACAGACTTTCATCATCCCTGCCTTCCTTGAATCTCTTATGCCACTCAAAAACTGATGCTCGATTCATGCAAGATAGTCGAAAAGCAGTCTGAAGCATTCCATACGTTTCTATGGCATGTTTTTCAAGTTTAAAACAGAATTTTATTGTATATCGTTCTTCCTCACGTCCAGATTGCATTTTTGAAATTCAGCAGCTGTGACAATCAGGCTTTAGTAGGGTGTATTCCAATTGCTGCTGTAGCTGTTCATTTGAACCTTGAATAATAAAAATTGGTCAGTCATCTCAGAAGATGTATAGCAATAACGTAGTGAATTTTCAAGAGTCTACGAAAATTTTACATGCCCGTACGAAAAAAGTCTGCAAACTTACCGTATGCACCTCCTATATATATATATACATGGGAAGAGAGAGAACAATATGCATAATTCTAAAATTCACTGTTCTTTTTTTAATCAATAATACCGATCCATAAATAAATTTTGCAGAATTCTCCCTCTCCACGCACATACGCTTAGCGCAACGATTATCGTCACAGAAAATGGAATCGATGACCCAAATCAAGGTTGATTGGAATGTACTTAAAAAAAGCATGAATCTCTTCTCCTAACAGTTACGGCTACGTTATAGGGCAACGTGAGTGCTTCAGTCTTGGTAAGGCAACCAGTCTAGAAGAAGAGAAATTCTTAATTCAAACTTGCACAACTACTCCGCTGTGGAATTGACCTTTTGTTATACTCTGCCCGTTGCGGAGGAATTGAGTAAATACACGCACACACATACATACACACACACAGACACACACACACACACACACACACACACACACATATATATATATATATATATATATATATATATATATCACTCTCCATGAAAAATAAAAGGATTATTTTCATATTACTTTTTAATGGGTTCCTGATGATGCCATCAATCTCGCTGACAAGTTCAGAACGCAGGAGCATAGTTCAACTGAAATCATATCAAATCACTTGAGTCAAGAGAAGAAAGGAGGAAGAAATTAAAGGAAAATAGGATTATGAAAAAGAAAGAATGCTCTCTCTCTCTCTCTCTCTCTATCTATCTATCTTATATATATATATATATATATATATATATATATATGCAATTTAATTATTGATTTGAGAGGTATTGTTATTTTTTGTTTAATTTCGTAGTTTCAATGTTGTAGAGTTTGATATTAAATAATAACTAATAATGTGCGTTTTGAATGTATAAATTTCTACTAGATATATTAAAACTTAGTTATATTTGGTTCCATTTTTTAATAGCAAAAATCTACCTATTTATGAGCGATTATTTATTTGAAAATCGAGTCTACGTTCGTCTGGTTTGGTTTCTTTATTTAATGGCATAACAACCTTCGTGGAAAATATAATGTCAAAGCTATCCTTATAAAAGAAATGCATTGGTACTTATTAATCCATTGGTGAGGAAATAAGGGGTTTCATATCTTTCCCAAGGTTATTGGTCCGAAAATTAACGCAGTAGCGCGACTGGAGTTCGAACTCACTTCCTACGATTTCTCAGTCCAGCACATTAGCCACACAGCGACTAGCTTTCCTCACTATAAAATTTTGTGTAACTATAACAATAGGATTTTTTATTTCTCTCAATAATAATTACTGTGTTCCTATATTGCTGAAAAATGTAATTAATCTTCCTGACTTTTTATCTTATTTAAAAAAATTAAATTACGAATTATTTTTCTAGTTAGAATAAATATTCCCTTTTACTTAAATATGACTGATTAGGTTTATAGCAAGATAATTATGCTAGTGATGAAAAATGATTACACTGCATTATTGCTTAGTCAAAACATACCATCTAAACAAAAAACAAAAATATAAAGATCGATAAATCGCTGATGTGTTACCCTAACTTAATCTAAAATCGATTTCTCGAGAACATTTCGGGTTTCTTTAATAAAGAACAATTTAAATTTCAAGAGAGATCATCGAAAATATGATTAGTAAATTACTTATCGGCTGGGGCTGTAGAATACACCGACTGCTTCTCTGCATAGGGGTAAGACCCTCTCAACGAGTGTCCTGTTTATGACTCTAAACAATCTGATGAGTCCAGCAATGCTGGAGCTTTGGGGAATGCAGTGTATCCCTTCATTGTCAACGCTCCCAGGTCCACTCTGTCCCGGAGTGGTAGCACCTGATAAGGGTCCTATCTATGTGTTAAATAGAACTAAACCGTGCTTCTTTCAGAATACTGATTTTTGCATTTAAAATGCGTATTTATGCTAAATTGAATTGTTTAAAATAGAACTGTTTTGAAATTTAAACTGCGTACTCATGCTAAACTGAATTGCTCGAAATAGAACTGTTTTGACGTCTAAACTGTGTACTTATGCTAAACTGAATTATCTGAAATAAACGTGTTTTGACATTTAACTCTGTGTATTGCTAAAGCTATAGAATACACTGACTGCACCTCTGCAGAGGAGTAACCCCGCCCCCATGAGTGATCTGTTTATGACACTAAACAGTCTGATGGTGAAATCCCAGTAATTTTGGGGCTTTGGGGAATACGGAGCACGCCTTCATTGCAATTGCTCCCAGGTCCACTCTGGCCCATCTATAGGTTAAATAGAACTAACGGCATACGTATGCTAAACTGAATTGTTTAATTAAACTGAATAGCTTGAAATAGAACTGTTTTTGACAATTAAACCGTATTTACATTTAAACTGTCGGCTTATGCTAGACTGAAACTGTACCTACATCTAAACTGAGTGCTTAAGCTAAACTGAATTATTTGAAATAGAACTGTTTTTGACATTGAAACTTTATTTACATTAAACTGAATTGTTTAACATCAAACTGTTTTGACATTTAACTGTGTGTAAAGAAAATCTGTACTTATACTAAACTGAATTAGAACGGCTTGACTAAACTGAATAGCTAGAATTAGAACTGTTTTTGACAATTAAACTGTACTAACATTTAAACTGTGTGCTTATGCTAAACTGAATTGTTTGAAATTGAACTGTTTTAGACATTGAAATTGTAATTTCACTAAACTGAATTGTTATATATAACTCTTTTAATAAACCGAATAGTTTTTAAATCGAAATAGTTTTGACAATTAATCTGTGTACTCATGCTAAACTGAATTGTTTTAAATAGAACTGATTATTTACATAAAAATGGATTTGGCGTTAAATAACCTACAAAGGTTGATATGTCATAAACCCAAACAATCAACCAACAATTAGTAAATGCTTTTTGATTTTCGGGGGCTTAATTTTCATACTAACAGTTTCTGATTTTGAGACTTACAGTCAAATCAAGCTGCTTAACTTCTCCCTCCGAAGTTATGCAACAAGGAATCTGGTCAGCTTTAAGTTGGTGACCTCGAGGAAACAACAAGTAGTGTTGATATCCAAAGTTTTATGTACGAAGCGAAAATATGTAAATAAGAAATATTGTGTGAACTGTTCGATCTAAACTTTAATTAAGAACACAGATTGAAAAATAGATATGGATTATGATCAATTGATTGGGTTTAAAGGGATATCAAACTGTGTAGAAGTAATTTAGGCCTAGTGGTTAGGGAATCACGTTCATTGTCAGTACACATTTGCATGTTTGTGTGTAGTTGCCTCTTGAAAGTTTTTCCACATATTCATATAGCTTTTTAACCTTAGTATAGCAAATTGTTTAAAAGAAGGAAAACCCTAAAGGCAAACCTGTCAAGATTGTCTATATCTACTGCAGCAAGTATTTCTACGGTTTCACAATAAGTTGAAATTAATAAATTAGCTTTGTGTCTTCTAAACTCTTTTTAAAGTATCCGGTACGAATAAGTCGATTTCCATACTGCACAAACATGCCCATTAGTCGCCTAGGAACATAAAATAGCAATTTTTTTATTTATTTTTTTTTTTTTTGCTTTGATAAAATCAATAAAAACAGAAAGTATTTTCTTTTATATTTCTCGAATGTATTTCCCTGAATGGCTTCATATAACATAAATTATTTAGAATTCCCGGAGGATATACCTTTATATTTCCAAATTATTTGGACTGTTTATTTCACACTGAGATGAATATATGAAAACGAATATTATATATATATATATATATATATATACAAACATCGTAAATATCTATCTTTAATAAATGAAGATACATATAATGTATATGGTATATAGATGTATATGGATAATTCAAAAATTGTCGTTTAACCTATGTATAATGCTTAATATCGTCGATGGAGCATCTCATACGTTGTGAAATCTCCATATATATATATATATATATATATAATGTATGTTTGTGAGTGTGAAGGTGCCCGTGGTGGAATGGCTAGGAAATGGACACGGCGAGATGTGTTCATAACCTATTTGCATTTACCAAAATACTTTGAGAAAAATATGCATCCAATTATTCTCCCTCAGGACACAGATAAATAGTAGGACAGACTGGGGTCCTTAACTTTAGCATGGCAAACGGTCTAGGAGAAGGAAAAATCTGAATTTAAACCCAGCTTAAATATTGGCCTTGCTCTTGTAGAGGGGTTGGGTAAATGCACACACGCATCTGAGGAGGTTAGGTTTAAATCATTTTCATCGTCAAGGAAAATGTAATTGGTTAGCCAAGTTCAAACTGCAACAAGGCATGTGTGTGTTTCTCTTCTTTTTATGCCTTTAGGAAAGGCTTAACTATACTTTCTTTTAAGCTATGGATAAATAGGAGCACAGGCTGGACTTTTTAGTTTTGGTAGGAAAACGAAAACGAACCGAATAGATGACGGATATAGAAAGGATTTCAACATGAATGATATGCACGCGGAACCACCTTTCCCGTGTGATTACGCAAAATCAAGAAACGGTTACTATGACATCAACGGCCGAAAGTAAACGCGTTTTTAAATCACAAACTGCACTAAAATGAAGATGAACGAACGTCCAATGTAATGTCTGCTTTTAGTTGATCTGGTGTATATATAGATATATATTTCTTTTAAATACCCTGCCCGGTGGCAAAAGCTGCTTGGTAGCGCCAGGAGTGGCTTGAGCTACTGAAACTGTGTTATCACCCTGGTTGGCGGCTGATGAGGACAGAGTATCGCACGAGCTTTCACACGTTGTATGATGAAAAATTCGGTTTAGAAGTAACACACTGAAATAAAATCTTTATCAAAACGTTACGGACCAGAGTGTGCCATAGTTATTCTCATTATTTCTCCTGCCCAGTCGGCGGGAGCTGTAGAATACACTGACTGCAGCTCTGCAGAGAGGTAAGACTCCCAACCCCAACGAATTTCCTAGATAGGACAAGTCGGATGGTGAGGTCCCAGTAATGTTACGGCTTTGAGGAATGCAGAGTACCCCTTTATTGCCATCGCTCCCAGGTCCACTCTGGCCCGGAGTGATAGTACCTGATAGGGTTCTATCTATGGGTCAAATATAACTAAACTGTGTACTTATGCTGAACTGAATTTCTTGAAATAGAACCGTTTTTGACACTGAAACTGTTCTTGTTCTAAGCTGAATTGTTCGAAATTGAACTGTTTTGACATTTACCAGTGTAAACAAAAACTATATTTATACTAAACTAAATTCTTTGAATTAGAATTGTCTGACTAAACTGAATAGCTTGAAATAGAAATGTTTTTGACAATTAAACTGTGTACTTATGCTAAGTTAACTTTTTTGAAATAGAACTATTCATTTGTATAAATATGGATTTGGCATTGAATAACCCCTAAAGATTGATATGCCACAAAACCCAAACAAACAAACAAAATCATTATTTCCCACGTCTTACAGAGGTTGGGGAAGACCTGAGTCCTGCAAAGAAGGTATATAGAAAAAAAGCGAGAATTACTTATATGCATGAGAAAGTAATTGATGGAATAGGAAGAGATGTGAGATGTTTTCCTTCTCCAAGGCTGGTTGCCTTACCAAAAATAAAGAGCTATTCTACCCTTCTGTTTACCTATAACTGGAAAGAGAATAGTTGGTTTCATATTTTCCCAAGAGTATTAGCGCAATGTACAAACAACTTATTCCAGGATTTGAACTCAGGTTACCATGTCCATTTCCTACTACGATAACCATTGCACCATGAACGTCTCCACGAAATATATCTAAAGTATACAATTTTTTTTAATACCAGTTATAATGGATAGTTGTGAAGCCTGGAAAAAAATTAATTGTTTTGTAGATATACTGGTTGTCTGTTTTCGATAAATTTTACAACTTTGTTCGAGGCCAGTTTTTTTTTTTTTTAACACAGTTGCTATAGATAAGGACAATTTTGTTTTTCAGAATTTTTTTTATGATTATCGTTATGTTATAGACGCTGATAATAAACAAAATGTATGACTAAAAAATAAAACATCTCTCGATGGAATAGCTTCGTCTTCCCTCTGATGAATATATGTTGTTTTTTACAGTAAAACTTTCGGCCCAATAAGTATTCAATTCGTATTTAGTTGCTCAGTATCAGTTTTTTTGTCCGTTTATAAAGTACATATACACCCCTTCTAATTAAACACACACACACACACATACAAAGAAAGAGAGAGAGAGAGAGAGAGAGTCCTCGTGGTGTAATGGTTAAATCGATGGACTGCGGAATCGTAGTAAGCGAGTTTGTACCCCAGTCGCGCTATTCCGTTCACTTTCGGGCAAATATCCTTGGGAAAGGTATGAACCCCCTTATCCTTCCAGCTATGGGTTAGATAGTACCACTACTGTTCTTCTAGGAGAATGGCTTTGGCATTAAATAACCTAAAAAGAGTTGATATGCCATTAAACAAAAAATCCCAAACAAACATTCAGAGAAATACATATATTTATTTTGAGAGAGAGATAATTAAGAATGATACGCCCATGAATTGAATAAAATCTCAAACGGCAATAAAACGAATAGAAAAACAATGATGCGTGTAAAACTATCACAATATACCAAGGGGAAGTTCCTGTTACGAAGTGGCTAAAGTGCAGCAATGCGACAATATAGTAAGCGAGATCGAACTCCAGTTGTGCTATTATATTCACTTTCAGACTGGTTTGATTTTATTTTCTTTTATGGCATATCAACCTTTTTAGGTTATTTAAAGCCAAATCCATTTTTATACAAATAAACAGTTCTATTTCAAAAGATCTTATCTTGCATCAGTACATTGTTTAAATGTCAAAACAGTTCTGTTTTAAACAATTCATTTTAGCGTTATTACTGTGTAATTCTATTTGACCTATGGATAGGACCCTATCATCTGCTACGACTCCGGAACAAGTTGGACCTGGGAGCGATGGCAATGAAGGGGTACTCCGCATTTCCCCAAAGGCCAGCATTACTGAAGCCTCACCATCAGATTTTTGTATTTTAACCAGTGAATTGAATGCTACTTAATATATTGGCCTCTCTCTCTCTCTCTCTCTCTCTCTCTCTCTCTCTCTCTATCTATCTATCTATCTATCTATCTCGCGGCCATTAAATCTACTATGAAATTTAAGCAAATAGATAAATAGATAAAAAGATCATCATCATCATCATCATCATGTCGTGCTGGTAGCACGGATATCCCTGACCCTCTCTCGCTACTTTTCCCTATCGTTCATCGCCTCAGGCAGGTCTTCAGGACAACATCCTGTATTCTCACATAGTTGCTGAATGTATGTTCGTGCTGGTCGTCCTGCTTTTGCACGGTCATGTGTGAGGGTCCATAAGAGTACATCACTTATGAGTTCGTCCCTGCTTCTCCAGCAGTGTCCTGCATGTCTGGTTCGTCTAACTTGAATAGTTTTCGTGATAGTAGGCAGGTGGCCGTACAGTTGGTGTCTTGTGGGGTGTTGCCGCCTGGACTTGTTCAAGATTGCTTGCAACTTTCTTGTGTAATTGCCGTTTAGCTTTTTCTCCAGCCGTTTTGTTAGAGTCCATGTAGTGCATCCATATAGCAGTATCGATGTGACCGCTACCTGGAAGAAACTGCGTTTCATTTTATCGGTTATTGATAGCTGTCCATGCTTTCGGAACGAAAGATAAAAAGATATTTCTACCTTATAAGTTCAATTCTTGTCACCGGTCACATTTTGGGGACATTAATTAATTAATTTATAAGCTATTTATTTTTCATTTCAATTTTCTTAGCACCATGCTAGCTTTTACTCTGTCTAGATTACGAACTTCGAACATCCATCGAAAAGAAAATTGTTTCGCATTGAAAAAAGACGAGAAGCAGACGATATCCCGCAGAAAATTTGACAGACGCAGACCACTTAGCGCTCCTTGCAAATACACCAACCAAAGCGAAATCCGTTCTGCATAGTCAAGACAAGCAGCAGGAGGCATTAACCACTGTGTCAATGCAAATAAAAAACAGCGTTCATGTGTTTTAAACAAAAATGTGAGCCATCATTTCTCTAAGTCGCAAGCCCCTAAAATTAGTAGACTTGTTCACAAACCTCAGCAACAACATCTCGACTGCTGGAAAATACGCGTAAAGAAGGCGTGGAATAAAATTTATAGGCTATCGATCTAATCTATTTATAGATTAATCTATTTATAGATTAAAGAAGGCGTGGAATAAAATTTATAGGCTATCGATCTAATCTATTTATAGATTAATCTATTTATAGATTAAAGAAGGCGTGGAATAAAATTTATAGGCTATCGATCTAATCTATTTATAGATTAATCTATAATTTAATCTAATCTATTTATAGATTAATCTATAATTTAATCTAATCTATTTATAGATTAATCTGTTTATAGATTAAAGAAGGCGTGGAATAAAATTTATAGGCTATCGATCTAATCTGTCCGATAAGATAAAACAGAATTTCTTCCAAGCTGTAGCTTTGTCCATACTACTATGTGGAAGCACCACATGGATGTGAACGAAACATATTGAAAAATAATCGAATATGAATATATATGTATGGATATATGTATATATATTTGTATGTGTGTATACATATGTACATATACAGTGTATCACAAAAGTGAGTACACCCCTCACATTTCTGCAGATATGTAAGTATATCTCTTCATGAGACAACACTGACAAAATGACACTTTAACACAATGAAAAGTAGTCTTTGTGCAGCTTATATAACAGAGTTAATTTATTTTCCCCTCAAAATAACTCAAAATATAGCCATTAAAAGCTAAACCCCTGCCAACAAAAGTGAGTACACCCCTAAGAAACTATTCCCCTGAATGTCCAAAATGAGTACTGCTGGTTATATAAGCTGCACACAGACTACTTTTCATCGTGTCAAAATGCCATTTTGTCAGTGTTGTCCCATGAAGAGATATACTTATATATCTGCAGAAATATAAGGAGTGTACTCACTTTTGTGATACACTGTATGTGCATAGGTACGTACATACATAAGTATATACATATATATGTGTGTGTGTGTTTGTCATATATATATATATATATATATATATATATATATATATATATATATATATATATATACGTGAATGTATGTATATCTAATTATATGTTTACATATATAATGTGTTAGTTTATATAGTTTATATATGAATATATATGAGTGTAAGTGTAAATGTGTATATATATATAAATTTGTTGATACACCCCTGGACAATAATATAAGACCACCCTCAAAAATGAAGAAAAAGATATTGTTTACAATTTTTAAAATATGAAAATCAGATATATGAAAGATAAGGTTAAAAGACATGTTAGTTTAAAATAAAAAGAAATTTTAATTCATTTTTCATATCTATATTAACATTTATGCTAAATTTCAAAATTTATTATTGCCATAAATATAAGACCACCAATCAAAAACTAAAGAAAGAAAGGACTTAATTTAAGTGAAATATTTATTATATATAGTCTAAAAGCTATTAAAACTGTAATACTTGAAATTCTGAAAACAAATGACTGAAGGAACTAAATTATCTGATTTTGAGAAAAGCGAAATTATAGCTCTGAAAAGAGTCGAAAAATCTCCGAGAAATTTCGAAGGCCTTTGGACGCAGTAAAACCTTTATCTATAATTACTTGAAAAGTCCAAATAAGTATGGAACAAGAAAACCGACTGGCAAGCTAGAAAAATTATCACCACACTTCAAGAGAAGGATTGTTCGCGAAGTAGAAAAGAAAAGTTCGTCAACATTAAAATATTGAAATCTCTAATGGATGCTCCTTGCAGTAAAAGAACAATTAGAAAGGAATTTACACAATGAAAAAATTAAGCATAAAAGAAGTATTTATCGTCCAAGGTTAATTATCAAGCATAAAGAGAAACGACTAGAATACGTTCGTTAATATCAAACCATGAGTGCTAAAGAATAGTGAAAAGTTCTTTTCTCGGACGAAAAATAATAGATGGTTCAGAATGGCTTTCACAAGTACTGGCACGCGAAAAATTTCCAGAAGAAAATTTATCAACAAAGAATAATGGTGGAGGATGTCATATGATCGGGAGGGGGGCTTCTCCTCTTCAGGAAAACTTAAACTACAATTTGTCAGTGTTCGACAAAAAGCAGCAGATTATGTGGAGAGGCTAAATGATTTATCTCTCGCAAAAAAAGGGTGTCGTCTATGTGGAGAAGAATGGATTTTTCAACTAAATAATGCTGCTATCCACAATGCATCAATAACAAAGAAGTACTTCCTTGAAGAAAAAATAAGACTTATTGACCACTCTCCAGACCTCAATTCTATAGAAAATTTGTGAGGATAGATTGTTTTAAATGTTTATGAAAGTCGACAGTACTCAGCAATTTCTGAACTCAAAAACACAATCATAGACTCATGGGAAAAATACCTTCGATCCAACATCAGAAACTTGTTTATAGTTTGCCTTGTCGAATTTTTGAGGTTATCAAAAATGACGGCAAATCTACAAAATATTGAAGAAAATATCTGCCTTTATACTCTATTTTATAACTTAAAATTTAGCATAAATGCTAATATAAATATAAAAAATAAATTAATATCAATTAAATTTAATTGTCTTTATGCCTTATTTTTCATATATCTGATTTTTATAATTTAAGAATTGTAAACAATATCTTTTTTTCTTCATTTTTGAGGGTGGGCTTATATTATTGTCCAGGGCAATATATGTGTGTTTGTATATATATATAGATATATATATCAGTGGCGACTCTAGCCTATTTTTGCTACTCGTGCCCCCCCGCCCTCTGTCAACTTCAGTTCCCAACCCGTGGTCCGTGGACCCAAAGTAAGTCATCATAGTTGCTATTGCGTGATTCTCCATTGTATAGCACAGATTGACAAACGTACCTTGCATGGTGTTTTTTTGTAAACTATCAAGATACTATATAATTTGTAGTCTTGTTAATACAGTAGATAAGATAATTTTTTTTCTTTCAAAAGTATAGAAGAAAAGAGAAGATGTTCATTACTACGACAAGAAAAATATGTTTATTAGAATAAAGAAATTGATGACAATATACACAGACACAGCTAGTAGTTTCAATTTCGCTTAAAATAAAGATTATTTGTTGAAAATGTATTCAAATAAACAAATTTTAGTTACAGAATGTAATATATGCAACATTCATTAAAGAAATAGAGATCTGTTAGTGAAAAAACGAATTAAAACACGCCGTTTAACCAACATTTACCATAGCGATGATGATGACGTCGGCGACGGCAATAATCTACTATCCCCCCTCTCTCTCTCTCTCTCGGTCCCTCTCCCTCTTCCCAAGACAGCTGTCAGAATGTGCTAAGATTTTTGAGCACGGTGTTTGAGTTGCTCTTGCTATTGGCTACAGCCAAAAGCGGATTTCTCTAACATTACTGTGATTATAACGGTCTAGTGCTCGGCACGGATAGCGCGTGTTCAACAGTATAGCCGATTTTATGGGATGTTCAATGAATCTGACGGTGGCCGGACAAAGACCATCCGTTCAAAACAGCGTCGTTGTATTATTCCCAAATATATTTATGGCTACTTAGTTATCGAAACTTGAATAGATACGTAATTTAATTGAGATCAGACTAAGTATGTTTGCTTGAAATTAATGGATGATTTTTAATCCATTTTGAATAACATTGACCGAGTTATTGGTCGTGCCGGGCACGAGTAGCACTAGTTCCATCTCTACCCCTGATATATATATATATATATATATATATATATATATATATATAAAAGGTATTTTTCAATCCAGTAAATCCGTTGTTAGGTACAATTCTGTCAAGACAATTAAATTATTTAAAATTCGCATATTTAAATATTCCTGGTAAAGAGCTCAATATAAATAATTTCACATAGCAAATATTATTTAAAAAAAAAACAATATTCGGTTACATTAGGATTTTAAACTTATTTCCACCCCGTTCAGAGCATTGATATGAATCAAAATCCCCCCCCAATTTTTTTAACGGAACTTCTTCAAATCCAGAAGTCCTGTAAAAAAAATTGGGGGGAGATTTTGATTCATATCATTGCTCTAAACGGGATGTAAACAAGTTTATAATGCCGATGTGACGGAACATTGTATTCTTTTTAAATAATTATATATATATATATATTTTTATTTGTATATGTATAGGTTTATATATATATATATATGTGTGTGTGTGTGTGTGTGTGTGTGTGTGTGTGTGTGTGTGTGTGTGTGTGTGTGTGTGTGTGTGTACGTATTTGTATATATATTTTGTATATATATGAGTGTATATGTGGATATATATTTGTGCATATATATATATATATATATGTGTGTATATGTACACAAATATATATTTTATATAGTTGTTTCTATATATGTGTGGAATTATATATATATATATATATATATATATATATATATATATATACATCACGGCAGCTGATAAGGACAGGGTATTTTACACGTTGCATAATAAAAAAATGCATATATTGTTTATAAATATATATATATATATATATATATATATATATATATATATATATATATTCTATTTAAAAGTAATACGGGAATTCGAACGGATCCAGAAGAAAATATGTAGGCATAAAATGTCTATTATGTTTAATGAAATTTGCATATATATATATATATATATATATATATATACGTGTGTGTGTGTTTTGGAAAAGCTTTGGAGAAATAAGGAACACTATATGGAACGTGTTTTGCTATAAGTATAGTTTCTTAAGGAATCGATTTAGGACAAAAATTTTGGTCAATGCAGAAATCTGTATTTCGTCAATTTATTTTTACCGTCCTCTTTTTAATTTTTTCCATAGTATATCAATCTTCTTGTTTTATACAATGCTCAGTTAATACTTGTACAAAAACAACAGTCACAGTGTTTAGGCCCGGGGCTGACTTGATAAATGAATTTATACCTTTTCTAATATTATTACTCCGCATATGAACGTAATAACACAACTGGGATTTGAACCCCTTTACTTCGAGACCGCAGACCAAAGCTTTTGTCCTTACTACTTTACTTTCTTTCTTTCTTTTCTCTCACACAAACACATATAAATAATCAACTCACAACATGCCAATACGTATAAATGCCAACATTAAAAAAAATTGAATGCACTAAGAATATAGTATATATATATATATATATATATATATATATATATATATATATATATATATATATAGTAATTTAAAGCAGAGCTACAAATAATTTTCGATTATTTTTTATAACTTTTCAAGATGGACGCAATTAATTAAATTCTTATCTTCGTTTTGCACATTCTTCTGCATTCATAAATTATTGTACTTTCAAATAAATTTGGCAAGCCCTTCTCACGCCAGTTTCCCCTCTCACATGAGGTATCTTTCACGAAGATAGCTGCATCTTAAATTCTATTTAATTACACGCGTCGACACACGCCTTAACACGGGTACATGTTTGGCACTGGGTGGACTGATAGCAAGAACATACCAGTGACTCACTCACTGACACGGAAACAGCATTCGCAGGAATTCAGATTCCTCCGACACTATAAGATCGCAAAATTTTACTTCACTCTTCTTTGGTCAGGCACGAGAGAGAGAGAGAGAGAGAGAGAGAGAGAGAGAGAGAGAGAGAATTCGGCGCAAGAAATTGTTGGGAGAGTAATCATTTACGGGGAAAGATAGATAGATAAAAAAACAGAGACAGATGAAGATAGATATATATATAGATAGATATATACAGACATTCATACATACATATAAGTGAATACACATAGATAGATAGATAGATAGATAGATAGATAGATAGATAGATAGATTCATCTATATGAATAGACGAAGATAGATAGATAGATAGATAGATACATACATACATACATACATACATATGATTAAACTAAGACGGATTGACTGATAGATAAAAACATGCTGAGATAGACAGGTATATAGATATGAACCTACTAAGATAGATAAATAAATAGACAAATATGAACACACTAAGATAAATATGAAGATATTAAGATAGATAAATCGATAGATAGACCGATAGATGAACATACTAAAATAGATAGATAGATAGATATGCATTGATGTAAATACACACACACACTCACACACACACACACGCATACATACATATATATATATATATATATATAAGTAGTAAGGTTGGCAACTGTAGTCAAGAGCGACCCAAAGGCTCCCTTTTCAATATCAACTACACCAAGGTGTAAGGGAGGGCGCTACTCCTTTCCCTGGATTGCTCCACTTTATTCTTGATACGTACCTCATAATGCTGAGTGTTAAGCAAGGAGGTATCTATCAAATAACATCTTTTAAGTCTTTGGTATGACTCGACCTGGGATTGAACCCCGTTCTCCCGGACGATTGGCGTAAACTCTACCATATGAAGATGTATAAATGTATCGATAGATAGCAGATAAAGATAATCTTCAAACTGTACTCGCGTATGTATATACTTGTTATGTATTCTATTTATCCAGCGACCCATTCGAAAGTGATCTTTAAGTGAAATACTTTTGTAGTTCAAGCAGTTCATACCCGAAAAATGGATTTAAAAAATAAAGTAAAGCCAAGTAGCAATGAAGAAATAGAATTTCCAAGGTAACTCTTCCCGGCTAAACATACTGACGCAACACTGTCTTCTAAATCACAATTCCAAGCCCAATTCGGTAACTACTGTCAGAATGGGATTTCTATATGTATAATGTAAATACATTGTAAATGATTTTATAATAGAAAAGCATTGAATATTTGAAGAAAGTAATTGTCAACGACCTGTATGTAACAGAAGTGTTACTAAAAGAATAAGGTTATCGTAAATATCTATTGTGTTCTATTTGAGTGTATTACTTAATTAAATGGAGTAATTTCTTCTTGATTGTCGAGGTAGTTTGTATAAGTTTTTCATATATTTTAGGGCAATGAAGTTACTTGGTATTGAAAATTAATAATTAACCTGTATTATCTATAAAGGAATACTCAGGGGCTATATCAATACACTCAATCTTACACACACACACACACACACACACACACACACAGATATATATATATATATATATATATATATATATATATATATATATATATATATATATATATACGCACATATGTACGCACATTCAGAAATTTAATCACGTATATATCCCCCAAATTCTCGCACGTCTCTTTGCCAATATACTGAAAATACAAGCAAGGGTGTATAGAAAATTTATTCAGTGTCGTGTGGATGTCTTGAAGCAGAATGTGTTTGCTTGAATAACTACGAAAGCGAGAACAAGACATTCGGTTATTTTCTATTTCTCTATATCTTTCTTTTTCCAGTTTTTTCTTTCTTTCTTTCTTTCTTTCTTACTTTCTTTCTTTCTTTAACTGTGCAACTATTTGTGCATGGAAAGTTCCCGAAATACTCCAAACATTATCTGGACCTAAACTTATATCATTCCATGGATAATACAACAAGGACTAAAATAACTGAAGCAGATACTTAGGCGTCCCTTGAGCATTGCAAGATTTACAAGTATCTGCTCCATTGAATATGATCGATGAAAAAAAAATTCAGTGAGTGACCACATTTTTTTTTAAATATCTTCTACAAAACTTGTTGAATAATGCTTTCTATAAAAAAAATACATTGTTTTCTTTAAAATACATTGTTTTCTTTAATGTATTTAGTAATGGTAACATCTTATCTGTGGACTCAATAGAATCATTAATGACAGAATATTGCCATTTTATGTAGAATATAAACGTTATTACGATAGTTTTCGATAGAAAAGCATTAGATACCAAGAGAAAGTGACACTCTATCGTCTCTAAGTAATAAAAGTGGAACTGACAGAATTGGGTTATCGAAAAATATCCATTGTATTTTAGTTGTGCACCCAAATTAAGCTGAGTATGTTAGTTTGATTTTTTTTCCTGATATTTTTCAGTGCCGTTGAGTTTCTGGGTGTTAAAAATGTATGTAGAATGTAAATGCATTGAAACTGATTTTACGATTGAAAATCCTTGGATACCAAGAGGAATTGGCAGTAAGTAATATAACTATTAATGAAAAGAAAAGTCTATTGACTCTATAATGTAAACGATTCGATAGGAATTTTTGTATAAAACTCAATTGAAAGTCAGAAAAAATGTAATTGCTTGTGTTCAGTAATAATATTCAAAAGTGAGTGATTAATTTGGTTTTGATTTTATATCAACCCTTATAGGTTATTTAATGCCAAATCCTCTTTATATATATACATTGAATATATAGGATTTGGTTTAGTTGGGTTTTATGGCATATCAACCATTGTAGGTTATTTAATGCCAAATCCTCTGTATATATATATATATATATATATATACATTGAATATATAGGATTTGGTTTAGTTAGGTTTTATGGCATATCAACCATTGTAGGTTATTTAATGCCAAATCCTCTGTATATATATATATATATATATATATTGAATATATAGGATTTGGTTTAGTTGGGTTTTATGGCATATCAACCATTGTAGGTTATTTAATGCCAAATCCTCTTCATATATATTTACATTGAATATATAGGATTTGGTTTGGTTGGGTTTTATAGCATACCAACCATTGTAGGTTATTTAATGCCAAATACACTTTATATATATACATTGAATATATAGGATTTGGTTGTGTTGGGTTTTATGGCAACTAAACCACTGTAGGTTATTTAATGCCAAATACTCTTTATACATATATATTAAATATATATGATTTGGTTTAGTTGGGTTGGGTTTTATGACATATCAACCGTTGTAGGTTATTTAAAGCCAAATCTTCTTTATAGACATATATTAGATATGTAGGATTTGTAAACATATGTCACCAAAGTTAAATGGTTATAAGTATTGCTATGTATCTTTAATAATTCAATTAAACATCAGTCATTTGTTTACACACAGTTAAATGATCAAACAGTAATGTTTCAAACAATTCAGTTTAGCAGAAGTTATTTGTTTACTCTCAGTTTAAATGTCAAGCAGTTCTATTTGACCCATAGATACGACCCTGTCAGGTATTAGCACTCTGAAACAGAATAAACCTGGGAGCGATACCAATGAAGGAATACTCTGCATTCCTCAAAGCTCCACCATTTCTGGAACCTTACCATCTTATTATTTAGTGTCATATCCAGGAGACTCATTAGGGGGAGGGTCTTTACCTTCTTTCAGAGATGCAATCAGTGTATTCTACAACCCAAGCCGACTGGGCTGAGAGTTTGTGATAGGATTTTGTGTGTGTGTGTGTGTGTGTGTGTGTGTGTGTGTGTGTGTGTGTGTGTGTGTGTGTGTGTGTGTGTGTGTGATAATCTTATAAGAGAACTGTATTGAAAATCAGAAAAGAAAGATTTTCTTTGAATTCTAAATAATAAGGAGAATATGGATTTTGATACTTGTAAACTACACATAACTAAAATTATTTGAAGATATTGAAAACACATGAGACTTAAGTAATGGAATTGGGCCCATAATTCTAATATGTTTAGGAGGTGCCCGTGGTGCAATGGTTATCGTCGCAGGAAATGGACACGGCGACACAAGTTCAAATCTTGGACGAGACTGATTGCATTTCACATAGCACTAATACCCTTGGAAAAGGTATGAATCCAATTTTTCACCCTCTAGCTATGGGTAAATAGTAGGACAGACTGAGTTCTTCAGCCTTGGTGAAACAACTAGTCTAGGAGAAGCAAAACTCTGAATTCAAACCTGTTAAACTCCGCTTAAAAATTGACTTTGTGTCATATCCTGCCCGAGCGGAGGGGTTAGGTAAATATGCATAATTCTAATATGTTTAGGTTTATATATATATATATATATATATATATATATATATATATATATATATATAATCAATTATATATATATATATATATATATATAATCAATTATATATATATATATATAATCAATTATATATATATATATATATATAATCAATCGCCGTTGACTTTGTGTCTACGTTACTCAATGTCATATTTATATCAACGTACGCACATTTTTGGTACCTTTTTTAGATAGATTGATAGATAGATATTGTGAGAGAGAGAGAGAGACAGTTTGTTTAGTAAACATCTTCAGTCAGTTATGTCGATATAGTATAAATGATTCTAGTGTTGAATTTCATTGAAAATCTTGAAAAAATAAAAGCAATGGTCAGGAATTAATGTAAGTTTGACCGACGTTAAATAAATCAAACCCGTATAAAATACCAAGCGCACTTTGCGATTTTGTAAAATAAAATTTGATAAATTTACGAGCTGATAAATTTTAATCCTCCTTTTTCCTTTGATATTCTCCAGGGGATGAATTTTATTATCACATGAATCTCATCAGATTTTGAAGTGACAAAGATTCTGTTAGTTTTCATTTAATTCATCTTTTGTATGTTCTACTTGTAAAATTTCTCGGGCAGAAAATATAACGTGGAATCACTAATCAGATTGGGAAAGGTTTTGAGAGTTTCTGAATGACTGTTCTAACTGAAGGAACCTTGATTTCCGTAAATAAAGTCTTTGTTAGTACTTTAAAATATACCATGAACCCAAAGCGCCATAATTTTGATGGTAGGATTTTATATATATATATATATATATATATATATATATATATATATATATATTGTGTACGAGCAGTTTTTGAGTGAGCCCACAAAATTAATATCTAGTGAGTTTTACCTACAGAATATTTGGTATTTATAGTTGATTGAATTCATATAATTTTTGCGCATTGCATATCAATCAATCAATCAATCAATTTATATATATATATATATATATATATATATATATATATATATATATATATATCCGTCAATCTCAGTTTGTTCTTATCTATCTCTCTATCTCAGTTTGTTTTCATAAAAGCTTATTACATATGTCTATCTTAACCTTGTATCTGTCAAACTATCAATGCTGATCCATTTGTATGTATGTATGTATATATGTACGAGGTGCATTCAATACGTTTCCAGACTTTTCTTGTATAGGCATTTAAAATTGTCGTAGGCTCTTGAAAATTCACTATGTCATTGCTATGCATCTTATAAGAAGACTGGCCAATTTTTATGATTTCAGGTTCAAATTAACAGCTACAGCAGCAATTGGAATACACCCTACTAAAGCCTGATTGTCACAGCGGGTGAATTTAAAAATGCAATCTGGACGCGAGAAAGAACAATATGCAATAAAATTCTGATTAAAACTTGGAAAAAATGCCACAGAAACGTATGGAATGCTTCAGACTGCTTTTCGATCATCTTGCATGAATCGAGCATCAGTTATTGAGTGGCATAAGAGATTCAAGGAAGGAACGGAGTCTGTGAGGGTGGATGAGAGGTGTGGGAGGAGTAAGGAAGTCAATACACCAGAGTTGATTGGCCAAAGGGTTAGTGTTAGGGTTAGGGTTACTATGTTGAGGTTTTAAGGGAGTTCAAGAAGAAATTCTGTCGGAAGAGGCAAGCACTCTTCAAATCGGGTCAGTGCCATTTCCCCCAAGACAATGCACCAGTCCACAACTCCATTCTTGTCATAGAATATTTGACCAAGATGGGCATCAAGACAGTTCCTCACCCTCCCTGTATCCAGACCTTGTTCTCTGTGACTTTTGCTTATTCCCTAAGCTCAGAGGCTGTCGTTATGAGACAATGGAGGGGATGAAAGAGGCTGTGACGAAGGTCATTGACATGCTCACACAAGAGGACTTCCATGGAGCCTTCCAGAAGTTGTTGGAACGGCATAACAAGTGCATTGCAGCTGGATGAGATTACTTCGAAGGGGACTAGAGTTTAATCATGTGTGTACTATCAATAAAAGTGTCCATTCCAAAAAAGTCAAGAAACTTATTTAATTATCCTTGTACGTATGTGGTAATTTACTAAGCTTTTTGCTTAGATGTGGCACAAGGCAAAGGGACACCCAAAAAGACTAGATCTCACTTATATAGTTTTGCTTTTCGAGTTGTCAAACCAATACACCACCGGGGTCGTTCTTATCTATCTATCTATCTATCTATGTTTATGGTAAAGTGTGTATTTCAAATTTCTCTATAGATTTCTGTTAATTTTTTTTAGATATCGATTGTATATATATATATATATATATATATATATATTTACCAACCCCTCCGCTCGGGCAGGATATGTCACAAGCTCAATTTTTAAGTGGAGTTTAACAGGTTTGAATTCAGTTTTCCTTCTCCTAGACTAGTTGCCTCACCAAGGCTGAAGAACCTAGTCTGCCCTACTATTTTACCCATAGCTGTAGGGAGAATAATTGGATTCATACCTTTCCCAAGGGTATTAGTGCAATGTGAAATGAAATCAGTCTCGTCCAGGATATATATATATATATATATATATATATATATATGAACAAATAGATATGTACACAAACACATACATATATATATCATATTGAATATTCATAAAATCAAATCATAATAATTAAATTAATTTAAAATATTGATATAATCATATTCTATGGGTTCATCAGATGATTTAGTCAAATGCTAAAAACTTTCAAGTCTGCGTGTATATATATATATATATATATATATATATATATTTATGTATGTAAGTATATATATATATATATATATATATATATATATATATATATATATATATATGTGGATGGGGGTCTCGACTATACTTTTTTGCTCGTCATCAGAGGTAGTGTTGTTTGAGTTGACGGTTTTAGTTTTAACTGAAATAATTTATATTTCAGAAATCAAATGCTCTATAACTACAAATTAGAGGAACATGCAATAACCAACATTACAAAAAGACTCATTAAACTTTTCGAAAAACAAAACCTATCATCTACTACACTAAATTTAAAACATCAAACCTCATTGTTAAAAATAACACCAACTGTGCTAAAATACTCCTATAAACCTCAAACAGTCGACTTAAACTACACTATCTCTGATGATGACTAAAAATATGGTCGAAAGCGCTTGGGCAAAAGATATGGGACAATTTCTTTACCACCTCGATCCTGACACAAGAAAAATAATAAGACTTGAAAAATTACAATTAAAAATAATAAAGTTTTCCATCGTCTTTAATAGACCTTGACTTAATAATCACTTGCTACCTAAATATACACGCTTCAATATATATATATATATATATATGTGTGTGTGTGTGTGTGTGTGTGTGGGTGTGTGTGTGTGTGTGTGTGCGAATATCGGTTGATAAACAAATTCTTTCAAAGAGTTTTTTCTTAAATCAAGGAAGTGCTCAAGTACTGGCAAATACTTCGGAATAAAACACAAAATAAATTGTTTTCTAACTTCTTCTTGTCTCTTTCATAACTTTATGTTTTATGTATTTGGAAAGGACCAAATCGAATCTTCAATTTTTTTCTCACTTTCTATTATTTACTTCTTCTCTCGCGCCATGCAACCATTTTTTTGTATAATGTGAGGAATATTGAGTATTTATTAGCTCTTCTTTTTCTATTTCACTCACATGTACGATCGGAAGTAAGTTTTTGATATTCAATTTTTTTTTTTTTTTTGTATTTTCAAATTAAATGTAACTTTTACTTATGAAGATGATATGAGGAGAAAAGGAAACTCACGCACACACACACACACAAACACACACAAACACATCTATCTATCTATCTATCTATCTATCTACCAATCTATACATTGTATTGGACAAAAACAAACACTGAAAAAACTGAACCATTTTCATTATTGCAACTAATTTTACGGAAACTTCAATGGCTTAAATAAATTAGAAGTGATTATTTTCTTTTATCTTTGTTGTTGCGAAATACCAAATTTTTTTAAAAAGAATTTTCAGAAGTACTTAAAAATAGGAAATTTCTAAGAATTTTATTTTCCTCAATTTAATAATGTAATTTAGGATTAGATTTTGCGAATGGCTTGTGAGTTGTTGTTTGAGTTTGAAAAACTGTGATATACAATGTTTGTGAACGTATGTGATACTACATAGTAATTGAACCACCATCATTCTTCAATTGATGTTTTTCTCAAAAAATTTTAATGTCAGCTGTCTGTTTATATATATATATATATATATCATCATCATCATCATGTCGTGCCACTAGCACAGATATCCCTGACCCTCTCTCGCCACTTCTCCCTATCATTCATCGCTCTTGGCAGGTCTTCAGGGCTACATCCCGTATCCTCACATAGCCGCTGTATGTATGTTCGAGCTGGTCGTGCTGCTTTTGCTTGGCCATATGCGGGGGTCCATAGGAGTACATCACTGATGAGTTCGTCCTTGCTTCTCTAGCAGTGTCCTGCGTGTCTGAAGCATGTGGTCGTGTGGGTTGTCGGCTAGGTAAAGAAAACAGTTGAATCAATGGGTTTCGGTTTCAATCTGTAGACTTTCCTGGCATATGATAAGCAACACCGGTTAAATGAAGGATCTGTGTTTGCTTGTCATTCAACCCAATGCGCATCAATTTCTCTCGCAGATTCACGAATATATATATATATATATATATATATATATATATATATATACTGTTATCACAAGCGTAATAGTAACCTATTTTCATGTGCCAATGTTTAGTTTCATCAATATTATTTTTATATACAGAAGCATTTCGTTCCGTGTTATTTGGCATCATAACTGACACTAAAAGTTTCTCAAATTAAATCTAAAACGGATCAAGTATAATTTTGAATATTGATAATTAATCATTACTATTTTTATATCCATTGAATCGTAATGGAGTAGTGTTTTAACAATCTTAATTTCATGTACATTGAGATTTCGGTTCGTTTTACCAGTCAACATTCAACACCCCTTAATATTGATTTCAGATCTTGAATTATTCGTGTTTAAATCTGCTGAATGTCCATCCGTCCTTACTACAAAGACTCCAGCACTTTTGACCTGATTTCAGTCGAACTTTCATAGGTCTGTAGGATTGTACTGAAATAAGTTTTAAATCTTAGGACAAGATCTGACTAAGATTGATTTTTCGGTGGGATCTGTCTTTCAACCTCTGTCTTAGCCACCCTTTCACAGGGAGAGGGATAGTGACTTACATCCTTTATCCGTTATCTTGGTAACTGTTACAAAAGACTGATCTCTATCTCTATCTCTCTCTCTCTCTCTCTCTCTCTCTCTCTCTCTCTCACACACACACACACACACACATGTATATATATATATATGATTTATGTACATATAAATAGAGAGAGAGAGGAAGAACTAATAGAGAGGAAAAGGTTGAGAAAAAGGCAAGGAGAGTGGAAAGAAGTAGAAGAGAGAGAAAAAAACAAAGAGAGAGGGAGAAAAGTCAGAAAATATTGAGAGAAGAGAAAGGCTAATGGAGAGAGGGAGACAGAGAGACAGAGACAGAGAGAGAGAGAGAAAATATAGAAAAAGGCTGAGGGAGTGGAAGAAAACGTAAGATATACAGAGTGAGTAGGGAAACAGGCAGAATGATGCACAATTTGATCTAAAAAAAAATCACTCTCCGGTTTAAGCAATAACCTGAGATGAATCGGTTGAAGACAAATCATCGGAAAAAGACGGAGATGAACGAGACAAAGTCGATGACGACTAAGTCGGAAAAGATGTAGTCAGATCCTTCCTTCTCTCCCACAAAAAGAAAGAAAAAGAAAAGAGAAGAAGCTCTATAAAAGCAATAAAATAATAAAGAGTTGAATAAAATACAGAAATTCAAAAGAGTGATCGTAAATACTATCGACCAAATGCAGACCTATAAAAAAATAAATTCTGAGGAAAAAAAAAAAAGAAAGATAAAAAAGAAAAGGATAAAGTGACTGAAATAGATTAGGGAGGACCATCAGAGTGAGGATCAAGGAAATAAAGAAAAGTTATACTTCTTAAAATGGCCCATTATTATCGGGTGGCTAACATCCAAACGGGGTAGGTCATGGTAAAATAAAAACTCTAATAAAAAGAGAGCTTTTATAGCAGTTTTATTGCGTGATATGCGTCTAGTCTACTTTTAGTAGTTTCATATCAATTGATTTCATAAACTGAAACACAGAGAGAGAGAGAGAGAGAGAGAGAGGGAGGGGGAGAGAGAATATAAATATATTACATTGTACTGATAGGTTCCTGGCCTAACAAGTCTATTTCAAATTGTCAGTAGAGTCGCCCTGGTTGCGTCATCACTAAAGTCTTTTGGGCTATGAAACTAGTGAATAAGTCGGTTGATTTTAGTCGTTTCATGCATAGGTTATTCTTCTTGCGTAGTTGGAAAAATTGAGTGGATTTTATGAAGGGTTTCCTATAGATTACATCATTATTTGCTGTGCTGTTGCTACCCATCATTTCCCCGCGATTATTTCGTCAACGATCGGTTAAAATACCTGGTTTGTGAAAAATATCTTTTAATTTGGGATTGACTTTCAAAATGTCCCAACGGTTGTTGGTTATTTGTGCTAGTGGTGAGAGAGAGAGAGAGAGAAAGAGAGAGAGTGTGTGTGTGTTGTTGAGTGTTGTTAGGAAGGAGATGTAATTTATTTTCACTTTCAGTTTCAATTTTACGGTGTCCTACCTGGGGGTTCAGATGTTTTGGTTATCTGGTTTTTGATTAACGTATGGGAATATCCTCGTATTTGAGAACTGTTGTTAAAGTTAATTGCTTTGTCTTTTTAATTCGTTATCGTCTGTGCTGATTCTTTTTAGTATAAATGCTTGTAAGAAGGGAAGTCAGCTTTCCCTATTGTCTTTCATCTATCAACAATTTTATTGATGTCACACTTGTATAATTCTTCAGGTTTTCATAAAAATATAAGACCAACTCATGTTCAGTCTCTTCTCTTGATGTCAACCTAAGACCATCGAAATGATCATGTAACCCCCTAAATAAGTGATGGAAAAGCCCTCGTGGCGTAATGGTTAATGTTATGGACTGCGGCCTAGAAGTAAGCGAGATCGAACACCATTCGAGCTATTAAGTTCACTTTTGGACGAATACTCTTGGTGGAGACATGGACCCTCTCATTCTCCCCCAGCTATAAATTAAATATCATTGTTGTTCTTCTACAAGGATTACTTCAGCATTTAATAACCTGCGAAGGTTGAGATACTATTAAACAACTAAAACAAACAAAATATTGATTCTGCTGTTTAAATCACACGTTGTCTCACTTTGCATATTGCACTTGCTAACAAACTGATCTTGCTAGCCTATACTTGTGAGTTCGACCCGCACTAAGCGCATCATAATTATTGCTTGGTTCGAAACTAACTTAAGCTTGTTAAATGACTTAAAGTGGTTTTATTTATCAAAAACTGTCACTTCGCACTAATGCCCTGATGTGGACCCAGGTTGGGACCACGAAAAGACAACTCGGAATACGGTATAAGTTTAAAGATATATTGAAGTAACAAGATACAGAGAAAATTGGTGGCTGAAGATAGGCTTACTTTTCAGTCGATTATCGGTAGAGTATCCAATCTCTTTGAGAGTACTTGGCTCTTGATAAATATAGAATTTGAAAAAGTCCATGAATGGGTAGGTAACGGTCCCATAACATGCCTATTGGAAAGGAATTAATCTTTTTCTTCTTCAACGCACCTCTAACAATGGTTGAATAGTTGATAAGACTGTATGATTTAGCCTTCATTGATCAAATCAATCTGGAAGACGAAAAACTGTGTATTCATAACAGCTCAATTTCGTTTCAGTCGAGTTCAAATCATAGACGCGACTGTTTCACTTCGCCTAATACTCTTCGAAAATGCATAAACCCGTCTATGTTTCTCGGCTATGAATATGTATTTCCACGGTCACTTCTGGCACTGACAGAATGCGACACAACGTTGATTTTCAAGCGAAATAAAGGTGATTTAAATTTAGATTTTCCTTCTCTTAGACTGGTTGCCCAACCAAAACTAAAGAACTCAATTTGTCCAATTTATCTACAGGGTGGAACGATAAAATTGTCGTCGTAAAGAAAACAACACTACAGCTTTATTTTAAAACTTTTATTGAAAAAATCAATTCAGGTAACTTGATTTTGTAGTAGAGCTGACATCTATTCAATGTAGCCGCTTTCGGCCTCAATCACCGCCTCGATACGGATCCGGAACTTGGAGCATGCCTTTTGCTCAAGAGCTGGCGGGAATGGTGGTGATCAGGCTGGCTTTGGTGTTGTGGGAGATCATGTTGGTGATGTTCTCGACGTATTACCAAACGAAGTATTCCAGCGGGTTCAGGTCGGGGGAGAAGTGGGGTCAGTGAGAGAAGGGTACAAAGTCGTAGCACTCCTGAAGCCAAGCCTGGGTCTCTTTGGACTTGTGAAGCGGCGCCGAGGGTCTACCACCGGCCACTTGGTTGCACCAGGGGATCACCACACTCTTCAGCACATCCAGGTACACTTTGGTGTTGACTTTCAAGCCGACTTCGAAGATGTAAGGTGGCATAATGAGGCCCTCACTTGAAACCACACCAAAGACCATAACCGTAGCCGGAAATTTTGTTTTCGTCACCCTGGGCACGTCCCTGTTATTCGTGTCGATCCAGATTTGCATTTTGAGGGTGCTGGCAATGGTTCTGTTGTCATAACTTGGATCGGTAGAGTGCATGAGTTGTATAGCGGCGATTCTCTGATCTCGCTCGTTGAACATTGTGTCACTTTCAGACATGATAGAAGGCTCCTATCGCTCTTGGGATTTGTACACAACTGGCCAACTAGTAGCTGTTCTGCAACAAAAAAAAAAAGAAAACCAGTTTTCATTAAACGGAAATGGAATCATGTCGTCTTTTCTAGGGCGACAATTTTATCGTTCCACCTTGTACATCTGAAGAGATGGATTCATGCCTTTCTCAAATGCATTAGAAAAAACTGAAACACAGGCAGCCTTGTCCAGGTTTTAATTTTCTATGAGATAACCGTTAAGTGCACCTCTCAGCTATGAGTGAATAGCTGGATAGATCGGCTCATTAGCTTTGGTAAAGCAACCGGTATTTAAGAAAAACCTGCGGAGTGCTGCTGGGAGAATATCTGGCACATAAATGCCTCATTCATAAATTAGATTATATTCATGAATCAATAGTTTTGTGCCAGACTAAGATTTGAAAATGCAATATCGCTCATAAATTCATACTTACTTTGATATTTTTCATAAAAATTCCATTTTCTTCTAAACCACATAAAACTGGATTTTAATGTAGTAAAATATCAGACAATGAAAACGGATATTATTAGATATCATTTATTGCCACTCTAAACATCATTGAATATCTGTAAACAGAAACATGAATATACAGCTGTTCAAAAATAAGTAACCTTATATATATATATATATATATATATATATAAGTAAACTTAAACGGCTGAAGAAGCTAGACAGCAATTACACAAGAATGTTGCGAGCAATATTGAATAAGTCCTGACAGCAACACCCCACAAGGCACTAACTATACTGCCACTTGCCTCCCATCACGAAAACTATCCAAGTTAGACGTAGCAGACACGCAGGACACTGCTGGAGAAGCAAGGACGAGCTCATAAGTGACGTACTCCTATGGACCCCCGCATATGGCCAAGCAAAAGCAGGACGACCAGCTCGAACCTACATACAGCATCTATTTGAGGATACGGGATGTAGCCCTGAAGACCTGCCAGAGGTGATGAATGATAGGAAGAAGTGGCGAGAGAGGGTCATGGATATCCGTGCTAGAGGCACGACATGATAATATATAGATATATATATAGTTATATATATATATATATAAATATATATATTGTCATATATATATATATATATATATATTGTCATATATATATATATATATATATAGTCAT
This sequence comes from Sepioteuthis lessoniana, assembly GCA_963585895.1. NCBI lineage: Eukaryota > Metazoa > Mollusca > Cephalopoda > Myopsida > Loliginidae > Sepioteuthis > Sepioteuthis lessoniana. The sequence goes on along the minus strand of OY757915.1, from coordinate 20,816,766 downwards.
TCACAGACAGATCTGTTTCGTTCTATCAGAACTCTTCAGTGTGGCTAGACAGGCTAGATTCCCGAAGCCCGGTATCGAAACCCGGTTGACTCGAACGATGTGGTTAGACAGGCTAGATTTATATATATATATATATATATATATATAAGTTTTAGAATTTGAAATAATACATATCTATTGTTTAAATTTTTTAAATTATCGCACATATAATTCATAGAATTATTACGCTTACAGTCGGCATTTTCAACATTTCCCCAATAATCCTTAGGCGTTTATTTCTGCTCACTGACTTTTTCACAGATATCTGAAACTCCCTTTTCAATCCTCTTCCTTTCTCCGATAAATAAATATTCTATCTACTTACTTTCGCTACATTTATCTAAATCTTTATTTATCTTTCTCCTACAACTACCGTTTTTATAGGTTTAAATATTTTTGATTTATTGACATATCAATTGATATAAGCTAAATTTTTTATTCAACAATAATTATTTACCTATATGTTAGCTTGTTTCCTTTTCCTCTTTCTTTCTTTTCCTTACATCCCCCCCGCCTCTCTCGTCTATTTCCTTTTCTCTTATTTTTTCGTTCTCTTCTTTTCTTTCCTTCCTTCCTTCTTTCTCCTTTTAATACATTCTTTCTCTTAATGATTCTATTTGTTTTACATCATTATGTTAAACAGTCACATTATATATTTCAAAATACTAACGATGATTTATAGACTAAACGGTTACCCTTATCTATGTATTCATAATATTTCCTTCTTGTTTGGTAATTTTTTTAAATATTACATCGATGATTTAACGTCATTTGATATCATCCGTCCAAGACCTGGGGATGGTTCGTTAGAACCGAAACGTTATAACATTGACTTTCTTTTACATTAAATTCTTCTCTTTGGATTACCTTGTTTTTCACTTTTTCTCTATAATACATGGATAATAATTTCGCGAATTTAGATAATACATTTGTATCCTTCATTACCAGACGTAACAGTGGTCACACCTTTGCTTTAGTAGTTACCATCGTGAGAAATGAACTCGGAGACTCGAATTCAAACTCTGGACAAGGCTGGGAAAGGCATGAATCCAACTATTATCCCTCCAACTATGGGTAACAGTAGAGCAGAATAAGCTCTTTAATCTTGGTATGGCAACCGGTCTAGGAGAAGGAAAAATTTGAATTCAAATCAACTTAAACCCGCATTAAAATGACCTGGTGTCGGATTCTACTCGTGCAAAAAGGTTAGGCATATATATATATATATATATATATATATATATATATATATATATATATATATACGATGATCATTAAATAAGTTTCCAGACATTTTTAGTATGGGCACTTTTATTGATAGTACACACATGAAACTCTAGTCCCCTTCGAAGCAATCTCCTTCGGCTGCAATGCACTTGTTTTACCGTTCCAACAACTTCTGGAAGGCCCTATGGAAGTCCTCTTGTGTGAGCGTGTCAATGACCTTCGTCACAGCCTCTTTCATCTCCTCAATTGTTTCGTAACGACAGCCTCTGAGCTTAGGGAATAAGCCAAAGTCACAGGGAGCAAGGTCTGGACTATAGGGAGACTGAGGAACTGTCTTGATGCCCATCTTGCCCAAATAGTCTGTGACAAGGATGGAGTTGTGGACTGGTGTTTGTCATGGTGGAAATGCCACTGAGCCGATTTGAAGAGTGATGGCCTCTTCCCTAGGAATCTCTTCTTGAACTCCCTTAAAACCTCAACATAGTAACCCTAACCATAACCTTTTAGCCAATCAACTCTGGTATATTGACTTCCTTACTCCTCCCACACCTCTCATCATCCCTCACAGACTCCCTGCCTTCCTTGAATCTCTTATGCCGCTCAAAAACTGATGCTCGATTCATGCAAGATGGTCGAAAAGTAGTCTGAAGCAGTCCAAACGTTTCCGTGGCATTTTTTTCCAAGTTTAAAGCAGAATTTTATTGCATATCGTTCTTCTAAAGTGTCCTCACGTCCAGATTGCATTTTTAAATTCACCAGCTGTGACAATAAGGCTTTAGTAGGGCGTATACTAATTCCTGCTGTAGCTGTTCATTTGAAGCTGAAATCGTGAAAATTTGTCAGTCATCTCATAAGATGTATAGCAATAACATACTGAATTGTCAAGAGTCTACAACAATTTTAAATGCCTGTACAAATAAAGTCTGGAAAATTATTGAATGCGCCAAGTGTATATATATATATATATATATATATATATATATATATATATAATCAGTGGTGATCCAACATGCTTAAGTACGAGATTCTAGTGTTCAAGTTATCTACAGTATTCCACTTAAGCCCTTACTTCGCCAAGATGTGTGGTCGGTGGGGCTCAGTTTGATCAATCGGTTGGTCATGCCAAGCTTAGCACTTATATAAACACAGTTTACAAAACTCCCAGAACTTTATCTTAGATGAGCCAGAAGGCAGTGGCTGAGAGTCAACCACGTGGGGATAAATGAGATTTTGATCATTGGTTAACTTTAAAACACTAGGTTTTGAGTACTGAAGCCTAAAATGTGCAAGAGCTTGGTTTGGTTTGGTTTGTTGGGTTTTATGGCGTATCAACCTTTGTAGGTTATTTAACGCGAAATCCATTATTCAGTAAATAATCTGTTCTATTGAAAACAGTTCAGTTTAGCATAAGTACACAGTTTAATTGTCAAAAACATTTCTATTTCAAACTATTCAATCAGTTATATGTAACAATTCAGTTAAGTGTAAATATAGTTTCAATGTCGAAAAACATTTCTATTTCAAATAATTCAGTTAAGCATAAGCACGCAGTTTAAATGTAAGTACGGTTTAATTGTCAAAAGCATTTCTATTTCATGCTATTCATTTTACTCAAACAATTCAGTTTAGCGTAAGAATGCTGTTAGTTCTATTTAACCCAAAGATAGTGCCCTATCAGGTGCTACCACTCTGGGACAGAGTTGACCTGGGAACGATGGCAATGAAGGGGTACTTCGCATTTCCCAAAGTTCCTGCACTGCTGGAACCTTACCATCAGATTGTTTAGTGTCATATCAGGACACTCATTGGGGGGGGCGCTTACCCCTCTGCAGAGAAGCAGTCGGTGTAATCTACAGCCCCAGCCGACAGGGCAATGCAAGAGGTTGACCCCCCCCCACCAGATATAAATATTCTGGCCAATGTCTCCCCGTCTCAAACAAAACAAAATGGGTATCCCCTTTTGTAAATTCCCAACAAAAGTTGACCTCCCTGGTGAGTGGTGAAACTCCAGACTAGCCAAAAAAATTGCCAAGACATGAATAAAACAAACAAAAAGCTCAAACGAAACGTTTCTGTATCCTTTTCAGAAAAAGAAATAACAGAATTCTCGAGGTTTAAAACTATTCTAGCCAAACTACCCCCTTGTTTTGTTTGAAAAAATAACCTCCGGCAGATTAAACCCTCCAACTGTGAAGAAAAGTTCAACCCACTATCTATAAGTAGAGTTAAATAAGTAAAAACAATCCAAAAATGAAAATAAACTACATCAATACTGGTTCTTTATCTCTACAACATTTCGTTGGGGGTTACTTAATGGCATATTATACTCATGATTATTCATATTTTCCAACATTTCATTGCAGTCATTTTTTTTTAGTTGAACTTGTTTGTCTATAAAGTTAATCATTTGTTTGTATGCATTTATATAGTACAAAGTATTTTTATCTAATACGAACAATTTAAATAGAATCATACTACTTCAAGCAATTATTCCTATTAAATGATAACAATCACTATTTTACACACAATTATAAGATGTCAAGTATTACTATTCAACAGTAATATAACCCTGTCAGCTGGGGCTGTTGAATACACTGACAGCATCTCTATAGAGGGGTAAGACTCCCCCTAACGAGTGTCCTAGATATGACACTAAACAATATGATGGTGAGGTTCTGGTAATGCTAAAAATCTTATTAGAATGAAAAACTTCCACAAATTCAAATGCAAAGTTTACTTACACGAAAAAAAAATGTTACTCCCAACGGTAGTCACTAAAAACAAGGAGTTATTCTTAGCTACACCAGAAGAAATATCAATAGTTTTAGGAAAGCAAGGGAACACAGACTACCAAAGGACAACCATCAAAAGGTGGGATAAAGACTAACACACTCACACATACACATTTTGATATTTACCAAATCCATGATGACCAAGGAAAATATACTAAAAAGCAGAACAATATACCCCTGGGATCTTAAGGTTCTTTAAATGTCAAAAATACGGACACCATAAGGTGAGCTACGGAAAACATCCTACTTGTGGAAGGTGTGGCCCAAAAGACCCAGACTACGTGGAGGAAGATTGTCGCAACAAAACTAAATACTCAAAGTGCCGAGCGGACAATTAGCCTGTTGAAGATCTTGCAATAAATACAAAAGAGATAGGGAAACCATGAAAGTGAATCCAATCAATAGCAACAAGAAAAATCAACCTGATAAATACAGAGCCCCCTTCGAACAATTATTGCAACTGGAAACAAACGATTAACCAAAATTCCAAGAACGGTTTTAAAAAAAGAACACTTATCAGAAATTGTCAAAGAGAAATACAAATTTTTAAAAAATTGAACTCACAACAAGTTTACTTACCACTATTAAAAAATATCCATCGAAAACCCCCAACTCTTCCGCTGAAATAAATACCATTAAAGAAAAATTACAAATCATCGAAACTCTGCAGCAGGATTTGTCTTGTAAAAGTTCTTATGCTAACTTTTTTCTTGGTGTTTACAAGCTCATTTTGATATTGTTTTTTTTTTTATTACTACCGACCCATTGGCATAATTGAAAGAGTGTTCACCAATAGTCTGGAAGACCGGGGTTCAATACCAGGTTGAGTCATACCAAAGACTCAAAAAATGGTACTTGATACCACCTTGATTAATACTCAGCATTATAAGGTACATATCAAGGGTAAAGTTGAAAAATCCAGGGAAAGGAGTAGCGCCCTTCCCTACACCTCAGTGTAGTAGCAACTGAAAAAGGATCCTTCGGGTCGTCTTCCTTACTATTAACTTTAACCCGAGTCACCGGACCAGTGAGATTGGATCATAGAGTATTATAAATGAAGGGTTACTCTACAATCTGCAGAGCTTCAGAAGTAAATCCCCCACCACCATATGTAGTTTAATGTCATACTCAGTAACCCTTTTCCTTTTTGGCGTAGGGGTTTTACATCTTTGCCAGGGATACAGTCAATATATTAAAGCCATGTCGGCGAGGTAAATGTTAACAAATCACTTGAGATGAAAGTAAAATATATTGCGTTTTGAATTTTGTGAGAACAAGTTTTTGATTGTTAGTTCTTTTAGCGCTTCTCTCAATCTCTCCAAACCAGAGGCTGACCTCCGCCTATTCCTTTGAACCTCTCCAGTCTGCAACTCCTTTCAGGTCCCGATATACGACGACGATCTTTTCCAATTAATTTGTACGCTTTATAGGACTATATATATATATATATATATATATATATATATAATATATATATATATATATATATATATATATAAATCCACTGTGGCTTCTTTCTGACTCGTTACTCGGTTGATGTGGATCCCAACTGCCTAACATTACTGTTCTGAGTTTTAAAATTTGAATACATTTGCACAGTGTCAGCTGTAAACAGGCGACAGTCGATATCAATCAACTGCGTTTGTTAAACTGGCCGTTCTACGCAGGATAAGATATCAACGGTTCATTTTTCGCCAATTTTTTAATAAGCTTTTATGTTTATATATATATATATATATATATATATATATATATATATATATATATATTATATGTAGCGTAGTCACTGACGACTGCTATTTCAGTGATGGCCATTCGTTGGCTCATGAATGAGACCCCCCCCCAAATAAACAAACATGCCTCAAACGTTAGGACCGCGTTTCTTTCCTTCTCTCTGTTTAATCTCTGAGGCCGCGGAAGTAGGTGATAAAGTATGTTTATACCAACTTCTCTGCACTGGCTGGGCGTGACACGAGGTCAATTTTTAAGAGAAGTCTTACAGGTTTGAATTTAGAGTTTTCCTTCTTGTATACTAGTTGCCTAACCAAGATTTAAAAAACTCAGTATGTCTTACAATTTACAATTAGTTAGAGAGAGAATAATTGGATTCATACCTTTCACAATGTTATTACTGCTATGTGAAATACAATCTACCTCGTCCAGGATTTGAACTCGTGTCGCCTTGTTCATTCCCGACGACAATAACCATTACACCACGGGTACCTCCACACGGATACAAAGAACGTAGTAGTTTCATACTCCATGCTGGAACTAGCTCTTCCTATATCCTTGAATGGTTTCTTGTTCTCCGTTCATGCAAACGCTAGTCTCCTCGTACCCCAGCCATCAAAAGAGAGTGATTTCAAAAATCCTATCGTCTTTTCAAAGAACATTCAACCTCTACTTTGGCCTCACGTGGGGGGGGATCGTCCAATTAGCCCCCGTCATCACTGAGATGACCGATTGTAGGTGGCCCTGTCAATACTCGGTCCAGAGTGCTTGATCTAGCGTATCTTAAGATAACTAGCCCACTGGATGAGATGTAGAACTTGGTTGACATGTTTTTTTTCTTCCGGCTGCTGGTTTCATTTTCATTAATTTATTCTATTTATCTTTCTTTCTTTGTTTTTTTTTTTTTTGTTTTTTTGATAAGTTACCTTTTCGTACCTCGGTAATATTCGTTTATGACGGGAAACAATATGCTCTTTACTTGAAAAATGTGCACTTGGCCATTTATCATTTCTCATACCTTATAGACTGAAATTGTTATGCATTGAAACTGTTGATGTTTATCAAGGGAATAAACCTATCATTCACTTGCACAATCACACATATACACACATACACACACTTTATATTCTGATGTTGTTTATATTAAGAAAAGATCGCAGGGTATAATAAACTGTTTGAACACTAAACCCTATCAACTGAAATGAAATTCTTCACTTGAAAAATAATATATTACAGATAGCAGGGTTTGTGGGTTATTTAATACCAAATCCTTCTTATATATGATTTTTAAGCGAACATTTCATAAGCATCGTTATGCTTACACGAATTAGAGCAACTTCTTTTTGGTCGTGCTACACATATTTACCAACCCCTCCGCTCGGGCAGGATAGGACACAGGGTCAATTTTTAAGCGGAGTTTAACAGGTTTGAATTCAGAGTTTTCCTTCTCCTAGACTAGTTGCCTCACCAAGGCTGAAGAACCTTTTCTGTCCTACTATTTACCAATAGCTGGAAGGAGAATAATTGGATTCATACCTTTCCCAAGGGTATTAGTGCTATGTGAAATGAAATCAGTCTCGTTCTGGATTTGAACTCGAGTCACCGTGTCCATTACCGACGACGATAACCGTTACACCACGTGCTATATGGCATATCAAATTTTGTGGGTTATCTAATGTCAAATCCTATATATATATATATATATATATGATTTGTAAGCATGTACTTTGAAGGTAACTTTATTATTAAATGGACCTGATCTCATTTGTTTACATGCAGTTAAATAGTTTCAAATATTGTTATCCAACACAAATAATTCTGTTCAATATTAACCCTTTCTACTCAGTTAAATGGTTTCAAGTACTGCTATTCAATACAAATAATTCTATTTGAATACAGTTAAAGGATTTCCAGCGTAATTCCTATCTAATTTAACATTGATTATTTGTTTACTGGCTATGTCAGTGCAATTGACCCTCGGCTACTGCTTTTTAAGATAAATAGGATTGGGTACCTGCTTCCCTCAGAGAAAATGAAGAATAAGATCGATACAATAATATAGATGATAGGGCTCGAAATCGCGGAGCGATTGATGGGATCGGACCTCTCCGACTGCCTGTTTAACTCAGTACGGATCAAAGTGTAGTATTGCAGGTCACATTACCCATTCACTTACTCGTTCAACGAGTGCTTAGCTACCAGGATCCCGTCCTTAAGCATTACAAGTCGACCAATAGTACGCATCGTTTGAGTGGGGTGGTCTTACTCTTCTTCAGAGGTGTAGTCGGGATATTTTACAGCCCAAGCCGACTGGGCAGATACAATTAAAATAATTATTTCTCTCGAGAAGAAAACGTTACCCATCTTGATATTTTAAAGTAGGCCCTTCGTATAATTTGCGTTGAAAAAACGTTGTCGAATGAGAGCTAAAGCTCCGCCCTCTATGAGAAATTACTTTACAGTGTAGGGTGTTTAAGATGCTATACACTGTGATTGTTCTTGTTTAAGTGTAAAGGGCGTAAGTCTTATGTGACTATTGTTCAATTGGGATATGACTATTTGCCGCGCGCCCCATCAAACGGGCGAGTATGACACATGAACGAGTTTTTGGTGGGTCCAGTCCAAAGACCGTAGCCTGGATATGCATAGCGGGCACAAAAATGCCTTGAAACTCGCCTAAAAAAGGGCGCCTCAGGCACCAGGTGATAAACTTTGCCCCACTGGGGTGGGTTAGAGCCTAATGGGACGGCCCCTGGAGGCTCGAGGAATGGGTCAGTCCGGAATGACACCATCAAAACAATCCGATCCCGAACCAAACCGCGTACCCCATACGGCCGGTCAGAAAATGATATGTTCTGTACTTTCTTAAAAGGATTTTTGATTGTTCATATTATTCATCAGTCAGTATACTAACCAAAATAAACTACAATTATAACTGACTGAGCAAACAAATCTCAAAAAGTATGTATGCATAATCAATATATTGGTTGGTAAAATTTAAAGACATATCTCAGATTTTACTGATTTGTTCAACTGATTTGAACTTTTTCACCTATCAAGTACAACGAAATCAAGCAGCGGGCAAGATTTTATGCCGTATTAAGCTAAGTGAATGGTAAAAAGGAAAATAAAATAGACAATTGTTATAGGGTTTTTGAGAGGAAAACTTCAAATTGATTATCTAATTGAAGACATTTTTTTCTTGAAGCTCTTAGAATATGTCTTCAAACTTGAACTGAAGTGACCACAGCTTAGTAATCTCTGACTCTACCCCCGGCAGAGAGATGAGAAGCTTAAATTAAGCGGTGATCTGGGTATGACACCAAACTACATCTGGTTGTGAAGGTCCTGTTCTAAAGTTTTGGGGAGTGTGGAGTACACCGTCATTACTAGTTCTCCAAGGTCGAATAGTATCAAGCTTTAGGGTTCTATGTAGGAGTAAATAGATCTGTTTGCAAATTATTGGTGTAAAATAGGAATACTTGAAACTATATAGCTAACTGTAAAAAAAAAAAAAAACTACACAAAAAATATATAGATAGACTAACGGAATTTCCTAACTTCTAGACAAGAAATAAATCCAGACAGGTCGACATGCCGTTAAAATCACTCAATCAATAAAATTATGATTACTTCCCCAAACTATTCCCAAGGATTATGCTTGCCGTTTAATACACTTCAAAGATATTTCTAAGATTTCACTAATATTGGGCAAATTATTGAACGGGATACTTTTGTGCAACGAAATGGAGCAGTTAGCTTGGTTTTGTGTTGTATTAAACTGAGTGAATAGTAAAAAGGGAAATAAAAAAGGGAAATAAAAAAGGGAAATAAATAAATAATAAATGTAATGCTGTTTTCGAGGGGAAAACATCAAGCCAAATTGATTATATAACTAATTGGAGACATCTTTTTTTCTTCCATTTCTTTGAATCTGTCTTCAAACTTTAACTGAATCAACCAGTAGAGATTAAATTCCATTCGATGGCCTTTTCCATAGGTCATGACCTTTGGCTTCTTCCAATCATTACCACTTTTATTTTCGCGGCCATTTTGATATTTTTTAAAGCCAGATTCCCGCCATTACAGTTGTTGCCGCCATCTGCCTTTAACCAGCTTCTCAGTTTTCAGCAACGTTAGAAATCGTCGAATAGAGACGATGAATGTAAGCTAAGTAGTCAGTGGCATAATTTCCGGAACTAAAGCTGAGCCAACATGGCAACACGAAAGTAAATTCTATCCTTATTAGGTAATACACACTTGTTGCCTAGTTCCATATAAAAAGTTACTAATATTTTTTTTCAAATTTGATGCGCTAAATTTTGGTTAAAAATCCTCATCTGCGACGTAAAAATGACTTTAATGTTTGAATAATTTACAACTGCATCCTACTTATATCAGTATATATTGTTCTGAATTTTCTTGTTTACATTCAATACTCTTTGAATATACATTTGGGAAAAATATGAATCCATTACTTCTCCCGAAAACTATGGTTAGCCCAGTCGGCTGGAGCTGTAGAATACAGCGACTGCTTCTCTGCAGAGGGATAAGACTTCCCCCAACAAGTGTCCTGATATGACACTAAACAATCTGATGGTGAGGCTCCAGTAATGCTGAAGTTTTGGGGAGACTGTGGAGTACGCCTTCATTGCAATTGCTCCCAGGTCTTCTCGAGCCCGGAGTGGTAGTACCTGACTGGGTCCTATCTATGGGTTAAATAGAACTAAACAGTGTACTTATGCTAAATTGAATTTCTTTAAATAAAACTGTTTTTGACATTTAAACTTCGTACTTATGCTAAAGTGAATTGTTTGAAATAGATCTATTTATATGAATAAAAACGGATATGCCATAAAACCAAACCAATCTAAACTAAACGATGGTTTAATAGTCGGGCAATCTGGATTCTTTAGCCTTGGTTAGAGAACCAGTTTAGAAGAAGAAAAGCTATATTCAAACCGGCAGTTCTCTGCTTAAAAATTGACCTCTTTTACATCCTGACTGTATTAAATGGGATGGTTAATTACATACCTTTGTGTGTCTGCAATTTGCAGATTAGTCTTGCAGGCCCATTGCTACTGTATAGTAAGTTCAAGCCCCACTGGATTGTTCATAGATGCAGATTTTGCCAAAATCTACTTCTATAATGCAGAAAGTAGGGATATTGAAATTGACACCATTATTGCAAACCTCAATTTAACAGATATATAAAAGTACGTCAACGGAATAAGACCATCTACAAAGCAGACGTTTGTAAAGCAAAATTGTCTTCTAACTAGTGTCTCGCGCTTTAACAATTCGTCAAAAACAAAACAAAAAAAAAATACCAACAAATCACGCTTACAAATCACATATCCAGAAAAAGAAAGATTTAGCATTAAATAACCCTCAAAAGTTTTATTTGCAATGAAACAAAACCAGTAACCAACCAACCTTTAAGCTTACTGTTAGCTTATGCTGAAAGCGCCAATTCCTGCCAGATATCCGAAGTTAAGGAGTAATGAACCTCTTTAGTACTTAGATGGGAGACAATTTATATATAGGCTTCGGGCTGCTTGCAGCGCCTGCTATTACTTTGTCAGACGAAGCAAATATTACTGAATGATTTTATATGAATATTTAACACTCATAATAATAATAATAACTGAATTTTTTTTTCATGTCGTGTAGCGTTCGAATAATTGTTAAACGGCGGGAAAGAAATTGTGAGTCAACTCAGTCTAATTGAAAGATAATGACCTTTAAGGGCAGTTGAAAATGTGGCTGTCTTTGACAGACTGTAAACTCTAGTGACCAAAATCCTCAAAATAGGAAGTTCGATTTCAACTTTAAATTAGTTAACCGAGTTAACCAAACTGTTCTAATTCAAAAAATCATTTTAGCGTGAGTACAGATTTAAAGTCAAAAACAGTTCTATTTTAAACAATTCAGATGTCAAAACAGTTCTATTTCGAGCAGTTTAGTTTAGCATAAGTACGCAGTTTAGTTCTATTTGACCTATAGATAGGCTACTATCAGGTGGACCGGGGAGCGATGGCAATGAAGGGGTTATTCCGCATTCCCCAAAGCTCCAGAGTTACTAGAACCTCACAATCAGATTGCTTACTGTCATAACCAGCACACTCGTTTGGAGGGGTCTTAATCCTCTGTAGAGAAGCAGTCGGTGTATTCCACAGTGCCAGCCGACTGGGCAAAACTCAACCAGAATATAAGTAAATGTTGGGTATTGACTTGAAGACCCCCTTTGATATCTATACATGCAGCTGCGGAAGTCTGACACTGGGAATAAAAATAATAGGACGCAGGTGTTCTCGGCGGTAACGCCACGTGGTGGTATGGTAGAAGGGAGCGTGATCACGTGTATTGTGTAGGCAGCAGAGTAGGAACTGTGACCATCAGAATTCGCGAGGATGGCATACTAGAAAGAGGCGTGTCCACGTGTTACGTGAAGTGGGTAGCCTGGAAATATGACCACGAGAATTTGCGTGCGTATCCGAGATATTTTATTGGCCGGGAGATTTCGGCCTGAACGGAAAGAGAGAAGAGGTTTCACTGTGTGGAGTTCGGCTATCCTCGACTCTCTCTCTCTCTCTCTCTCTCTCTCTCTCTCTCTCCATACGTACTTTCTTGGTAATAAAAAAAAGAAAAGAAATAGATTATATTTTTATACATCAGCGTTGTTTTCTTTCTCTGCTATACAACATAAACACCTGAAAAACCTCATCTATAATGACTTTATTTGCCGAGGTAATAGATTTAAGGTGTTGTCCTAAAGATCTAATCATATATGATGTGCTGGTAGAAGGTTTAAAGAAATTAATGTTTTTTTTTTTCTCTTATAATATTTCTAAAAGTTAATCGATTAAGCTGCTTAGCTCGAAAGGGTGACCATTTATTATTTGTCGGACTGAAAAAAAAACTTAATGAATACCACCAAAAAGGCATTGTTGTTAATATCGACATAATATCTTGAATAGCATATGACGCTATGTTGTTCTCTTCTTGGTCGAACTGAGAACTTTTCAGCATCCGTTTGTAAATAGAGAAAATGGGTCGCATATGTTATCAAATAAAGCAGTTAGCTTCAGCTTATTAAAGGTTGAGATCTTTCTATACCTGATTTTAAAATTCCGTCTAGTTGCATTTTGTCTCCAAAGGTTATTCTGGTTTCAAATAATTTCCCAAAGGTCACGTCATCTTTTTTCTTTCAGTCTTATCGTACGAACATGCGTTTTTTTTCTTCTTTTTTTTTTTTTTTTAGTTCTCTGTCAATTCTATGCGGTAATTGGTATTGATTGTAATTTACAACCCGTCCTTTTAAGTTCTTTGACTCTACTCAAAATTCGTAGTTCGTATCCCTCTGTGTGTGTGTGTGTGTGTGTGTGTGTGTGTGTCAAATACCTAGTTATATGAACCTTTCAAATTCTCTATTTTTCTCTCGGTATCTTGCACTCATCTTTTTTCTTTCTCTCTCTCTCTCTCTCTCTCATTTTATGAACCGTTCAAATTCTCTATATTTATCTCTCTCTCTCTCTCTCTCTCTCTCTCTCTCTCTCTCTCTCTCTCTCTCACACACACACACACACACACGATTCTACAAACCTTTCAAATTCTCTATGTCGCTCTCAGTACCTCGAATTCATCTCTAATTTCTCTCTCCCCCTCCCCCATTTTGTGAACGGTTCAAATTCTCTATATTTATTTCCGTATCTCCCACCTCACTCACTCACGCTCTCTCTCTCTCTCTCTCTCTCACTCACACACACACATGATTTTACGAACCTTTCCAATTCGGTCTGTCTCGGTACCTTTCACTTATCTCTCTCTCATCTCTCTCTCTCTCTCTCTCTCTCTCTCTCTCTCTCTATTTTGTGAACCGTTGAAATTCTCTGAATTTCTTTCTCTCTCTCTCTCTCTCTCTCAATTTTTGTTTGGTCTTTGAGACTTCTAAGATTAGTTAGTTGTTTGGGTTTTATGGCATTTCAACCTTTGTAGGTTATTTAACACCGAATCCATTTTATATGCTAATAGCTCAATTTCAAACAATTCAGTTTAGCATGAGTACACAGTTTAATTTTCAAAAACATTTCTATTTCAAACAATTCAATTTATTCATACAGTTCTAATTCAGTTTAGTATCAGTACAGATTTTATTTACACAGAGTTAAATGTCAAAACAGTTCTACATTAAACAATTCAGTATAGTGTAAGTACAGTTTCAATGTCAAAAGCAGTTCCATTTCAAACAATTCAGTTTAGCATAAGCACGCAGTTCAAATGTAAGTACACCATTTAATTGTCAAAAATATTTCTATTTCAAGCTATTCATTTTAGTCAAACAGTTCTTATTCAAACAATTCAGTTTAGCATAAGTATGCAGTAAGTTCTATTTGACCCATAAATAGGGCCCTATCAGGAACTACCGTTCCGGGCCAGAGTGGACCAAGGAGTAATGCCAATGAAGGGGTACTCTGCATTTCCCAAAGCTCCAGCATTACTGGAACCTCACCATTAGATTGTTTTGTATAATAACCAGGTCACTCGTTGGGGTGTCTTACCCCTCTACAGAGAAGCAGTCGGTGTATTCTACAGCCCCAGCCGACTGGCCAATCGAGACTTCTAATTTTCCTAATGATAGACTCTTCTACAAGAGGTTCGGATATCGATCAAAAAAATAAAATTTGCGACCCAAGTTCAAACCTGAACGAGGCTGTTCACATTTCATTTAGTAATAATTCCCTTGTGAAAGGTAAGAATCCCTGCTATGAATAAATAGTTGGAGAAAATGGATTCTTTAGCCTTAATAAGGCAACCAGTCTAAGAGAAGAAAAACTATGAATTCAAACCAACTTTAATCCTCTTAAAAACAGATCTTATGTCACATCTTGCTCATTGTGTCGTGGAGGGATTCGATAATTACATACATATTAGCCTCTTACTTTCACCCAGCTTTTCCGCCATTTCTCATACCGTTTCCATAATTCGTTTTCCTTTCATATACATTCATATACATTTCTTGTATCTGATGAGGACCCTGTCCTGGTGTTTGGGAAATGTTAAGTACCTCTTAATTATCATTCCACTTAAGTCCCCTTTTGGTCAAAGTGTAGTACCTGTTAGGGTCCCATCAATAATGGAACTATTTAATCATTTACCAAGGATTATTATTATTATTATTTATTTGAAAGCATTCAGCTATGTGCAAATTGTCCGTATAAGATGGGAATTCGAGAAAAATAGAGCTACTTACGCTAAATAGCAATGCTTGAAAACAATTAACTGTGTGCAAACAAAGGAGCCCTAACTCGTTTAAAAATGAAGTTATCAACAAAATACACACTTACAAATCAAATTATATATATATATATATATATATATATAATTTGATTTTGCATTAAATAACTCTGTGGGCATTATATGCCATAAACACCAATTAACATATATTTATATTTTTCGGACTTAGAGTTTTATATCCTATCGCTCTTGTTTTATATCTCTGACAATTCTACCTTAGATTCGTTACATTATATACACATATAATAATTCATGGAATTTAAACTGCGACCCTGGGTTTCATGGAGTTTTTGCAAAACAACAATCATCATTTTCTTAACTGCCTCATGATCGTTGTTTTGCCAAAAAATCCATGAATCCCAGGGTCGCAGTCTAAATTATATATATATATATATATATATATATATATATATATATATATATATATATATATGTATATATATAATTATTATTATTATTATTAATATATAGTAGCTCTATCCTAGATATTGGGCATTCTCCATATTATATTGCACTTGGTTTGACACTTACCCACAAAATGATTTAGTGACAACCAACACTGTTATAATATATATATATATATATATATATATATATATATATATTGAGAGAAAGAGAGAGAAAGAGAGAGAGAGAGATTGTTTGGTTGGATTTTATCCCAAGTAAAAAATCGTAAATTATTTAATTCCAAATCCTCTTTATACATATCATACAAGATTTGTGAACTCAGTTTACAGATACGATTTTAAACGAGCCAGAGATCATTTGTTTGTGTACAGTTAAATGGTTTTATATTTGATTTGTAAGTCAATAGCTAGTCAGTTGGCCCAGTCGGCTGGAGCAACAGAATACACTGACTGCATCTCTGAAAAGAGATAAGACTCCCCTTGATATGACACTAAGCAATCTGATGGTGAGGCTCCAGTAATGCAGGTTTTTTGGGGAATGCGGAGTACCCCTTTATTGTCAAGGCCCCAAGGTCCAATTTGTTACGGTGTGGTAGCCGCTGATAAAATCCTATCTATAGGTTAAACAGAACTAAACACTGTACTTATGCTAAACTGAATTGCTTGAAATAAAACTGTTTTTGATTTTACTGTATGTAAACAAAAAAACTGTACTGACGCTTAAGTGAATTGTTTGAAATAGAATTGTCTATAAGCATAAAAATGGATTTGGCATTAAATAACCTACAATGGTTGATATGCCATAAAACTAAACTAAACCACAACTTATAGTTCATCAGTAATCTTATTTTCAAATTAGTCAGAGCTAATTTGTTTTGATATAAGTAATACTATTGTTAGTACAGAGATAAATGGTTGCAAATATTCTTATACGAATATTTCTATTTCGTATTAATCACTTGCTTCCATTCACTTAGATGATTTCAAATCTTGCTATCAACATTAATAATTTTATCTACCTACAATTAAATAGTTTCAAGCAACGCTATGTAACCCTAAGAATTTAATCTAGGCGCATAGTTAATGATCTTCAAGTATTACTATTCAGCACTCACCATTCTATTCAACATTACTCATTCGTTTGCACACAGTTAAATTGTTTCAAGTATTGTTATGTATCCATAACAATTCAGTTTAACATCAATCATTTGTTTAGATACAGTTAAACTGTCAAACAGTTGTATTTCAAACTATTCGATTTAACGTAAGTCATCTGTTTACACACGGTTTAAATGACAGTTTTAATTGAACCATAGATAGGACCCTATCAGGTGCTAATACTCTGGACCAGGGAGCAATGGCAATGAAAGGGTACTCAACATTTCTCAAAGTTCCTGCATTACTAGAGCCTTACCATCAGATTGCTTTGTGTCATGTCCAGGACACTCGTTGGGACAGTATTACTCTTCAGTTCAAAGAATATTTTATCTTACTCTTCCAAAATGATTGCATGAAACCGGTAGGAATAGAGTAGCCAAAGAAAGGCAAATGTAACACACACACACACACACATCTATATATATATATATATATACATATATATAATAAAAGTTAGCTGACCGTAGTCGATGGCAACCCAAAACCTCCATGTTCAAAAGCTACTACTCTGAGTTTTAGGGGAGGGCACCTCTGGTGGTGTAATGGTTAGCAAACTAGACTAGCAAACCTACACGAGTGAGTTCGAGTCTCATTGGGTGCCCCATTCATTTGGCCTTGTACTACATCGAAGCAAAGAGCTTCGTAAATTACTACTCTGAGTTGTAGGAGAGGGTGCAACTCCTTTCTCTGGGTTGCTTCACTTACTCTTGATCCGTACCTTACAATGCTGAGTGTTAAGCAAGGAGGTATCAAGTACCAAGTTTCAAGTCTTTGGTATATCTCAACCTGGGATTGAACCCCGGTCTCCCGGAGCATTGGTGAATACTCTAACCATTATCCCAGTGTGTGTGTGTGTGTGTGTGTGTGTGTGTAGTTTAATTCCCATTTCTTTCCTTTGACGTCTTTGTTTCATTTCCCCGAAGGGTTCTGTCTCTTCTTATCGACTAACTTTTTTTCTTGTCACCATTTTCTCGAGGATGTCATTCGGCAGTCTGTCAACTGAAGCGTGACAGAAACTTAATCATTTTTCGCTTGACGTAACTCTAGTCTTGGAGTTCGTCATGTCTTTTAGTCGCAACGAAAAGAATGTAACAAAGGAGAAGATGACCTTATCTGTTGAGACAGATGACAAAACCACCAACATCAACAGTTCACATCGACTTATATCGTTTTTTTTTTTCCGTTTAGTACAACTCCCATTGGCTGGACAGATCCACCCTGTCGCCCTTCCCCCGGGTATTTACCAACCAGTCTAACTTAGCGAATCGAAGTAGATCCGTTCTTAACGTTTTTTTTATATACTTAGTAGTCAAAATCATAACTACATGATTATTTTTATATATACATTTTATATATTTATCGGGCGTATTTTCGTATTTCTCGGTAAATAAGTAAAATATGTATGTTTTATATTAGCTTGGAGAATTTTTCGGAAAATGGTGTGCAAACATGTTTCAAAGGCCTGAAAAATATACTAGCTTCACCGTGCAAAATGTTACAATTACATATAAATATCTTACACTAAATGTAACAATTACCACGGTTGGTTGGTTGGTTTTGTTTAATGGAATATCAATTTTTAAGGTTTATTTAATATCAGAGCCATCCTAGTAGAAGAACAGTACTATAATGGTGAAATTAGGCTAGAAACCTCTCACCCTATCCACGGGACTTAGAATATTCTCACTGCATCCCCAGCTTACGGATAAGACCCCAAGTAAAAACTGTAAAAGTTCATCGGGGGCTCGATCTGTCAATAGAGCCACCCAACTGCACCCTTTGCAGGGACGTATGACCCCCCCACCACCACCAAAAGAAAATAAGCAAGTATTCTGAACATGAGTCTAAACTACATCTAGTGGTGAGACTAATTCTGGACTCTGGGGAGTATAGAGTCATCCTTTCATTGCCATTACTCCCAGGTCCACTCTGGTACCTGTAAGAATCCCATCAATGGAACAAATAAATTTGAAAACTAGGTTCGTTAAGTTGGTTGTTTTGGTTTTATGGCATATCAACCTTTCTTGGTTATTCAATGCCAAATCCATTTTCATACAAATAATCAGTTCTATTTCAAACAATTCAGTTTAGCGTAAATACAGTTTAATCATCGAAAACCTTCCTATTTCAAGCTATTCAGTCAAATCAAACTGTTCTGTTTAGTATAAAGGAAGTTTTTTTTTCCACTCACATTCAAATGTCAAAGCTGTTCTATTTCAAACAATTCAGTTTAGCATAAGTACGTAGTTTAAATATCAAAAAAGTTATATTTCAAGTAATTCAATTTAGCATAAGTACACAGTTTATTTCTATTTGAGCCATACATAGGGCCCTATCAGGTGCTACCACGCCAGGCTACAGTGGGCCTGGGAGTGGTGGCAATGAAGGGGTTACTCTGCTTGCCCCAAAGCTCCAGTATCACTGGAACCTCACTATCAGATAGTTTAGTGTCATACCAGGACACTCGTTGAGTGGTGGGGGGTCTTACCCTTCTGCAGAGAAGTAGTCAGTGTATTCTTCAGCCGCAGCCGACTGGGCAATTTTGAAATTTGTATCAGATAGGAATATTTGGTAGGAAGGAACACCCCACACACTCGAGAGCTCCAGAACAGGGGCCTAACCAACGGATTCAGCTTCATGTCTTACCCATAACACCCCTCTTAGTATGATCTTACTCCTTTTGTAAGGGATGCAACCGGCTTATTCTAAGCCCTGTCGACAGGGTGGTTCATCGTTGGGAAAATTGATTTTTAATACTAATGATAACGAGGGTAGGTTCAAAAGTTCTAAGCCTGACCAAGATTTTAAATTGGCTGCGCACATCTCCCATTTCTTTGGACTTCACCTGCACAGAAATCAAGACAAAAATATGATTGTTGATTGATTAGTAGATTTTTTATGGCATATCAAACCTTGTATCTTATTTAATGCCAAATCCCGTTTGCATGTGATTTGAAAGCGATTAGTTTGAACGTAACTTTATTTTTTAACGAGTTAGGCCTCCTTTGTTTGCGTACCTTTAAATAGGGTCCAATACAAATGATTCTTTTCAATAGAAATCTTTTATTTGGACACAGTTAATTGCTTTAAAAGATTGCTCCCGATCACTAAAAATTCTATTTTGTATGACTTGTTTATTTGCACATAGTAAAATGATTGCAAAAATTGCCATTTAACTTAAGTAATTTAAATATTACTAATATGGACAATTTACAGCCACGTATCTGATTTTAAATAAGTAATAGTTATAATAATCTCAAGCTTGGTTTAGTTTGGTTTCATTTTTTAATGGCATATCAACTTCTGTAGGCTATTTAACGCCAAATCCATCTTTATTGAAATAGTTCTATTTCAAACAATCCACTTTAGCATGAGTACACAGTTTAATTATCAAAAACATTTCTATTTCAAGCAATTCGGTTTATCCAAACAGTTCTAATTCAGTTTAGTAAAAGTACATATTTTGTTTACACACAGTTAAATGTCAAAAAAATTCTAAATTAAACAATTCAGTTTAGTGTAAGTATAGTTTCAATGTCAAAAACAGTTCCATTTCAAGCAATTCAGTTTAACATAAGCACGCAGTTTTAATTCAAGTTTAGTCATACAGTTCTAATTTAAACAACTCAGTTTAGCATAAGTATGCAGTTAGCTCTATTTAACCCATCGATAAAGTCTTATCAGGTGTTACCATTCTATAGGCTATCGTATACCTGGGAGCGATGTCAATGACGAGGTGCTCCGCATTCCCTAAAGCTCCAGTATCAATGGAACCTCACCATCAGATTGTTTAGTGTCATATATCAGGACACTCATTGGGGGTGTATGCTACAGCCTCAGGCGACTGGACAATACACAGAGTTAATGTCAGAACAGTTTTATTTCAAATAATTCAGTTTAGCATAATTAAGCAGTTTAAATGGCAATACAGTTCTATTTCAAATAACTCAATTTAGCATAAATACGCAGTTTAAATGCAAACCCCCCCAATAAACTCAAGCCATTGTTTAGTTCTATTTAACCTCTAGATCGGACTTTTATCATTCCGAGCCAAAGTGGACTTGGGAGCGATGGCAATGAAAGGGTAATAATGCATTCCCCAAAGCCCCACCATTACTGGAACCTCACCATCATATCCGGGATATTTTTTGAGTGGGGTCTTACACCTCTGCAAAGAAACAGTGTATTCTACAGCTCCACCGATTGATGGTTTGTTTGTTTTGTTTTGTTTTGTTTAATGGCATACCAACCTTTGTGGGTTATATAATGCCAAAGTCATCATACTAGAATAGTAGTGGTACTATTTAACCCATAGCTGGGAGGATACGGGGGTTCATGACTTACCCAAGCGTATTTATCCGAAAGTGAACGCAACAGCACGACTGGAGTTCGAACTCGCTTGCTACGATTCTGCAGTCCATTGCTTTAACCATTACACCACGAAGACACCCTCCATAGATGGGACCCTAACAATATTACCACTCTGGGGCAAAACGTGAAAATAATAGTAATGAAGGGGTACTTCATATTCCTCACCCTCCACTACTGCAGCCTCAACTTTAAGATGCAATATAATCTCATACCCATAATCCTAAACCTCTTGATACATTTGACTTGCAGCCACTACCTAGTAGAAAGTTTAAGTTTAAAAATAAGAGAGCTGGGTTTTTTATTTGTCACAAAAACAATTTGAAGAATACGACTGGAACTATTACATAAGTCTTCGAGCTTGACATGATCAGCCGACTGATCGGACAGGGCCTCACCGACCCTTCGTCTGGCCCAGTAAAAGAAAAAGAGAAGTATTGCAACTTTGGTTTCCAGATCACGAACTGCTCAGCCACCAGGATCCTATCTTCGAGCATCAAGGTCACCACACATAGCCAACAGGTAGCCTCATTGGGATGAGATCTTCCCGTTAAGCAGGGGTGCAGTCGGCATATTCTACAACCCCAAGGCGACCTGAAATCTGAAACTTGACGCATTACAAAACTTGAAAAGTTTTATCATCCAAGAAAGTGTTCAGCTATGGCTCTTCTTTGTAGGTCAGTGTTAGAACTTTCTGAACAATCCCTTGTATGTAGATAAATAGATTTTTGTTGCTTAAAAATTGTTTCACTCAAAGAAATACATTGTAAGAAGTCAGGATTCACCCAGTTTTCGTTTTCTTAACATGCGGAAAGCATAAATAGACCTCCAGCTACGCTCTATCCATTTTTCAGATATCTTAACAAAAAAATAGTACGATAGTGGTGAATGTTGCTAAGGAGTACGTATAAAAATACTTTTCTGCAGCTCTTTTACCACGGTCTAAAAGCTGTTTCACACAATAGCAGCCTTGACAAGGAGAGCATTAAATGAACCCTCTGCGTTATATATATATAATTATTATTGTCATTGACGTCTGCTCACTCGCTTGTATTTGTACATAATATATATATATATATATATTGTGTCAAGTTTAATCAGTCTTAATAAAGATAAAAGTGCGAAGGTTTGTCGACTAAAATAAATTTTTCAAAAACGGAAACGCAACTGTTCCCAAATGCAGACTTTAGCCAACATTTATTTTCGACTTTTCACAAACATTGGCTAAAATCTTTGCCTTTTTTTCTTTTCTGCTGTGAAAGAAAAAATAGAAAATATGGGGAAAAAATAGTGTCGAATTGCAGGGGAAAAAAAGTTTAACATACATGCTTCTATGTACACATATTTACCGCCCTGGCGGCTGGGGCTGCAGAATACGACGACAGCACGTCTGCAGAGGCGTAAGACCCGCTCAATGGGCCAACTATTGGCAGTAAGTGGCGACCTGTCATGGTTGAGGTCGAAATCCTGGTAGTTGAGCCGTCCACCACCCGTCAACCGAATTCTCACGTAACTTACAATACTGATCTTTGTCTCTTACTTTGCTAGACGAGCAGTCGGACAATTTGAGGAATGTGGAGTACCCCTTTATTATATTTATTCACGGTTCTACTCTGAACTGAAGTGGTAGGACCAGTGAGAATACCATCTATGAGACAAATAAAACTGTTATTACAAACAGAATCATGTTCAATGGCAACATTTGAAACATTTTAACTTTGTAGAAATACATGATTAGTATTAGATTAGATAGGAATGGGAAATAAATAGGATGAGTAATGTAGACGACAATACTTAAAACTATTTGTGTTCAAACAGAACTATTAGTGTTAGATGACAATACTTGAAACTATTCAATTGTGTGCAAACAAAACTATTAGTGTTAGATGACAGTTCTTAAAACTATTTAATTATGTTTAAACAAAACTATTAGTGTTAGATGACAATACTTGAAACTATTTAATTGTGTGCAAACAAAACTATTAGTGTTAGATGACAATTCTTAAAACTATTTAATTATGTTTAAACAAAACTATTAGTGTTAGATGACAATTGTGTGCAAACAAAACTATTAGTGTTAGATGACAATACTTGAAACTATTTAATTGTGTGCAAACAAAACTACTAGTGTTAGATGACAATACTTGAAACAATTTAATTGTGTGCAAACAAAACTATTATTGTTAGATGACAATTCTTAAAACTATTTAATTATGTTTAAACAAAACTATTAGTGTTAGATGACAATTCTTAAAACTATTTAATTATGTTTAAACAAAACTATTAGTGTTAGATGACAATACTTGAAACTATTTATTTGTGTTCAAACAAAACTATTAGTGTTAGCTCACAATACTTAAAACTATTTAATTGTGTTTAAACAAAACTATTAGTGTTAGATGACAATACTTGAAACTATATAATTGTGTGCAAACAAAACTATTAGTGTTAGATGACAATACTTGAAACAATTTAATTGTGTTCAAACGGAACTATTAGTGTTAGATGACAGTACTTGAAACTATTTGTGTTCAAACGGAACTATTAGTGTTAGATGACAGTACTTGAAACTATTTGTGTTCAAACTGAACTATTAGTATTAGATGACAATACTTGAAACTATTTAATTGAGTTCAAACAAAACTATTAGTGTTAAATGACACTACTTGAAACTATTTAATAGTGTTAAAACAAAACTATTAGTGGTAGATGACAATACTTGAAACTATTTAATAGTGTTCAAACGGAACTATTAGTGTTAGATGACAATACTTGAAACTTTAAATTGTATGCAAACAAAGGAGAGCTCTTTCTGATATAAAAATGTTACCAACGACTTACTAACAAATTTTATTCATATGATGTATTAACAGGAGTTTACACTGAAGAACCAATAAGGGTTGATAAGCCGTGAAACATAACCGAAAAAAATTGCCCAGACACCTGGGCTTGTAGAATACACTGACTGCTTCTCTGCAGAGGGGTAAGATGCATCAAAAGAGTGTCCTGGGTATGACACTAAACAATCTGATGGTGAGGTTCCAGTAATGCTGGAGCTTTGGGGAATGTGGCATACCGCTTCATTGCCATTGCTCCCAGGTCCATTCATCTATGAGTTAAATAGAACTAACAATCTGCATACTTACGCTAAACTGAATTGTTTGAATTAGAACTGTTTGACTAAACTGAATAGCTAGAAATAGAAATGATTTTGACATATAAACGGTTTACTTACATTTGCACAGCGTCCTTATGCTAAACTGAATTGTTTGAAATGGAACTGTTTTTGACATTAAAACTGCACTTATACTGAATTGTTTAATGTGGACCTGTTTTGACATTTAACTCTGTGTAAATAAAATCTGAACTTTCCTAAATTGAATTGCTTGAAATAGAAACGTTTTTGACAATTGAACTGTATACTCATGCTAGACCGAGTTGTTTGAAATATAACTATTTGCATAAAAATGGATTTAGCGTTGAATAACCTATAAAGGTTGATATGCCATAAAACCCAAACAACCAATAACCGAACAAAACCAATAAAAGTCTTCACGTATGGAGGAACTGGTGAGGACCGAACTCACGAACAAGCAGTAGCGAACAAATACAATAGGTCACTAACCATGATGCAAGGCTTCTTGGTGACTGTACCACTGGCATTGTTTGCTCGTGCTTTTTGAATTCGGCAAGGCCACCTATTTTTAAAATAATTACATCCGGGTATCCTACATTAAGTATAAGGCACAAATAGCAAGAATTAGCTATAACGGATTGTACGGTATTATTAGTTTTATTGGTCAAGACTTAAGTCGGTTTTCTTTTGACTAGAGGCTTATTCATTCAGAATGTAGAAACACTTAACTATTACATATTACTTACTTTCTCTGTATTCCCCCCCCCACTCTAAACGAGTTAAGTGTCTGCGTGCACTTCATTGATAACTAGAATCTTGCATGACTTTTTGTTAACTTTTCTTGCTATGAGCAAGGCGTGATCTTATTCTATAGCTGTAAAATACTTGACTTCGTCTTCCTTTAGTTTCCCGATGCTTATAGCTATACTTACAGGTTGACTATTCGATACAATCCAATCTTTATTAACGCTATCCTTCATAAAGAATTTTTTAAAAATCTACTTACAATTTAAAGAGTTATGATAAACAGAGGCTTAAATTCTTCTGCCGCCCCTAAAAATACCTAATCATACTTATTGTATATCAATTCTATTACACCCTCTAAAAACTTCTTGCCCAGTCGGCTGGGGCTGTAGAATACACTGACTGCACCTCTGCAGGGGTAAGACCCCCCCCCTAAAGAGTGTCCTGGATATGACACTAAACAATTTGATGGTGAGGTTCCAGCAGTGCTGGAGCTTTGGGGAATGCGGAGTACCCCTTCATTGCCATCGCTCCCAGGTCCACTGTGGCCCGGAGTGGTAGCACCTGATAGGGCCCTATCTATGGGTTAAATATAACTAACAGCATACTTATGCTAAAATGAATTGAATAAACTGAATAGCTTGAAATAGAAACGTTTTTGACAATTAACCGTACTTGCACTTAAACTGCGTGCTTAAGCTTAACTGAATTATTTCAAATTGAACTGTTTTTCGATATTAAAACTGTATTTACACTTAACTGAATTATTACATATAACTGCTTAATACTTTGAAATGGAAATGTTTTCGACAATTAAACTGTGTACTTATGCTAAACTTAACTGTTTTCAATAGAACTGATTATTTACATGAAAATGGATTTGGCGTTAAATAACCTACAAAGGTTGATATGCCATAAAACCAAACCATCTAAAAACTTCCCTTCCAATATCGCTTGGCGTTTACATAACTTAGTGGGCTGCCCAGTCGAGGAGACAGTAAAATATGCAGACTACACTTCAGTAGTTGCATAAGACACTCGCTTAACTAGTGTCTTTATGACACTAAACGGTATACGATAAGGCTCCAGTCCTAGAGCTTCGAAGAATGAGTACCCATTCATTGCCATTACCCTCGGGTTCACTCTCACCCGGATTGATAGTACCTGTTAAGGTCACATATTTCGGTCAAATAGAACTGTTCAATAATTCACTATGGATTATCTGAAACGATACAGCTGTGAGTAAGGCTACTTGAATAGAATTTAACGTTAATAGCAATATCAACAACTTCGCTCTAGCGAACAGTTTTAAAATCCTTTCAATACATTTGCAACCTCTATATAAAAACTGTTGTCTTTGAATGACCCACAAGGGTCTTTATGCCATGAATCGCTAACCAACTACTTGAGTTAGGGCGTTACTCGTCTAGCATATCTAGCTTCCGTGATGGTGATTTACAATAATTCTATCTTCCTTATGTTAGACCGGTTGCCATAACAGGATTAAAGAGGCCAGTCTGCCCTACTTCTATCCCACGCTGGCGGGGGGAGAACAGTGTATCATACCGAATGGGAAGTCAAAACAGTCTCGTATCGGTTTTTAGTACAATCTTCTAAACACAGCATCTAATAGAACTGTTTTATGACACAAAATTGCTAACCAGCCTTAAGACTCGGAGCTTAGACTACGCAGAAAACCGCTTAGATGTTTCCCCACCCACCTCAAGTGTACTAAACTGCATCTGACAGGCTCCTGGGAGTAGTCACTCCCTTTGTCATTATACAAGGTCCATTCTGAGGTTTTGTTGGTGTCATAAGTCCCAGATCGGTTTAAAAATTTCTTGTATGGGATATTGCCCAGTCGGCTTGGGCTGTAAAATACAGACTGCTTCTCTGCAGAGGAGTAGGAACCTCCCTCCAACAAGCGTCCTAGTTATGACACTGGTTCAACTGACAATGAGGTTGCAGTATTGCTGGAGCTTTGGAATTCAGAGCCCTCTTCATTGCAATCGCTCTCGGGTCCACTCTGGCCCTGAGTGGTAATACCTGATAGGGTCCTATCTAGGGAACAAATAGAACTAAAGTGTTCTTATGTAAAACCGAACTGTTTAAAATGAAACTTTGACATTGAGACTGCACTTACATTAAACTGAATTGTTTGAAATAGAACTGATTTGTATAAAAATGGATTTGGCATTAACCTACAAAGGTTTATATGCCATAACCCCAACCAACTAGTATGGGATAGGAAAATGCGAAACAACGGTTTAAAACAAAACTATAAAATAGGAAGTTACTTATTCCTATTAGATGTGAATAATTGAAACGATAACTGTACAAACGAATAGGACAGTTTGGGATTTTAATGGAATTTAGATCGTTAGTTTTTGGCATTAAATAAACCAACTTTAGCTGAGGCAACGTCCCTCTTGAACGCCAGAGAAATAGATACCCCGTTGTTGGCTTGCTATGGAGGGAAGGGTGAACACCCAAGACAAGTCTTCAATACAAAATATCAACAATGCTGGAATAATAGATTCATGATGAAAATCCTTCAAAGAAAAATGGAAACTAGCAATAATCCCGAGTGCATCTTGGCCACAAACAGCTTCATAATTAAAAACCTGATCAAAACGGGCCCCCTCGGCTAGGGCTGTAGAATACACTGACTCCACCTCTGCAGTGGGTTAAGACCCCCCCCCCAATGAGTGTCCTAAATATGACACTAAACAGTCTGCTGGTAAAGTCCAAGTAATGCTGGGGCTCTGGGGAATACGGAACACTCCTTCATTGCCATTGCTCCCAGGTCCACTTTGGCCCGGCGTGGTAGCACCTGATAGGACCCTATTTATCGAGGAAATTGAACTAACGGCGTACTTATGCTAAACTGAATAGCTTGAAATAAATCTTTTTGACAATTAAACTGTACTTACATTTAAACTGCGTACTTATCCTAAACCGAATTGCTTGAATTAGAACTATTTTCATAAATGGATTTGGCGTTATGATGCCAAAATGAATTCTTTGAATTAAAACTTATTTGTATAAAATTCAAACTGATTGTGCATCTATGCTGAACTGATTTTTGTGAATTAGAACTTTGACTAAACTGAATAGTTTGAAATAGAACTGACAATTTGCATAAATGCATTCTGCGTCAAATAACATCGAAAGGTTGATATGTCATAAAACCCAACCAACCTCCAACGCATGTCCCCATCGCTCCTGTCCCAGAGTGGTGGCACCTGATAGGATTCTATGGGTCAAATTCATGCTGAACTGAATTGTTTGAAATGAAACGGTTTTAACAGTTTGAAAACGAATAACGCTACTTATGCTGAACTGTTTGATATTTAATACGGCGTTAAATGTCTCGAAAAAGGTTAATAGGCCATAAAACCAATCAATGATGTTCTGAAGTGATCCTTGACCCGAAAACGCCAGGACGCTAAATGGGTATATAAAGCCAATGAAGTCCTCTGGTAACATTCAGCATGTAGTCTCTCCAACCGGATCTGTATAGACAAGAACACGTCACCTTCTCTGTGTATCACCCTAGAAACGACTTCGCACGACTGTTAAAGTTAGCTGACATAGGCTCAAAAGCCAGACGGTAAAGCTTCACGCAAGTTCGAATCGAAGTGAGTCTTTTGAACACATATCAACCGCACGGCTAAAAAGGATCTAAGTTCCCTCATATTAGGTTCTGACCTCCGTTCAGGATCTTGCCTGGTCCGCTGGTTGAATACACTGACTGCACCTCTGCAGAGGGGTAAAATCGCCCCCGCCAACGTGTTCTGGATATATTAACAGTCTGATGAGTGAGGTCCCAATAATGCTTGGGCTTTGGGGAATACGGATCACCGAGAATCTTGCATCACTTTTTGTTAACTTTTGCAATGAGCAAGGTGTGATCTTATTCTATGGCTGTAAAATACTTGACTTCGTCTTCCTCTAGTTTCCCGATGCTTATAGCTGTACTTACAGGTTGACTATTCGATACAATCAAATTTTTTAACGCTATCCTTCATAAAGATTTTAAAAAATCTACTTACACTGCACCTCTGCAGAGGGGTAAGAACACCCAACGAGTGTCCTGTTAATGACACTAAACAATCTGATGGTGAGTTTCCAGCAATGCTGGAGCTTTGGGAATGCGGAGTACCCCTTCATTGCCATTGCTCCCAGGTCCACTGTGGCCCGACGTGGTAGTACCTGATAGGGCCCTATCTATGGGATAAATAGAACTTACGGCATACTTATACTAAACTGAATTGTTTAATTAAAATGAATAGCTTAAAATAGAAACGTTTTTGACATGTAACTGTGTGTAAACAAAATTTGTACTTGCACTTAGCTGAATTAGAACTGCTTGACTAAACTGAATAGCACGAAATAAATGTTTTTTACAATTAAACTTTACTTGCATTTAAACTGTACTTTTGCTAAACTGAATTACTTGACATTGAAACTTATTACACTAAACTGAATTGTAATATATAACTGCTTGAATAATTTGAAATAGAACTGTCCATTTACATAAAAAATGGATTTCGCATTAAATAACCTACAAAGGTTGATATGCCATAAAACCAAACCAAACCGTTAAGGATCGTTTATCCTAGCTAAACTCACGAATTCCTTAGTTATTGGGTCCCTGAACTAAACACGTCAGTTGACGTGAAGAAGTTGATTCTAATGCTCTATACCACGAAAGGTTAGCAAAATGGCTTCCACATCTCCCTACCCACCTCTGAAGCGTGAAAGAGCTAGCCGAAGGCATGAGTGGTTAACCATTCCCGTCAACATAACTTTACAAAGCATCAATGTATTTATGCGGAGTGATTTGCAAATAGCCTCATATGGGATTTGAACTCGGAACGCTATTTCAAAACTGTGGGATAATTGTAAGTTGAAAAATAGTTTTCTTACAGCTGAAACAGCTTTTTTCTTTCTTTTTTTATCCATTTATATCAGGGGTAGGTAAACTTCTTGGCATGAGGGCTGCATCACTGGGTTATGAATTATTGAAGGGCCGTATCTCTTGAAATAAAAAATGTAATGCCCAGTCGGTTGGGGCTGTATAATATACCGACAGCTTCTCTGCAGAGGGATGAGACCCCCCTCCTCCAACAAGCGACCAGGAAATGACACAACAATCTGAGGTTGCAGTGATGTTGCCTTTGCGGGATGCGGAGCACCCCCTTCATTGCCATTGCTCCCAGGTCCACTTTGGCCCGGTGTGGTAGCACTTGATAGGGCCCTATCTGTGGGTTAATTAGAACTAACGGCATACTTATGCTAAACTGAATTGTTTGAGTAAACGGAATAGCTCGAAATAATTTTTTTTTTTTTTTTTTTTACTATTAAACTGTACTTACATTTAAAACTGCTTTTGCTAAACTGAATTGTTTTAAATTGAACTATTTTTGACACTGAAACTGTACTTTCCCTAAACTGAATTGTTTTACATATAACTGAATAGTTAGAAATGTTTTTGACAATTAAACTGTGTTCTCATGCTAAACCGAATTGTTTTAAATAGAACTGATTATTTACATAAAAAATGGATTTGGCGTTAAATAACCGATAAATGTTGATATGCCTTAAAACCAAACCTTAAATGGAACAATATCTGTACTTATTCTAACCTGAATTAGAACTGCTCGCCTAAACTGAAAAGCTTGAAATAGAAACGTTTTTCACAATTAAACTGTACTCACTTTTAAACTACGTACTCATATAAGACTGGATTTGGCGTTAAATAAGCTAGAAAGGTTGATATGCCATAAAACCCAACCAACCGGAGTGGTAGCAACTTCTTACGTCCCATAAAAATAAACTACGTACTTATGCTAAACTGTTGCCCAGTCAGCTGGGGCTGTAGAATAACCCTCTGCAGAGGTGCAGTCAGTGTAAGACCACCCCCCGACGAGTGTCCTGTTATGACACTAAACAATCTGCTGGTGAGGTTCCAGCAATGCTGCAGCTTTGGAGAATGTGGAGTACACCTTTATTGCCATCGCTCTCAGATCCACTCTGGTCCGGAGTGGTAGTACCTGATAAGGGTCCTATCTATGGGTTAAATAGAACTAAATGGTGTTTGGCGTTTACTGTTTTTATACATTTAAACTGCGTATTTATGCTGAACTGGATTGTTTAAAATAGAACTTTTGACATTGCGTACTAATGCTAAACTGAATTGCTCGAAATAGAACTCCTTTGACATCTATACAGTGTAATTACGCTAAACTGAATAATCTAAAATAAAATTGTTTTGACATTTAACCCTGTGTATTGCTCAGTCGGGTGGGGCTGTAGAATACACCGACTGCTTCTCTGCAGAGGGGTAAGAATCCCCCGACGAGTATCCTGATGACACAAAACAATCTGATGGTGAGGTTCCAGCAGTGCTGGAGCTTTGGGGAATGCGGAGTACCCCTTCATTGCCATCGCTCCCAGGCCCACTCTGGCCCGTAGCGGTGTCACCTGATAGGGCCCTATCCATGGATTAAATAGAAATAACGGCATACTAAACTGAATTGTTTGACTAATCTGAATAGCTTGAAATAGAAATGTTTTGACAATTAAACCGTACTTACATTTAAACTGCGTGCTTGTGCTTAACTGAACTGTTTAAAATAGAACTTTTTTGTTCCGACATGTAAACTGTATTTTACACTTAACTGAATTGTTACATATAACTGCAACTGTTTTTTGACATTGAAACTGTACTTACACTAAACTAAATAGTTTAACATAGTGTTCTAACCTATAACTGTGTGTAAACAAAATCTGTACTTTTACAAAACTGAATTAGTTGAATTAGAATTGCTTGACTAAACTGAATAGCTCGAAATGTTTTTTTTTACAATTAAACTGTACTTACATTTAAACTGCGTGCTTTTGCTAAACTGAATTGTTTTCAATTGAACTATTTTTGACACTGAAACTGTACTTACCCTAAACTGAATTGTTATATATAACTGAATAGTTAGAAATAGAAATGTTTTTGCCAATTAAACTGTGTACTCATGCTAAACTGAATTGCTTGAAATAGAACTGTTTATTTGTATAACAATGGATTTGGCTTGACTATCATACCCCGAAAGCAAATTTCTGAACGGCTCCTTGGATGATTTTCCCAAGGACACGCTGCAGTGTTCCCCCACCTCCATTCTTTTGTGTCGTAAGTTATGGGGAAAGCATCTGTAATCCTTGTGGGATTGGAAGGTTGCCGCTCCGTCTCTGGCTTGGATACTGAATAGATCGGCAAGAATCTCGTCTAGCCGCTCTTTCTCCTCTTCCTCCACTCTGAAATGAAACTGACATTTAACTGTATTGCCCAGTCGGCTGGGGCTGTAGAATACACTGTGTACCTCTGCAGAGGGGTAAAACCACCCCTCCCAATGAGTGTCGTGGTCCCACTAATGCTGGGGCTTTGGGGAATACGGAACACACCTTCATTTCCATTGCTCCCAGGTCCACTCTAGCCCGGTGTGGTAGCACGTGATAGTTGTATTTAACCCATAGATAGGACCCTAACGGCATACTGATGCTAAACTGAATTGTTTGCTTGAAATGTTTGTGACAAACCGTACTTACATTTATACTGCGTGCTTATGCTAAACTGAAATCGTACTTACACTTAAATAGTGTGCTTATGCTAATCTGCATTATTTGAAATAGAACTGTTTTTTGACATTGAAACTATTTACACTAAACTGAATTGTTTAACAAAAAACTGTTTCGACATTTAACTATGTAAAGAAAATCTGTATTAATTCTAAACTGAATAGCTTGAAATAGAATTGTTTTCTTTTTCACAATTAAATTGTACTTACACGAAACTGAATTGTTATATTAGTGCTTGAATAGTTTGAAATAGAAATGTTTTTGACAATTAAACTGTACTAATGCGAAACTGAATTGTCTGAAGTAGAACTTTATTTTCATAAAAATTGATTTGGCTTTAAATAACCTACAAAGGTTGATATGCCATAAAACCCTTACAACCAGCCATACTTTCCATCTTACAGGATCTTTGGAGGACTTTAGTCGAGCCCTGAGCATTGCATTTATTTCTGATGTTGACTATCGAATATTGTGTGCATACGCATTATTTTCAGCTTGACCAACGGAAGTTTGTAGCATTTGGAAGCTGTTCCGGTTTTCTGTGGAGTTCATTTCAATTTCCATTTGTTTGATATTTCAATTTATCGTCTAGTTTCTAGAAATAGAATTTGCGTTTTTCCCCTTTTGATCTTGTTGATCTGTATACTTTTGTAGCTTGTTTCGTTTTTGTGCTTGTCAGGTTATGTGATTTTTAGGGATTTTTTTAATTGGGTTTTGTTGTTCGTTTATAATGATAATAAATTCTTTTGAGTCTTTACTTGGTTTTCATTTGGAGTTTGGGATTTTAGCAAAAGTTGGTTTAATGAAGGATATTTTTTCATTGCAATTTCAATTAGTAGTGCAAGTGTCTTAGGTGGTCTGGTTCATATGAACGACATTTTATATTTACTTGTTTGCTTAAGCTTCTTTAAAATGTTCCTATTTCTGGCAATTGTGGGACCTTCTGGCAATTTGTACTTTTCTACATTTTTAAAGTTAGCATGTAGGTGTTCGTGTCAATGGTGAGGTTAAGATTTTCTTTAAATGCCTTGCCCAGTCGGCTGGGGCTGTAGAATACACCGACTGCTTCTCTGCGGAGGGGGTAAGACCCAACGAGTGCCCTGATGTGACGCTAAACAAGCTGATTGTGAGGTTCCAGCAATGCAGGAGCTTTGGGAATGCAGAGCACCTCTTTATTGCCATCGCTCCCAGGTCCACTCTGACCCGGTGTAGTAGCACCTGATATGGATCCTGTCTATGGGTTAAATATAACTAACGGCATAATTATGCTAAACTGAATTGTTTGATTAAATTGAATAGCTTAAAGTAGAAATGTTTTTGACAATTGAACCGTGCTTACATTTCTTATGCTAAACTGAATAATTTAAAATAGAACAGTTTTTGACATTGAAATTGTATTTACACTAAACTGAATTGTTTAACAGAACTGTTCTGACATGTAACTGTGTGTAAACAAAATCTGCACTTATACTAAACTGAAGTAGCTGAATTATTACTTGACTAAACTGAATAGCTCGAAACGGAATTTTTTTTTTTTTTTTTTACAATTAAACTGTAGTTACATTTTACAATTAAACTGTAGTTACATTTAAACTGAATAGTTTGAAATGAAACTGGTTTTGACATTGAAACTGTACTTACACTGAACTGAATTTTTATATATAACTGCTTAAATAGTTTGAAATAGAAATATTTTTGACAAACTATGTACTTACGGTAAACTGAATTGTTTTAAATAGAAGTGATTTACATAAAAATGGATTTTTGCCCAGTCGGGTGGGGCTGGAGAATACACCGACTGCTTCTCCGCAGAGGGGAAGACCCCCCCCAACGAGTGTCCTGATATGACACTAAACAATCTGATGGTAAGGTTCCAGCAGTGCTGGAGCTTTGGGGAATGCGGAGTACCCCTTCATTGCCATAGCTCCCAGGTACACTCTGGCCCAGGTGGTAGCACCTGATAGGGCCCTATCTATGGGTTAAATAGAACTAACGGCATACTTATGCTAAATGAATTGAGTAAACTGAATAGCTTAAAATAGAAACGTTTTTGACAATTAAACCGTACTTACATTTGAACTGCATGCTTGTGCTTAACTGAATTATTTGAAATAGAACTATTTTTTCGACATTAAAACTGTATTTACACTAAACTAAATTGTTTAACATAGAACTGTTCTGACATATAACTGTGTGTAAACGAAATCTGTACTTTTACAAAACAGAATTAGCTGAATTAGAATTGCTTGACTAAACTGAATAGCTCGAAATAGAAATGAGTTTTAACAATTAAACGCTACTTACATTTAAAACTGCGTGCTTTTGCAAAACTGAATTGTTTTAAATTGAACTATTTTTGACACTGAAACTGTACTTACCCTAAACTGAATTGTTATATATAACTGAATAGCTTGAAATAGAAATGTTTTTGACTATTAAACTGTGTACTCATGCTAAACCGAATTGTTTTAAATAGAACTGATTATTTACATAAAAATGGATTTGGCGTTAAATAACCCTACAAAGGTTGATATACCATAAAACCAAACCCAACAATCCAATCTTTAAAAGCCAATAACATTTTATTATTGTAATCATCCATTGGGGAAGATCCTTGTTCTTTTAGGGTTGATATGCCATAAAACCCAATAAACCAAACCAAACCAAACCTTGTTCTTTACCACACTTAGAGGTTAGGTATCCATAGCAAGGGATTTCTTTTTTCAGTTTTAGTAATCTCAAATTTTGTAACCCATGAGGATGATTTCTTAGGTTTTTGAACGAAATGAGAGCTACTATAGAGGAAATGGTCTTTTCAATAATAAAGTGGTACTTTTTGTTAAAGTTCGTTCGATTGCAGTACAATTAATTTGGTAGTTGTTTTTGTCGAATTCACAATGGGATATTTTTGCTTTATCATAAGTTTTGGGTTTCATTGGCTTTGCTCATCGCCCAACACGGTGCCCCACTTGGGAGATGCTTGGGTGAAAAACTCATTCGCTGAGGGATATCGGGGCGACATAATCAGTCTACTCATGCTGATCCTTCCAAGATAATTTCTCAGCTTGATGGTTGCCCAGTCGGCTGGGGCTGTAGAATACACCAACTGCACCTCTGCAGTGGGGTAAGACCCCCCCAACGAGTGTCCTGGCATTGCTCCCTGGTCCACTCTGGCCCGTAGTGGTAGCACCTGATCAGGGTCTTATCTATGGGTTGAATAGAAACTAAACAGTGGTTGGCATTTACTGTTTGTATACATTTTAAACTGTGGGCTTGGGCTGTAGAATACACTGACTGCACCTCTGCAGAGGGGTAAGACCACCCCAATGAGTGTCCTGATATGACACTAAGCAGTCTGAGGTCCCAGTAATGCTCGGGCTTTGGGGAATACGGATCACCCCTTCATTGCCATTGCTCCCAGGTCCACCGTGGCCCGATGTGGTAGCACCAGATAGAGCCCTATCTATGGGTTAAATAGAACAAACAGCATACTTATGCTTAACTGAATTATTTGATTAAATAGCTTAAAATAGATGTTTTTGACAATTAAACAGTGTACTCATGCTAAACCGAATTGTTTTTTGTCCAGTCAGCTGGGGCTGTAGAATACACCGA
Organism: Sepioteuthis lessoniana; assembly: GCA_963585895.1. Taxonomy (NCBI): domain Eukaryota; kingdom Metazoa; phylum Mollusca; class Cephalopoda; order Myopsida; family Loliginidae; genus Sepioteuthis; species Sepioteuthis lessoniana. Next base: position 20,780,617 of record OY757915.1, on the reverse strand, counting down.
CTGCTTCTCTGCAGTGTACTGGATATGACACTAAACAATCTGATGGTGAAGTTCCAGCAATGCTGGAGATTTGGGGAATGCGGAGTACCCCTTCATTGCCATCGCTCCCAGGTCCACTCTGGCCCCGGAGTGGTAGCACCTGATAAGGGTCCTATCTATGGGTTAAATAGAACTACGTGGTTCTTTCACTATACTGATTGTAGCATTTAAACTGCGTATTTATGCTAAACTGAATTGTTTAAAATAGAACTTTTTTGACGTCTAAACTGTGTACTTATGCTGAACTGAATTATCTGAAATAAAACTCTGACATTTAAATCTGTATATAGCCCAGTCGGCTGGGGCTGTAGAATACACTGACTGCGCCTCTGCAGAGGGGTAAGACCCCCCCTAACGAGTGTCCTGGATATGACACTAAACAATCTGATGGTGAGGTTCCAGCAGTGCTGGAGCTTTGGGGAATGCGGAGTACCCCTTCATTGCCATCGCTCCCATGTCCACTGTGGCCCGGAGTGGTCCTATTTACCCAACCCCTTCGCTCGGGTAGGATATGACACAAGGTCAATTTTTAAAGCGGAGTTTAACAGGTTTTAATTCAGAGTTTTCCTTCTCCTAGACTAGTTGCCTCACCAAGGCTGAAGAACCTAGTCTGCCCTACTATTTACCCATAGCTGGAGGGAGAATATGGGGGTTCATACCCTTTCCCAAGGGTATTTGCCCGAATGTGGCCCGGAGTGGTAGCACCTGATAGGGCCCTATCTATGGGTTATTATGCTAAAATGAATTGAGAAAACTGAATAGCTTGAAATAAATGTTTTTGACAATTAAACCGTACTTACACTTAAACTGCGTGCTTATGCTTAACTGAATAATTTCAAATAGAACTGTTTTTCGACATCAAAACTGTATTTACACTTAACTGAATTATTACATATAACTGCTTGAATAGTTTGAAATGGAAATGTTTTTGACAATTCAACTGTGTACTTATGCTAAACTGAACTGTTTTCAATAGAACAGATTATTTCCATAAAAATGGATTTGGCGTTAAATAACCTACAAAGGTTGATATGCCATAAAACCAAACAAACCAAACCTAAACTGTACTTACATTTAAACTGTGTGTTTATACTAAACCAAGTTGTTTGAAATTGAACTGTTTTTGACATTGAAACTGTACTTACACTTAACTGAATTGTTATATCTAACTACTTGAATAAACTGAATAGTTTGAAATAAAAATATTTTTTACAATTAAACTGTACTTATGCTAAACTGAATTGTTTAAAATAGAACTGATTAGTTACATAAAAAGATGGATTTGGCATTAAATAACCTACAAAGGTTGATATGCCATAAAGTCACCAAGTCACCGAATTGTTTGAAATAGATTTGTTTTTGTTTTTTTACATAAACATGGATTTGGCGTTAAATAACCTACAATCGTTGATATGCCATAAAAACGAAACCAAACCAATTCATTCTGTGTTGTATGCGTTAATTAGTTCTTTGTGGCTTCAGTTAGTGAGCGTTGTCGTGAGTTGGGTTTCTCTTTTTACATCGTAAAAAGCAGACAATGTGAAAACAGCATCCGAAACTGCACGCGTCTACCATGGCACTTTCGGCTCTTAAATTCATTGGTATGTGTTCTGCTGCTGCCCATGTGGGTAGTGACGAAATTCTCATATTCATCGTGTTACGATATCTCCAGAAGAATATCAAATTTGGTTCTTAGTGATATCGTATATTTATTGCAAATGTCTATTGTTACCTCCAAAGCCCCGCCTCTTTCAACTTGTCCTTTGGAGCAGACTTCAGGTCTCCTCTGTAAACTGAGTGAAATTTTCTCGGCCTTTTGATCTGGGTCATTTTGTAGTCTACCAGCCCCCTTTGTCCTTGTCCCACCCTGTCGGCTGGGGCTGTAGAATACGCCGACTGCACCTCTGCAGAGAGGTAAGACCCCCCCCCCATGAGGCCACCTGTTGGCCGTGGGTGGCGACCCGTAAAGCGCTAGGACGGATCCCTGGTGGTTGAGCAGTCATTGATCCGGTGACAGTGGTCAATGGCTTGCAACACATCACTTTGGCCCTTACTTGGTCTGACGGGCGGTCGGATTGGGCCCGATCCGATCAATCGGCTGGTCCCGAACTGCCCTAGCACATATGTGGTTTTGTTTTGTTTATTTTTTACTTTCCCGATCGTATCATACAATATGCTCTTGTGGAACTATTCGATCTACTTTTGCGGAACTATTTTCAACCCTCTTTTTTTCCATATGTGCTAAATTGTGCTGAGGTAGGACTTATGACCGCTGTGAGATTATGCTTTTAAAAAAAAACAACAATTTGGCAGAGGCTCAGAATCATACTCTTTGCATGAGTATACTGGTTTTGTATCCCCGTCTCAGCCAAGGCGAATGGGTTACCCCCTTGGTTCATTCCCTTCTCAAGTTGGAGTCCATGGTGGGTGGTGGAGCATAGGACCCGTGAACAACAATTACCAATCATGGCTTTTTCTTCATCAAAAAAGCTGAAACGTACCCTAACGGAAACTGAATCGGACTACGAAGGTGTGGCAAGTTTCCCAAGATTCATAATAATTGAATCCACGGAAACGCCAATAACAAACTTATCGCCTTTTTTAATTGAAAAGGTAATATCTAGTAATAAGTTTGCTCGTTGAAGTAGATAAAAGGAAAAATGCCGATTTCCTACTGAAAATGACGAAATTCCACACTATAAACGTTAAGACTTACCCTCACAAATCCTTGAACATAAAGGGGTTGTAAGAAGTAAGGAATTGTCATTATGCACAATTGATGAAATAAAAAGAAATGAAGAAAGAAGGTGTAACAGAAGTAAAGAGTTACAATCAAAAAAGAGGGTAAACTCATTGAAACAAACACCTATATAATGACATTTGACCAACCTAAAATACCGGAGAGTATAAAAGTAGGCTACACAATGGAGAGAGTTGAGCAATTCATACCCAATCCATTGCGTTGCTACAATTGTCAAAAATACGGCCATCACAAAGATAATTGTAGAGGTCGAGAAATATGTGGCAAATGTGCACAAGATCCTGACCACCATATTGACAATTGCAACAATCCGTATAAGTGTGCGAATTGCGGAGGCGATCATCCCGTCTATGCACGATCTTGTGAGAGTTGGAAACTGGAAAAAGATAGTAGGATCTAAGACCACAACCTACTCTCAAGCCGTCCAGCGCAATAAAACTTAGTATAATTACGAGAGGATAGTAAAAAAATTGATTCAGCTGGAGCCGGGTGACTGGGAAGGCTATATCAATGAAATAAGAGCCTCCTAACCGGGACATTGGCCCAGCGGTTAGAGTGTTCGCCAATGGCCCGGGAGACCTGGGTTCAATCCCAGGTCGAGTCATACCAAAGACTTTAAAAATGGTACTTGATACCACCTTGCTTAACACTCAGCATTATAAGGTACGGTTCAAGGGTAAAGTGGAGCAATCCTGGGAATGGAGTAGCGCCCTCCCCTACACCTTGGTGTAGTAGCTATCGAAAAGGGAGCCTTCGGGTCACCCTCGACAATGGTCGCTAACTTTACTTACTTTACTTGATACTAACAAAATTTCAGAGACACCAACTACAAAGGCAGATCTTGTAGCAGACAAAGTGAAGACACCTGCACAACACTCACACACCTCCACGGTTAAGACCGATCTAGAAAAGAACACGGGGCTATCACCAACCACACAACCAACTAAATGTGTCACGGAGAAATCCCCTTCTAAAAGAAGACCAAAAGATAGGAGATCCCCAATAAGACCAGCCAATTCTACAGATACCTCTCCAAACAAGAAACCACCAAAAGACGAGACCAAAATTAATCCAAAACAAAATGAAAATGTTGACGCGAGTTACAAATGAAAAATTTTAGAAAAGATGGAAACAGAAAACAGCCCCCAAGTACATAAACATAAAGGCCATAAAAATAAACGATCAAACAGTCCAGATCTAAGGCCTAACAATGAACCCCAAAATAATCCAGTGGAACTGCGGCGGAATCAAAGCCAATAGGAGCGAACTGCTCTTATTGATGACTCAACAACAAACTGCCATTGTCTGCCTTCAAGAAAACATTTCAGAAAACCAATGATGATATCACAATAAAAAAAACCCACCAAAGTTACAATTTCATCAACAATACCGGTCATAGAGCTTCGGGTGGTGTCTCAATCCTTATTAGGAACGACATACCTCAAAGCAAAATCCACCTCAACACTCAACTCCAAACAATAGCTGTCAAAGTGACTTTACACAGAACAATTAATATTTGCTCTCTATATGTTCCGCCCCACGATGCCATAAATGAAAGTGAAATCTTGCCCAGTCGGCTGGGGCTGTAGAATACACTGACTGCTTCTTTGCAGAGGGGTAAGACCCCCCCCCTAACGAGTGTCCTGGATATGACACTAAACAATCTGATGGTGAGGTTCCAGCAATACTGGAGCTTTGGGCAATGTGGAGTACCCCTTCATTGCCATTGCTCCCAGGTATGGGTTAAATAGAATTACCAGCATACTTATGCTAAAATGAATTGTTTGAGTAAAACTGAATAGTTTGAAATAGAAATGACTTTTACAATTAAACCGTACTTACATTTAAACTGTGTGCTTATGCTAAACTGAATTATTTGAAATAGAACTATTTTTCGACATAAAAACTGTATTTACACTTAACCGAATTGTTACATATAACTGCTTGAATTGTTAGAAATGGAAATGTTTTTGACAATTAAACTTTGTACTTATGCTAAACTGAATTGTTTTCAATAGAACAGATTATTTCCATAAAAATGGATTTGGCGTTAAATAACCTACAAATGTTGATATGCCATAAAACCCATAAAATAAAAAAGTGAAATCAACAACATATTACAGCAACTACCCACACCTTTTATTCTACTTGGCGATTTTAACAGCCATAACACCATGTGGGGCTGTAGAAGCACCAACCACAAAGGGAAAACTCTTGAAAATATCATTAACAGTAATAATCTCTGCCTATTCAACAAAAAATCACCAACACATCTGGAGCCATCATCTGCTACCTCCTCAGCCATTGATTTAACCCTCTGCGACACTTCATTGTTCCTTGATTTCACCTGGAGGGTGTATAAGGACACATGCGGGAGTGACCATTTCCCAATTGTACTCTTGAGTTTGCACCCTTAAGACGACGACCTTCCCTGGTGGAGGTTGAATAAAGCTAACTGGGAAGAATTTCGCTCTCAATGTCAGAAACACCTCATAGTAAACAATACCGAAACTATTCCCGAATTCTCCAAAAAACTTATAAATATAGCTAAAACATGCATTCCACACAACCCAACAATTCATAAACGAGACAGACCTTGGTTCAGCAAAGAATGTAAACTGGCTATTCGCCTACGACGAGCAGCTTTGCGGAAATTCAACACTGAACCCACAACCTCCAATTTAATCTCTTTTAAATTCCACCGAGCTAACGCCCGTAAAATCATCAGAGAAGCCAAGAAAAAATCCTGGCAAAATTACGTGAGCAAGCTAAATACCTCTTCTAACATCAAAACGGTTTGGCTCATGATTCGAAAAATAGCCGGTAAAAAACAATCAACTGCACTAAAACACCTCTCCGTAACGAACCACAAAATAACAGGTAAAAAGGCCATAGCGGATCTTCTTGCAGAAACATTTTCTAAAAACTCCTCCAGCCAATTCAACAAAGAATTCTATAAAATCAAACCCACCCTCGAAAAGAAAAAAATAAAGTACTCTTCAAATAACTCCGAAGAATACAATAAGCCATTTACCCTAACTGAACTAGTGGACTCCATTAAAAAAAATCCAACCACTCAGCTGTCGGTAATTAGTTACATAAAAATGGATTTGGCGTTAAATAACCTACAAAGGTTGATATGCCAAAAAAAACCCCACCAAACCCCTCAGCTGTCGGTCCTGATGAAGTACATAACGAGTTCCTCAAACAGCTACCAGATGAATCGGTCAAATGCCTACTAAAGCTATATAATATTTGGGTGAACGGTACTTTCCCAGAAACATGGAGACAATCAATAATTGTCCCGATCCCCAAATCAGGCAAAGATGCATCGAACCCGCAGAATTATCGACCCATCGCATTGATTAGCTGCCTTCGTGAGAAGATGGAGCGGATGATAAACAGTAGACTGACGTGGTATCTCGAGACAAATGGTCAAATAACAAATATGCAAACAGGATTCCGTAAAAGAGGAACCATAGATCATTTGATACGACAAGGAACCTTCATCTGACGGCAGTATTTTTTGACTTAGAGAAGGC
>OY757915.1:20745800-20774075 GCA_963585895.1 Sepioteuthis lessoniana | reverse complement strand
TATATATATATTATATATATATATATATTATATATATATATATATATATATATATATATATTATATATATATATATATATATATATATATATATATATATATATATATTATATATATATATATATTTATATATATATATATATATTTATATATATATATTTATATATTTATATTATTTATATATATATATATATTTATATTTATATATATTTATATTTATATATATTTATATTTATATATATTTATATATATATATATATTTATATTTATATATATATATATTTATATTTATATATATATTTATATATATATATATATTTATATATATATATATATTTATATATATATATATTTATATTTATATATATATATATTTATATTTATATATATATATATTTATATTTATTATATATATATATTTATATTTATATATATATATATATATATTTATATATATATATATTTATATATATATATATTTATATATATATATATATATATATATATATATTTATATATATATATATATTTATATATATATATATATTTATATATATATATATTTATATATATATATATATTTATATATATATATATATTTATATATATATATATATTTATATATATTTATATTTATATATATATATATTTATATATATATATATTTTTATATTTATATATATATATATTTTTATATTTATATATATATATATATTTTTATATTTATATATATATATATATTTTTATATTTATATATATATATATATTTTTATATTTATATATATATATATATTTTTATATTTATATATATATATATATTTTTATATTTATATATATATATATATTTTTATATATATATATATATATTTTTATATATATATATATATATATATTTTTATATATATATATATATATATATTTTTATATATATATATATATATATTTTTATATATATATATATATATATTTTTATATATATATATATATACATTTTTATATATATATATATATATATATATTTTTATATATATATATATATTTTTATATATATATATATATATATATATATATATTTATATATATATATATATATTTATATACTTTTGTGGAGTCTTAACCGCTCAACGAAAATGCAGGTAGTCTTTTCTACATTCACTGACGACTGGGTCAAGAACACTTATACGCAGCATATTATTTGGTTTAACAGCAAATTGCCGACTTTACTTCTTCGGAAAATATACAGGAAACTTTACATTTTCCCCTACTTTTTTTGTGCTGGCGACGAACTTATGTATCCTTAATGTGGTAAACATATATGCAATTTTTAGTCAGACATTCGCGTTTAAATCAACAAAATTCATTACAATTAGTAGAAATTCACTGTCAACGCCATCGACTGTGTTCGCACATAAAATCAATGCTGACTGCATCCCCTCCTCAAAATTTGGGTCTTGCATTTAACTGGAAAAATATATACACACTGAAATATGTCTTCATTGCCATTACTCTCAGATCCACTCTGCCAAGTACAATCTCCCCAATAGTTCAAATATCTCTTATAGAATTGATAAAACTGGATACCAGTACACGAAGTCATATTACTATATGTTATTTTGTATTAAAGATATTTATTTAAAAATATAATTACTTGTTTAACATAGGAATACTTGATATAAATGGGTGCGCCTGTATAATGCAGCATTTCACGGAAAGTAAAGTTTAATTTAGGGAAATTCATAACTTAAGACTTCAAATTTTTTACCGATTAAATATCAACCACTACAATAGCAAAACGGCTTGAATATAAAACTCGAGAGACACTTGTCAAAGTGGAGAGATTGTTTGTTTGTTTTTTTTTCTCCCTTTTTCCTTCAATACCATTGCAGACTTTTTTTCTTTACATCGTTTTACATTTAACGTTAGGGAAGTTAAAGCATTCCTTTCTTTTGCTCAAGAAGAATAAGGTTATTTTTAACATTTTCTCCTTGGTCGATTCGAGTTTTTTTTTGGGGGGGGGCGCCTGATAATGTCTGCATAGATAGGTGGGTGGATGGGAAATAGCATGAAGAATTAAACCATCTTTCCATTCAGATATTCTCAGCAAGTGTGAAAATATCGACATCCACACATACAAAAAAAATCAAATATCGTTGAGGATAGTGAAAGCAGGGGGAGGCTAATATTTCTCGAATGGAACACAGCAGCTGTTGGAATCCCTACCGATTTTTAAGAAAAAAAATTTCAATAAAATGCTCACTTCCTATTTGGAAGAGAACTCTGAAAAAAAAAAAATAAATAAATAAAATGATTCTTTCGTTCTTTCTTCCTTGATTCTCCCTTTTCCAACTTCAGATTTTTTTTTTTTAAATAAGTAAACTAAAAAGAAATATTATTATGGCTGTGGTTTATTTGGCGCAGTGAGGGCATATTTAAAAGAATCAATGAAATGCAAAACGCTTAGACGCAGGCGTCGGAGAATATGGCTGTTCTGACAGTGCGAAAGTGTGGGGGGGGAGCTAAGGACGGAAAGAGCGGAAGTGTTCTTAAATTGATTCACTTCCACGCAGTCGGGAAACATTTTAAAAATTCTCTCTAGATTTACCTGCCGCTTATTGTAAGCGTTCAGAGAAGCAGGGTGGAAAAACGAAAAAAAATTAAAAAATCTGGAAATGGCTCACCTACTTTTCTAGGTTCGTTGTCTGGAATTTCAAGTGCATTTCTTTATGGAGATTTCTCAGAATAAGCCTACAAGCAGATTGCACTCCGTTTCAGATTTCCACACTGTTAAAAAAAAAAGGAAATACTCCGTTATATTACTCTTAAGACATCCAAACACGTATGTGTGTGTGATCATGAAGTCATACCGACAGAGAAAATATGTCAAGGGACTACGTTATTTCTTCATTCGTCCTTATCACTCTTGGCTGTAACAATCGAATACACCGACTGCATCTCTGCGCATAGGTAAGACTCCACCAACGAGTGGATATGAACGCTAAACAATCTGATGCTGAGGCTCCAGTAATGATAGAACTTTGTGAAATGCCAAATATCCCTTTATTTCCATCAATCCCAGGTCCGCTCTGGCCCGGAGTGGTAGCACCTGATAAGGATCCTATCTATTGGTTAAATCGAACTAAACTTTTTGCATTTAAACTGCGTATTTATGCTGAACTGATTTCTTTGAAATAGAACTGTTTTGACATCTAAATTGTGTACTTATGTTAAACTAAATTATCTGTTTTGATAGTTAACTCTGCGTATTGCCCAGTTGGCTGGGTCTTCAGAATACACCGACTGAACCTCTGCAGAGGGGTTAGACACTCCTAACGAGTGTCCTGATATGACACTAAACAATCTGAGGTTCCAGTAGTGCTGGAGCTTTGGGGAATGTGGAGTACCCCTTTATTGCTATCGCTCCTACGTCCACTCTGGCCCGTCGTGGTAGCACCTGATAGGATCCCATCTATGGGTTAAATAGGACTAATGGCATACTGATGCTAAATTGAATTGTTTGATTATACTGAATAGCTTGAAATAGAAATCTTTTGGACAATTAAACCGTACTTACATTTAAACTGCGTGCTTATGCTAAACTGAATAGTTTGAAATGGAACTGTTTTTGACATTGACACTGTACTTACACTAAACTGAACTGTTATATTTAACTATTGGAATTAACTGAATAGTTTCAAATAGAAATGTTTTCGACAATTAAACTGTGTACTCATGCTAAACTGAATTGTTTAATTAGAACTGATTATTTACATAAAAAGGGATTTGGCGTTAAATGACCTCCAAAGGTTGATATATCATAAAACCCAACAAACCAACAGGAGTGGTAGCACCTGATAGGGTCCTATCTATGGCTCAAATAGAACCAAACTGTGTGCTTATGCTTAACTGAATGGTTTGAAATCCAACTGTTTTTACATTTAACTGTGTCTAAATAAATGACTGATGATTAATTGAATTGTTCGTGATACATGCCAAGACTTGGAACCATTTAACTTTGTTGACGAAACTGAATAGCTTGAAATAGAACTGTTTTTGACATTTATACTGTGTACTTATTCTAAACTTAACTCTTTGAAATGGAACTGTTTATATGTATAAAAATCCATTTGCCATTAGATAACCTACAATTGTTGATATGCCATAAAACAGACCCAAAGTCGCTCTTAGCAGGTCTTCTACACTACATCTGCTGTTCCCACAGCTGACATCTGTTACTCTTTGCTGGTCAGCTATTCGTAGGAGTTCTTAAGTGGACGTTATTTATGAGTTCGGCCTTACTTCTCAACCTGTGCCCATCATGTATTCGGCTTACTTAGACGGGTTTGCAGATGGCAACCAAGTGGCTGTAAAGTTGCTGTTGTATTTGGGGCTACTGACAAAATTTGTTCAGAACAACATGTACCATTCTTGCGTAACTGCCATCAAACTTTTTCTCCAAATGTTTCCTAACAGTATGTGGTGCAATCATTCAGTAGCACTGACATGACAACAGCTTGGATCTCTTAAAAAAAATTTAACATGCAAGATCATCCCTAATAAGTATTCCGATTATAACAGTAAATTGGATTTGGTAGTCAGGTTCCAGCTCAGGGGAGGGAGAAATCTCCCAGCTTCGAGACAAATAGATCTAATCAAAAATTAATCCGACTCGATAGGACTATGCGTACACAAAATAAAATAGAAATTTTAAAAATTAATATTCGCACGAAACTATACAAAAAAGTAAATGTCAACGGACAGGGAACGCGATTCCCTAACTTATTGGCATTAAATACTCACTGACAGTTTCCTTAATTCATTTTGACGGCTTAACAGCAATATCGATGGGGCTTACAATTCCCTGATTGCATCCTCTGCAGACAGGCAAAACCTCTCGGGTTAACATTACAAGTCGAATCTCAGTGCGGGATGCAATTTTAAAGTACTTGGGATTCTGGATTAACATTACTCCCATATCCAGTGACCTTAGATGACCATTCCAAGTCAGGTAAGGTCAGTTTCACGTTTTATCTAAAAGTAATCTTCAAACAATTTTACTGTATGTATTTTCTTTGTATTAGTAAACAAAGATTCAAATAACTATTCCGAACACTTATTAGTTACCGAATTTAACGGCGTATAACGCGCACTTTTGGCTACTAAAAATATCTTAAAATTCCCATGTGTCTTATATGCCATCATCATCATGTCGTGCCGCTAGCACGGATATCCCTGACCCTCTTTCACCACTTCTCCCTATCGTTCATCACCTCTGGCAGGTCTTCAGGGCTACATCCCATACCCTCATATAGCTGTTGTATGTATGTTCGAGCTGTGGGGGTCCATAGGAGTACATCACTTATGAGCTCGCCCCTACTTCTCCAGCAGTGTCCTGCGTGTCTGGTTCGTCTGACTTGGATAGTTTTCGTGATGGGAGGCAGGTGGCCGTATAGTTGGTGCCATGTGGGGTGTTGCCACCAGGACTTGTTCAATATTGCTCGCAGCATTCTTGTGTAATTGCCGTATAGCTTCTTCTCCAGCTGTTTAGTTAGCGTCCAAGTAGTGCATCCATACAGCAGTATCGATACGACCGCTGCCTGGAAGAAACTGCATTTCATTTTATCCGTCAGGTCTGATTTCCATATCATCGATATGATCGATTGCTGTCCATGCCTTCGTTAGCCGTGTGTCGATGTCTTTTTCGGTTGATGAGACACTGCTTACTAGGTAGATGAATTTGTCTACCAGTTTCAGAGAGGTTCCGTCTAGTGTGCTGATGTCGTCTCTGCAACTCCTATTAGCTTAGACTTTACAGTAACTTTCATATACCTATTGTAATTATTTAACTGGAGTGGGTACAGTGTTCGCCAGTGGTCCGATAGACCAGGGTTCAATCCCAGGTCGTGTCTTACCCAAGACTTTAAAAATGGTACTTGATACCTACTTGCTTAACACTCAGCAATATAAGGTACGTATCAAGGGTAAAGTGGAGCAATCCTTGGAAAGGTGTAGCGCCCTCCCCTACACCTCGATGTAGTAGCTATTAAAAAGGGAGCTTTCTGGTCGCCCTCGACTACGGTCGCCAACTTTACTTTACTTATGAACATTAAAAGAGTTAAGATTGATAATATTCATATTAATTTCATCACGTAAAAAAAAAAAAACAAATATACTCATTAAATGTGATTTGCCCGGCTGAAATACAGTAGTTGACATCATAACTGGCGCAATTTGCTGCAGTTAAATTACTCACATGCGTATAACTGGTGAGGCAACTAGTCTAGGAGAAGGAAAAACTCTGAATTCAAACCTGTTAAACTCCGCTTAAAATTTGACCTTGAACATGGCTTTGCCTTCATCAGCATTCCCCATCAGAGGTGCCTAGTAATGAACTCAGCCCTCCTCCTTTTACACAGAGTAGGCACCTTACAGGAAGGCCAGCTGGGTAAATCTGTCAACCCTTTTTCATTACTCCCAGGTCCCCTATGTTGTATCAGTTAGGTTCCCATCTGTACTTTATAACTTTGTTTTGTTTTTGCTGTATTTTACAACATATCAATCCCTGTGAATAATCTAATAAAGATAATTCAATTATCTTTAAGGAAAATGTGATTTTCTTTATATTTAAACAAAATGAAATTTAAAAAATAAAAAAAATTTTTAAATCATTCTATTTTAATTTCCGAAAAAGATAGTTAAATCATATCTTTTTCTGCACAGAAACTGTTAAAAGTTTTCAGGCAGATAGAAGATAAATTCCGATATTTATAAAATGAAGATCGTCTACAAATTCGGACGATTCAGTTGAAGGTTTTCAAGATGGAAAAAAAAATCTAAAAATCCAAGCCAAGAAACTTTACTTAAAGAATATCAAAAGATATTTGCTTAAAAGTTCTAAAACGATATCTTAAAGATAAACAATTAACAGTTTTACAGTGTTGAAAAAGGCAATATTAAAATGTTCATACAATTTTTTAAAATAAAAACAATTTTATAAGAGTTTTTCCCTTTTGTTTACGTTTGCTAATATATAATCAGAAAAAACTCGAAAATATTGTTTGAAATAATTTTAGATCAACCGATACCACAAATGCGACTGGAATTGTTAATTTCAACGGTAAAAAGAGAAGTAATCTCAAACATTAACAAATTTTTAAAGAGATTTTCATTTTAAAACGAAACTTAATTTCAGAAACAATACAATTATAAAAAATACGTCTTTTACTTACATATTAAAAGTGTTATTCATCTAAAGAGTGTCACCTTTTTTTCAAATAAATTTGCTACTTCAAATTAATTTTTTTTCCTAATACATAAATGATTATGGATAAAAGTTATGATCATAACTTTATAAATATTAGATTTTCGATTTTTCAACTTATGAAAAAGCGGAGAAAGTTCAATGTTCCTTCTGATTTTTATTTTTATTTTTTATTTTTTTTTTGCGTTAGTGAAAATATTTTTTCGATTTTCAAATTTCCCGCCAATTGGTTAAGCAGACGATAATTTGAAACGCTACAGCATTTTTTTTTTTTTTTTTTTTTTTTTGGTAATTTGAAACGCTGAAGATTGGAATTTTCAAACCTAACACAGCATTTCATCACTTTTATAACAGCGACTCATGCGTTCATTTCCATTTACAAAATATTTAAGATAAAAAAAACGCTTACCTCTGATAGGGCCCTATCTATGGGTTAAATAGGATAAATATACAGTTTAATCTAAACTGAATAGTTTGAATTAGAACTGTTTGACAAAACTGAAGAGATTGAAATAGAAATGTCTTTGACAAATAGGACTTCCATTTCAAGCAATTGAGTTTAGCTTAAGTACGCAGTTTAAATGAAACTGTTTTTGACATCGAAACTCTACTTAGGCTAAACAGAATTGTTTAATATAGAACTGTTTCGACATTTAACTGTGTGTAAACAAAATCTGTAATTATACTAAACTGAATTAGCTCTATTAGAACTGTTAGAATAAACTGAATAGCTTAAAATAGAAATGTTTTGGACAATGAAACAGTGAAATCATGCTAAACTGAATTGTTTGAAATAGAACTGATTTTTTGGTTGGTTGGGTTTTATGGCATATCAACCTTTCTAGGTTGTTTTATGCCAAATTCATTTTTATACAAATAATCAGTTCTATTTCAAACAGTTCAGTTTAGCATAAGTACACAGTTGAATTGTCAAAAGCATTTCTATTTCAAGCTATTCAGTTTAGTCAAACAATTCAGTTTATCATAAGTATGCAGTTTAGTTCTATTTAACTCATAGGTGTTATCAGGTGTTACCATTCCAGGCCACAGTGGACCTGGGAGCGACGGCAATGAAGGGTTGCTCCACATTCCCAAAAGCACCAGCATCAATGGAACCTCACTATCAGATTGCTTAGTGTCATAACAGGACACTCGATGGAGTGTTCTTACCCCTCTGCAGAAGTGCATTCGGACTATTCTACAGCCCCAGAGTTAATATCAAAATGGTTTTATTTCGAACAATTCAGTTTAGAATAAGTACGCAGTTTAAAACAGTTCAGTTTTAAAACAGTTCAATTTTAGACAATTCAATTTAGCATAAATACGCTGTTTAAAGGCACAAAACAGTAAACCCAAGAAACTACGGTTTAGTTCTATTAAACCCATAGATAGGACCCTTACCAGTTGATACCAATCAGGGCCACAGTGGACCTGTTAGCGAAGGCAATAAAAGGCTACTCCGCATTCCCCAAAGCTTCAGCATTAATCGAACCTCGCCATCAGATTGTTAGTGTCATATCAGGACACGCGTTGGGGAGGGTCTTACCCCTCTGCCGAGGTGCAGTCGGTATATTCTACAGTCCCAGCCGACTGGGCAAGAACTGATTATTTGTATAAAAATGGATTTGGCATTAAATACCCTACAAAGGTTGATATGCCATAAAATCCAAACAACTAACCAAAAACGTTTGCCACAGATTTGTCTGGGAATGAATTACAATATTATTAGATAAAATATTTTTATACTATGTATGATTTGCAAGCGAATATTTTGGTGGTAACTTTATTGGTAAACGAGTCACAACTCATTTTTGGCACACAGTTAAATGACTTCAAGCATTGCTGCTATAATAATAAGTATTCCAATCCAATACAAATAACTTGCGTATAGATGTATCAAATAACTGATCATATTCACTACTAAACATAATTGACCAGAGCTCCCCAACAGTTACGCAAAATATAAAAAGATTTCTCTCCGACTCAAAGACCTTTCTACAACAAAATCATAGACATAAGTTTTTTATCAATTATATAGAAGAATTATATTATAAATTTAATTACTATGACCAGAAAATCCGGTAAGCACTGCTCGTGCCATACATAACCACTTGATCACTGTTTCAAACTTATTAGTTTTCATCAGCAGTGTATAACGTGATCTCCCCAAACTTATAACAAGATCCTAATAAAAATCAACTTCAAGAAAAAAAAATCCCTCTCCAAACAAGGATATAGGTTCATAAACCTCATCTGCAAAACAATAAATAAATAAATATCCACACAATCAGCAGAAACGCCAACTTCCGCAAATAACTACCGAATCCTTTAAACAATACCTAATAAGCAAAGAAATAAAAGAATAACGTCTTTGCCATAAAATAACCCAACGGTTGACTTGCCTTAAAATCCAACTGGTACTACCACTCTAGGTCAGATTAAGAGTAAGGAAGGGATACTCCTCATTCCTTAAACTCCAAGAGTGGAGTCTTACCATCGAATGCAGTTTAAGATGCTTGTAAAATATTTGCATTATTTAATGCTTACTGCAGATAATGTGTACGCAGTTATACATTCAGTACTGGACGGAATTTTTTCACAGAGAATTACAATTAATTGCTTGAATTATTTATTTTTCACACAATTATGATTTCATTCATTGATAAATCAATCAGTTGCGATTACATAGCAATGTTTACTCGATCGGATTATATTTGCCTATTGATGAAGAAAGAACATTTTCAAGATAACGTTAAAAAAATAATCAGGATCTAAAATTGGTTTGTTTTGCTTGCGTTTTATGTCTTATCGACAACACGTTATTTAACTCCAAATCCTCTTCAAACATTAAATGTAATTTGTAAATACATTTTGCCGATAAAATTTTTAAACAAGCCTGAGCTTATTTTTTGGCAGGTCGGATGGTACACACTTAAATGATTTCAAGTATTTTTAACACAAACAATTCTATTTACCATTAATCATTTGTTTGCACACAGTTAAATCATTATATATATCATTTGAGTTACAACTATCTCTTTACATACAGGTATTGCTATAATTCAACCATTTAACATTAATATTTCTAGTTTACTATTAACCATTTGTTTTCATACAGTGAAGAAGTTTCAAGTATTACTATAGGTATATAATTAAACAATGATTTTTTTTTATATTAATCATTTTTCGTTAATTATAATTTATCATTCACTTGGATAGGGCTTTGAACTATTCGGGTAAACAGTTCATGTGCAGAGTCATTGGGTACAGTTTTACGCTCGCGCGCAAAGGATATGATAATCACCATTGTCATAAAAAAAAACACACACAGGAAATGGAGCTGAAGTGTGGATGACATCGTGCCCGGAAGAGATGGTCCTGAGAATTTGAGGATTTTGAAAAAGAGTCAGTTGAGAGTTGAGGTTGGACCATGGAGTCGAGTAGTTGGGGATTCGCCCATTGAATCGAAGAGTTCCGTTTTTCGGATCTCTACCGGCAGAGATGAATTGAGATCTTAAACACCACGAGATGTGCCGAACGTTTGGGGTGGGGTTAGCATAGTATGATTACGAGAGACTTAAGAATTGTGTCTCTCCTCGTGTCGAAGAACTGAAGTCAAGAAACCAATAAACCGTTCGTACCTGAACAACAGTCCGCCTGCATTTGTATTCACCCGTGTTTTGCATTTGTAAAGACCCCACGAACGATTATCCTGTATATGACACTAAACATTCTGATGCTGAGGTTCCAGTAATGATGGAGCTTTAGGGAATACAGAGTACCCCTTTATTGCCATCACTCTCAGGTCCACTCTGGCACCTGATAAGGATCCTATCTATGGATTAAATAGAACTACACGGTGCTTGGAGTTTACTGTATTTTTGCATTTAAACTTCGTATTTATGCTAAATTGAATTATTTAAAATAGAACTGTGTTGACGTCTAAACTGTGTACTTATGTTAAACTAAATTATCTGAAATAAAACTGTTTTGACTTTTAACTCTGTCTATTGCCCTGTCGGCTGGGGCCGTAGAATACACTGACTGCACCTCTGAAGAGGGGTAAGACACCTCAACGAGTTTCCTGGGTATAACACTAAACAATCTGATGGTGAGGTTCCAGTATTGCAGGGGCTTTGGAGAATGCGAAGCACCCCTTCATTGCCATTGCTCCCAGGTCCACTCGGGCCCAATGTGGTAGCACCTGAGAGGGCCCTATCTATGAGTTATATAGAACTAACGGCATATTTATGCTAAACTGAAACCGTACTTACACTAAAACTGCGTGCTTATGCTAAACTGAATTATTTGAAATAGAACTGTTTTGACATTGAAACTGTATTTACACTAAACTGAATTGAAATAGAACCGTTTTGACATTTACCTGTATGTACTTCTACAAAGCTGAATTAAAATTGCTTGACGAAACTGAATAGCTAGAAATAGAAATGTTTTTTCACAAGCTGTACTTACATTTAGACTGCGTGCTTATGCAAAATGAATTATTTGAAAATGAACTATTTTTGACATTGAAACTGTACTTACACTAAACTGAATTGTTATCTATTTCAAACTATTCAAGCAGTTATATATATGTTTTTGACAATTAAACTGTGTACTCATGCTAAACTGAGCTATTTATAAATAGAACTGACTGTTTGCATAAAAATGGATTTGCCGTTAAATAACCTACAAAGGTTGATATGCCATGAAACCAAACCAATCCAACTAAGTTGGTTGGGGATGGAGAATACACTATCTGATGGTGAAACTCCAATCCTTAACCTTTGGGAAATGAGTACTTTTCCGTGGCCATAACTTCTAGGTCCACCGATCTGATGTAGTTGTACTTTTTAGGGTGCCATCTATGGTTCAAATAAAATTGTATAACAATTTAATCTATCATACCTTTGTTTGCACACAGTTAAATGGTTAGTGTCACATAGTTACATTTGTTTGAAGCATTGCTGTTTGCAAATGAAATTATTGGTATTACGTTACAATACTTTAAAACATTTAACAGATGTTTAATGCTCAATAGAATTATTTACGTTTTAGAGGAATACTTGAAACTATTTGACCGCGTGCGAAAATTGAATAATTGTTATTACAGAGTTAAATGTTTTCAAATAACTGTGTTGAATAGAATTATTAGTGTTAGGAATACTTGAAACGAGTCAACTGTGACCAAAAGATGATTATTAGATAGAATTATTACTGTTAGAAATCCTCGAAACCTTTCAACTAAATTTTGGCTGGTTTACCAACAAACAGTTTACATATCATGTTTAATATATTTGTCATTAAATAACCAACAAGGGTTGATATGATATAAAACCCAACCAACTGTTTAATTATTTACTGGACGGGAAATTATTTAACTGTGCCAAATACAACTAGGCGCCTTTGGTGGTGTAATGGTTAGCAAGCTCGACTAGCAAACCTACACGAATGAGTTCGAGTCTCGTTGGGTGCCTCTTTCATATGACCTTGTGCCACATCTAAGCAAAAAGCTTAGTAAATTACAACTGTGCCAAATACAACTATTGGTGTTAAATAGTTTTTAGTATTGCTATCTAACTGTATGCAAATAAAAGTATCCGTGTTCGCAATACCGGAAACCATTTTACTCTCTGAAAAAAATTGAGCCCTGGTTCGTTTAAAATTGATACCAACAAACTATTCATTTGCAAATTATTTATTTATATATATATATATATATAACTGGATTTGGCATTTAATATCCAACTAGGGTTGATATGCCGTAAGACACAACCAATCAAAGAATATTTGTCAAGAATCATGTGACTGCATTTATATATATATATCAAAAAAGTGCAATTTTAAAACTGAAAATAGGACTTAAAAGAAAAAGTCCAATTGAGCATTCATCATTGACATTTACAAATGAATCAAATTAACCAATAAAGTTCTTGATAATCTATTAACAATCTGTGTTTAAAGTTGTTAGGTTTATTTGTTTACTAACTTATTAGAGGAATACTTGATACCACATAACTGTGCCAATAAATAGTTCTTATAATCAAAGAAAGTACGATTAAAAATTGATTGCAATGAAATATTCAAAGTCAGTATTTTAAATTTATAACATTTCAGCATTAAATAACCCTAAAGGTTCCATGCCGTTAAATTAGCCACCCCAGAATTATAGAGGAAGCAATTGAGATTCAAAACCACTAATTCTCTAACATTACACGTCTAGAGGCGTTATAGCAAAATGGAGATTGAAGATTTTTCAACTGTCATAAGTGGCGAGCTTAGGAATTATTTTCTTTTTTAAAGGACCCCAGATACTATTCTACAAGAAACGCTTTAACATTAAATAATCCACAAAGGTTCCTTTTCGTTTTCATATGGCATTGTGAATTCTTTTTTAAAATGTTCCCTATCTACCTCATTAGTTCAATATTTTTTGGACAAATTCTACATCATTAACTTTTTTTTTTTTTTTACAGACAGAAATCGCCCGGGAAGTCAGGTTGCCAAAGTGCATCAAGTGATTAGCCAGAGATTATCCTAACACACAAGACGAAAAACACGGGAGACTTGTTGCTAAAAAGCAAAAGAAATTCTCCCACTCCAGTTGATTTTCCCGCCAAAACAAACATTTTCCGCCATGATTCGTCGATGGGCAAGTCGTCCAAAATTCCTGGTTTGTTGTTGTTGCCACTGCGTCTCTCGAAAAAGAAAACCCAGCAGTCTCATCACGCTGGTTTGCACCGGCTTCCTCGTCCTTGCAATCACCACTGTTCTCATCTGCTGTCTTGGCCTTTTGTTCGCTAGCCACACGGGGGCCGGAGTCGTCGTCGACCAATATAAGGACGGTGTTCGGCGGAGGCGGGACTCGATTGACACTGTCACCTGGAGACATACAGACACCCAAAACCACAGCGCTATTGCGGATGGCAGCAGTAACCAAGACAATGGAAACATAATAACATCTACTGGCAGTGGAATGAGATTTTGGGCGGCTGCGGCCGCTGTCCAAAGTGCCGTCCAGCATATTAGCAACTTCGCCTTAAACACGATCAACGAACCCGCCAACGGCACTCACAAACATAACAGTAGTGATTATCACTTAAACAAGACTGACCAGAATGCGACCACCTCGCCCAGACCGCCTGAAAAATCTCATTTCTTCAGTCCGGTTGAGGCGAAGGCCATTTACAGGGCAGTCGACTCTAATGCCATTATTAAACTCCTTATGACCAAGACTCGAACGCTGTGCGGTGGTCAGTTGAACATGTACGGTAGTTGTTTGGTAGAGCTTTTTAATGCAACTATCATCCGCAGATACGCAACCCACGTGAGGGGTGGGGAAAAGCTGGAGTCTGTCCTCGGACAGAAAGAAAAAATGGAGTACTTCTCCGTCAACCAGGGATTCTTCAGCATGCCTTTTTGCAGTGACGGCGACGTCAGAACGGCTTCGGGAGTCGCGGATAAGTATCTGAAGCCATGGGCAAAATCGATCCGGGTAGGTGAGAACTTAACCAGCGATGATGGACTTCCCCCTGCCTATTGGACAGGCTTGGCCATCACAATTATCCGGAATGAATATGCCAACCTTTATTGGACACTGATTGATATTTACGATGTATTCTTACTAGCACATGGCTTTCTTGTCCGACCCCAGCATCTGACTGTCATTCTTATGGACGCCCACCCACAAGGCTTGCTCGATCCACTCTGGGCTCTTGTCTTCGGAAAGGTGGTACGTTTTAAAGAATTACCTCCTGCTGTGACGTTCAAGCACATGGTCTGGTCGATGCATCGAAGTAAAGGTCCCCTGGCGCATATAATCTCCGCCTACCAGTTACGTATTCCTTTCCTCGACGATCTGCGGGATATTATTCATAAAAGGCTGCACATTGTTCAGTCTACAGCTTCTATTCAAAACAAATGCGCCACCAATTCCAGTCTGAACATTCTTTTTGTGCTCCGCCGGGACTACGTGGCCCATGCGCGCAACCCGAGCGGCAAGATTTTGCGCAAAGTCTCGAACGAACAAGAAATCCTCAAAGCCGTCAGCAACGCCTACCCAGCCCACTTAATTTCTGGGCTTCAATTGGATACGGTTAGCATCGATGACCAGATACGGAACATTTCACACACGGACATCTTGATCGGTGTTCATGGGGCAGGGCTTGCTCACGTTATCTTTCAACAGGTGGGCCGCGCCCTCATCGAGATTTTCCCCAGTGCCTATGGAGTTTATAAGAACGACCACTTCGAGCGCCTTGCCCGCTGGAGTGGGGTGCATTATTTGAAATTTCATAATGTCAATCAAAGATTGCAGGACCGACGCGCAGAATTTATTCGTTTGCAGCCACGGACGATAATCCTCCTCATAAAAAATGCAATATCGCTAATCTGCAAACAATTCTATGTGTAAATAACTTTGTGTATAAAAGAAATCATATTGAAAAAAAAAAACAACACTTCATATTTTTTTAATTATGGTTTGTGTAAAGGACTTTAAATTTAGTTTGGAAAGAGTTTATATATAGAGTTACCTTAAATCAGGTAAAAGTTTTTGAGTTATAATCCAAGCACAATATTGAATAGGCCAGTGGGGGGGGTCTCAAACACGCCAGACGAGTTTGGCTCGCAAACTAATTTTCTATGACACGCCATAAAACAACTTCCGTGACTAATATTTCCATAAAACGTAGTAAATTGCCCGTGTTTCTCCTCAGAGAAGAGTAGAATGCACTTTAATATTTCAGTCACTTTCACCTCAAGATCTAAAGCTGAAAAGTAGATATAACCCAATTTTATATGCATTTAAAAGACATTCTTAAGAACCTTTGTGAATTCTATATCGGTTGTTTCAAATAATCATAGTGGCTTAGGAGTGACTGAGATTATAGAAAAATTAGTTCACGCAACAGCAATTTAGATTGTTTGTTTTTAGCGGGAAGGTTCATTACTTGAGAAATGGTAGATTTGATAACTTATATTGATCTACTGGAGATGATAGACAATTAACATGCACAATAGAACATGAGGAATTTTGTAAGGAAAGATAAAATAGATTCATTAACAAGGGAGATATACACCAGAGATGACGACAGAAACACACGCAAATAGAAGATCATAGAAAGATGTTTGAGTCCGGAATATTAAATAAAAGAAATTATATCTATTATTTAAATGTGAAAGAACTTCATTTTTGGTTTTGTTCTGTTTTAATTATACAGGGTGTTTCAAAATAGATGCAACCCATGAATATGATGATGATTTATTACTGAGACAAAAAATGCTTCCTTTGAGCTGGAGACATCAAATTAATGTTTTTGTTTTGGTAATTGTTATTATTGCAGCTTCCAGGATATGCATTTTTTTTTTTTTTTTTTTTTTTTAGTTTCTTGTCCTAGTAATAAATTGTCATATTAATGACTTGCATCTATTTTAAGACAGTTTTGAATGGTTTTGTCTCCAAAAAGGTATTGCCACAAAATATTTTCCTCTTTTGTCCAAGGCATTGTGATCGATGATTAATAGTTGTTATACAATATTATTTTCAGATCCGAAACAAAAAAGAACACAATATTATAAGTAGTAAAGTTATTAACAACCACATGGGTCCCATATGAATTGAGATAACCTATATATAGCGCAATTTACTCATGAAATACTCTAAAATGAAAGTGAAATTGGCGACCGTAGTCAAGGGCGACCATAGCGCAATTTACTCATGAAATACTCTAAAATGAAAGTAAAATTGGCGACCGTAGTCAAGGGCGACCATAGCGCAATTTACTCATGAAATACTCTAAAATGAAAGTGAAATTGGCGACCGTAGTCAAGGGCGACCATAGCGCAATTTACTCATGAAATACTCTAAAATGAAAGTAAAATTGGCGACCGTAGTCAAGGGCGACCATAGCGCAATTTACTCATGAAATACTCTAAAATGAAAGTAAAATTGGCGACCGTAGTCAAGGGCGACCATAGCGCAATTTACTCATGAAATACTCTAAAATGAAAGTGAAATTGGCGACCGTAGTCAAGGGCGACCATAGCGCAATTTACTCATGAAATACTCTAAAATGAAAGTGAAATTGGCGACCGTAGTCAAGGGCGACCATAGCGCAATTTACTCATGAAATACTCTAAAATGAAAGTAAAATTGGCGACCGTAGTCAAGGGCGACCATAGCGCAATTTACTCATGAAATACTCTAAAATGAAAGTAAAATTGGCGACCGTAGTCAAGGGCGACCATAGCGCAATTTACTCATGAAATACTCTAAAATGAAAGTAAAGTTGGCGACCGTAGTCGAAGGCGACCAGAAGGCTCCCTTTTCAATAGCTACTACACCAAGGTGTAGGGGAAGGCGCTATTCCTTTCCCTGGATTGCTCCACTTTACCCTTGATACGTACCTTATATTGTTCAGTGTTAAGCAAGGAGGTATCAAGTACCATTTTTAAAGTATTTGGTATGACGCGACCTAGGATTGAACCCAAGTCTCCCGGACCATTGGCGAACACTCTACCCGCTAGAGCAACGAGAAAGATAATTTGAAGAAAAATTCTTCCCCTTCATTTCTTATATTTCACATATTCCAATTAATCAATTTTTTCATTCAAATAAAACTAATGAATATCAGCATAGAAGCAGGGAAGGTTTTTTTATTACATGTTAAAAAAAATACCTGATCATTCTAAATTGAATTAAAATGTTAAAACAAACCCCACTTATAAAAACCTTAAATTATTTGTTTATTTTTTGGGAAATAAATTGCTGTTAATTTGAAGGTATGATTAGTTCGAATAATTGAAAAAAATAATAATAATAATTTGAAAAATTTACTTTTTTAAAAGTTCTGCGAAAATGTTATTCTTACCGAACTTGAACGGTTGCATGTGTAGAATAATATCGAAATCACCCAACCACATCCAAAGTATTCTGATCCTGCTGTGCATCTCCCACAAGGCATAAGGGTCTTTTTGTGTCCCTAAGACCTCTGGTATAGGTGGCATTTTTAACCCTGAAAACCAAATTCATTTGCCAAATAGAGAGTAAATAGAATATATAAAAAATATGCACAACGCATTCCAAAAATATAGTCCACCCTACGTCGACATTTTGTCTTTTAGATAAAAAGAAATTTATACCAAACCGTAAAGTGGTGGGGGGGGGGCTCCGTGACGTAATTGTTGAAGTGTTGGATTGCATCTCGAAGTAAGACGTTTCCAGTCTCACAATGACATTTACTTTCGGGAAGATATAAACTCGCTTATTCTTCCAGCTATTCGTTAAATAGTAACATTGCTGTTCTTCTACAAGGATGACTTTGTTTTAATGGCATATCAACCTTCTTTGGTTATTCAATGCCAAAGAAACCAAAATTTAGATGATTTTAACATAAGGTTAAAAGGAAATAAAACCTTAACCAACAAAACAAAAATATCAAAGCACAATATACCTGATTTGCTAACCTAGAGGCGTAAAATTACTTTGGACGAAACCGTGGTGTAATGGTTAACGTCGTAGGAAATGGACAAAACGACACGAATTCAAATCCTGCCTTCCACATAGCACTAATACCCTTAAGAAAGGTATGAATCAAATTATTCTCCCCACCCCAGAGGTGGGTTAATCGTAAGCAAGGCTGGGTTCTTTAGCATCGCTTAAGCAAGCAGTCGAGGAGAAGGAAAACTAAATTCAAACCTGTTAAACTCCACTAAAATAAAATTAACCCTACATCACATCCTGCCCCGGCGGAGGAGTATAATTGCAAAAACGAAAGCTAATACAATTGCGTATTATTCCTGAACTGATGCCTGTCGCTGGGATGGCTAAGCGGTTTGATACCAAGTCTAGTGTAAACATAGGCGGGTTTCGATCCCAGCTTGAAGCGTCCTGCGTATCTTGCCACACAGATAGATAGAAAGAAACAGTGTCTGCAGATCACACACCCACATATATTTTAGCCGTTAAATAACCTCAAACGGATTGAAATGGCCGTTAAAATCTAGCCCAGTCGGTTGGGCATGTAAAATACCATTCTGCAAAGATATATTCGGCGTAAGAGCCTATCGAACGAGGGTCCTAGATATGACAGTAAACCATCTGATGGTGAGGCTCCAATTCTAGAGCTCTTGCGTAATATATGGAGTATCCCTTCATTGCCATTACTGCCAGTTCCATCTTGATCCGGAGAGGGAGTACCTGTTTGGGTCCCATCTATTTTTCATATAGAACTGTTTGACCAATCGACTGATGTTAAATTGAATTTATAGTTTTACATAGTTTATTTTGTTTATTTGGGTTTTATGGCATATCAACATTTGTAGGTTATTCAATGTCAGATATATTTTTATATAAATAAATAGTTCTATTTCAAACAAGTAAGTTTAGTATAATTACACTGTTTAATTGTCAAAAACATTTCTATTTCAAACCATTCAGTTTAGTCAGACAGTTCTGATTCAAACAATTTAGTTTAGAATAAGTATAGGTTTTGTTTACACACTGTTAAATGACAAAACAGTTCTATTTCGAACAATTCAGTTTTGCGTAGTAGACTTTCAATGTCAAAAATAGTTCCATTTCAAACAATTCAGTTTAGCATAAGAACGCAGTTTAGTTCTATTTGACCCATAGATAGGGCCCTGTCAGGTGCTAACACTCTAGGCCAGAGTGGACCTTGGAAGCAATGGCATTGAAGAGGTGCTCCGCATTCTCCAAAGCACCAGCATTAATGGAGCCTCACCATCAGATTTTTTAGTGTCATATATCAGGACACTCGTTGAGAGGGTCGTACCTCTCTGCGTAGGTGCAGTCGGTATATTCTGCAGCGCCAGCCGATAGGGCAATTTACATAGTTAAAGAAATGGCCTCAAGTATTTCAGTGTGCATACAAATTAGCTTTAATTCTTTAAAATAAAATCAGTTACAAATAATGAAACGCAGTTTCTTCCAGGCTGCGGTCACATCGATACTGCTATATGGCTGCACTACATGGACGCTAACAAAACGGCTGGAGAAGAAACTAGATGGCAATTACACAAGAATGCTGTGTGCAATCCTGAACAAGTCCTGGCAGCAACACCCCACAAGACACCAACTGTACGGCCACCTGCCCCCTATCACGAAAACTATTCAAGTTAGACGAACCAGACATGCACGACACTGCTGGAGAAGCAGAGATGAACTCATAAGAGATGTACTCTTATGGATCCCCACACATGGCCGCGCAAAAGCAGGACGACCAGCTCGAACGTACATTCAGCAGCTATGTGAGGATACAGGCTGTTGTCCTGAAGACCTACCTAGGGCGATGAACGATAGGAAGGAGTGGCGAGAGAGGGTCAGGGATATCCGTGCGGCCAGCATGATATGATGATGATTATATATATATATATATATAACCATTTACCTTTGTCCAAACAAATAACTGATGTTAAAGTAAAGTGGTAGCGTTACATTGCACACACTTAAATTGCTTCAAGTTTTGCTAACAAATACTTAATAGAAATACTTATAAGCATTTTACTGAGATCCAACGAACGAGCTCTGACTTACTTAAGATCGAAACAACGAACTATTTTCCAAATTAGATATATAGGATTTGGAAATAAATAACCTACAAGAGGTGGTATGCCATAGAACTCAACTCACCAACCAGACATTAAAAATTAGGTCAAGCGTCCTACGTCATCAACTCGATACAAAAGTAGTGGTGTAACCCGGTTTTTGGCTATCATATTTACCAACCCATCCGCTCTGGCAGGATATGACACAAGGTCAGTTTTTAAGCGGAGTTTAACAGGTTTGAATTCAGAGTTTTCCTTCTCCTAGACTAGTTGCCTCACCAAGTCTGAAGAACCTAGTCTGTCCTACTATTTACCCATAGTTGGAGGGGGAATAATTGGATTCATATCTTTCCCAAGGGTATTAGTGCTATGTGAAATGCAATGAGTCTCGTCCAGGATTTGAACTCGTGTCGCCGTGTCCATTTCCTACGACGATAACGATTACACCACGGGCACCCGGTTTTTGACTATAACCGGAAATAATGGTCAAAACCGACGAAAAACTTTTTAAAAATACCGTAAACCTAGCGTAAACAACTCACGAAAGAATACAACAATAGTTAAACCCTTAAAATGTACATTTAAGGTTCTCTTATGTTTATGGAAAGATTTCAGAATATAATAAAAGTGCCGTTATACATGTGAGCTTTCGCGGGCAAAGCACAAGGTTAATGACAAACCCCTTAAACAACACACACAGAAGAATATAATCCTTATAAAGGTTTTCTTTTTACGACGTAGGTGACGTTACTGTGTAACGTTTCGTGGGGCGTAATGACGTTTGCTGAACTGAATTATAACCTAGATAATTGACGTAAGGCAGGATATTATTAAGTTCTATTATCAATCTTGACTTATTTGGCCGATAGGAAGACAATCGCGTTACTACGCAAAGGCCAGCGAGATGTGTTGCATCAGTCATTCTACTGTACCTAATGGAGCACTTCTAAGACTCTTCTGGGTGGGGGAAGTTGGTTCTGAAGACACCGAGGTTTCAACGACGAGGGTCAGTCTGTCTAAACTGCGTATTTATTCAGGTGACTGATCCAGTGATGCGACTGTTAAAAATCATCATCATCATGTCGTTCCACAGGCACGGATATCCCTTATCCTCTCTCTCTCCACGTCTCCCTATCATTCATCGCCTCTGGCAGGTCTTCAGGGTTACATCACATAGCTGCTGTATGTATGTTCGAGCTGGCCGTCCTGCTTTTGATTGCCCATATGCGGGGGTCCACAGGAGTACATCACTTACAATCTCGTCCTTGCTTCTCAAGCAGTGTCCGGCATGTCTGGTTCGTCTAGCTTTTATAGTTTTCGTGATAGGTGGTAGGTGACCGTATAGTTGGTGCCCTGTGGGGTGTTGCTGCCAGGACTTGTTTAATATTGCTTGCAAAATTCTTGTATAATTGCCGTCTAGCTTCTTCTCCAGCCGTTTAGTCAGCGTCCAAGTAGTGCATCCATATAGCAGTATCGATACGACCGCAGTCTGGAAGAAACTGCGTTTCATTTTATCGGTCAGGTTTGATTTCCATATGATCGAAAGCCTATCGATAGCTGTCTATGCCTTCGTTAGCCGTGTGTCGATGTCTTTTTCGGTTGATGAGACGCTGCTTCCAAGGTAGGTGAATTTGTCAACCAGTTTCAGAGAGGTTCCGTCTAGTGTGGAGATGTCACCTTTCTGATTAAAGCACATAAATTCAGTATTGTGTGCATTAACATGCAGTCCAATGCCTGTTAAAAACAAAATAAAGAAATTAACGAATAAAAACATTCTCACTGAATTGTAAACATTTTTTGCGTGGAAAAAAGCAATAAGAACAGTTCAAATGAAGTAAATTAGTATTTCGCGTTGAACTCGTTAAACGTAGCAAAATGGCCCTCATCGAAATCCGCTGCCACTCCTCGAAGCTTCTGTAGTTACTTATATCTCCCTACGGTTAATTGTTTTGTGCGTTTAAAACCGAATTAAATATTTGACCGACCACATCGGGCTGTTCAGTTTCGAAAAAGACTTTTTTTTTTTAATAATTGAAAACCTGCAACTTTTATTCAATTGCCTTGATATATAATCACTGCAGGAGTTAATTTTGTTGAAATATGGAGAAAAGTGATATTTTGGGTTTGTTTGGGTTTTATGGCATATCAACCTTCGTTGTTTATTTAATGCCAAATCTATTTTTATACAAAAAAAAAACAGTTTTATTTCAAACAATTCAACCCAGCATAAGCGCAGGTTAATTGTCAATAATATTTCAAGCTATTCAGTTTAGTCAAACAGTTTTTATTCAAACAATTCAGTTTAGTGTAAATATAGTTTTTGTTTACACACAGTTAAATGTCAAAACAGTCCGATTTCAAGCAATTCTGTTTAGTATAAGTATACAGTTTAGTTCTTTTTGACCCATTGATGGTGTCCTATCAGGTGTTACCACTCCGGACCAGAGTGGACCTGAGAGCAATTCAGTTTAGTCAAAAAGTTCTGATTCAAACAATTTAGTTTAGTATTTTTTTTTTTTTTTTTGTTGACACACATTTAAATGTCAAAACTTCTATTTCAAGCAATTCAATTGAACATAAGTACGCAGTTTAGTTTTATTTGACCCATGAATAGGACACTACCAGGTGCTCCTACTCCGAGCCACTGGGGACCTGAGAACAATGGCAATGAAGGAGTGCTACACATTCCCCAAAGCTCCAGCATTACGGGAACCTCACCATCAGTTTTTTTAGAGTCATATCCAGGACACTCGTTGAGGGGATCTTACCCCTCTGCAGTAAAGCAGTCTGTATATTCTACAGCTCCAGCCGCCTGGGTAAATATAAGTGTTGAATTTATTACCTAAGAAAGTCATTTCTTCATTATAAACTCATCACTTTTGGATTTCTTTGTTCTTTTATTTTCTCCGCACTGTCGGATTCTTTTCCATCATTTTACATCCATTGAAGAAATATCATTCTTCGGTATTTTTTCCCAATATAAAAAAAAAATGTAATATTTGGAAATATGATCACTGAAGGCGTTATTAACATGATTTTTATTTATTTTTTTGTGGGAACATGAACAAAAAGACAGTAAAGTTAAGCGGTGATGTGCTAATGCATCGCTTAGATGGACAATCAAGTAGTCTGACACTAAAGTTTAGTAAATAAAAATATTGCCCAGTCGGCTGGGGCTGTAGAATACACCGACTGCTTCTCTGCAGAGGGGTAAGACCCCCCCACAAACGAGTTTCCTGTATATGACACTAAATCTGATGGTGAGGTTCCAGTAGTGCTGAAACTCTGGGGAATGTGGAGTATCCCTTTATTGCCATTGCTCCCAGGTCCACTCTGGCCCGGAGTGGTAGCACCTGATAGGGCCCTATCCATGGGTTAAATAGAACTAACAGCATACTAATACTAAACTGAATTGTTTGAATAAACTGAATAGCTTGAAATAGAAATGTTTTTGACAATTAAACTGCGTGCTTATGCTTAGCTGAATTATTTCAAATAGATCTGTTTTTCGACATTAAAACAGTATTTACACTTAACTGAATTGTTACATATAACTGCTAGAAAAGTTTGAAATAGAAATGTTTTTGACAATTAAACTGTGTACTTATGCTAAACTGAATTGTTTTAAAAAGAACAGTATTTACATAAAAATGGATTTGGCGTTAAATAACCTACAAAGGTTGATATGCCATAAACCCCAATAAACCAACCAACCAACGTAAATAATAGCATACATTAAAAGGCTCACTTAGCGTAACGGTAATTATTGTGAGAAATGAACACGTTAAGATTTCAAATCCTAGACGACCCTGTTTGCATTTCAGATTTCCCTTATAATCCTTGGGATTAAATTTCTTACCAAAAATTTCTGAGGATACAATATTTGCTTGCCCAGGTTAGGCAATCAAGCTAAAAGAAGGAAAGTTTTCCTTCGCTAAAAAAATTGCTCAACTTTGGCCACTAGAGTTTTAAACTAACAAACCACTCCTGATAATTATCGCACAAAAGTACTCCTTGAATGAATGTTTAAAAAGTTTAGAAAACATTAGACTGATCGCTTCACCAAAAAAGAGCCCAGTCTGCCCTACTGCTGACTCAGAGCTGAGTGAGGAAACGAATAGATTCATGCCTTTCCCAAGACCATTAGTAAGAAGTTAAACAAAATAAGAGCCTCGTCAACGATTTAAACTCTGGTCACTGATTCGATTTTCTTTAACGATAACCGTGACGCTAAGTGCACCTTTATTTAAAAGAGAAAAATAAGGTATAACTTGGCTATGAACATCCAAGATTGTTTATATCAGTTGCAAGATACAAAAAAGAAATTTGCCATTATACATGAACCGGAAAAATTAGCAAACATTAATATAATGGAAATACCAGGATTCGTCAACAACACAGCAGAGAAGTAAGAACACCAATGCCCAAAGGCTTGGTAGTATTCCTTTATAGCTATTACTCTCAGGTCGACTCTTATCCGGGGCGGTAATACCTGTTCCGGTCCATTCTATGGATCAAATAGATCTACTTAATTATTTAAATTAGATTGGAATACTTGACAGCATTTAGATGTGAGCAAAATATTTGTATCAAAAATATTTACAGAAAGCTATAATTGATTACACGTAACTGATAATTATAATCCTTAGTAAACCAACAACTGCAAAAAGATATTTATATAACCCTTTCGAAAGAGCAGGATATAATACAAAGTCAATTTTAAAACTATTTCAACACGTTTGAATTCAAATATTCTTTCTCCTAGACCGGTCTCTTTAAAATCGAGTCTGCTCCAGTAGGAGGAGAATGGTTAAATTAATATCTTTCCCAAACAGCGTCACCAGGATTTGATCTCGGATCACTGTCCACTTCTTACGATATTCTCCTTTTACAGTAAGTAAAGTTGGCGACCGTAGTCGACGGTAACCCGAAGGATCTCTTAGATAGCTACTACACCGAGGTGTGGGGGAGGGCGCTACTCCTTTCCCTGGATTGCTCCACTTTACCCTTGATAGGCAAGATAGCATCAAGTACCATTTTTTGAGTCTTTGGTATGACTCTACCTGGGATTGAACCCAGATCTCTCGGGCCATTAGCGAACACTCTAACCATTATGCCAATGACCTGAACCTATTATATAGGAATTATATCATCTGTTTGCACTCAGGAATAATTGATATTTTGAATACAAAATGCTGCTGAACATCAAAAAAATATAGTTACGTTTACAAGCAAAGGTTTACTAATGATTTAAATTTTGAAATTTGATAATCCATAAGGAGTTGATATACCGTTTCATTTTCAAACCCAAACTAACAGCACTTACCCACATTAAGTATGGGTCGTAAGATGGTCATTAATAAAAGCGATTCTACATTATTTTCCAAATCAAGTTTAATTATTCGTATTTAAAAATAACATTTCATTTAATTTTATTGTTTATTTCCCTCGGGGTTATTGCTTTGTTTACAACCAGAAGGTCATACGAGAGACTGGTTGGTTCGGACATCT
Organism: Sepioteuthis lessoniana; assembly: GCA_963585895.1. Taxonomy (NCBI): domain Eukaryota; kingdom Metazoa; phylum Mollusca; class Cephalopoda; order Myopsida; family Loliginidae; genus Sepioteuthis; species Sepioteuthis lessoniana. The sequence goes on along the minus strand of OY757915.1, from coordinate 20,747,740 downwards.
CAGATACCCTCTAGATCTCCTAAAATAATTTTTTTGGTGGGGTTCAATTCAAAATTTGAAAAAATAACTGTTACGCCTTTTCAAGCTGGGTAACAGTTGAGATTAAATGATTCTTTTTAGCTCAGCTCTTTGTCGCGGCCAAGTGTTAAGTACATATAGTGATGAGGAAAAGGCCATTCAATTCGGTTATCCATTCTCTTGATAATCGTAAAGTGATGAGACACTGACAGCCTTCTACAACAAAGCTGAGTTGTAAAACATACTGAGAGATAAATTCCAGCAAGAATCCATTCATAGAAACATATCTGGTAATGTTTTAAACGATTCTAAGAATTCCCGAAGGTTTTCTTGAAATCAGTCCCAAAATATCCGATATTTAACAGGGCGAACGGAGATTTGCTGATAACGGACGGCCTGGAGAATGTTGACCCGAATCGCTTGAGAGTTTCAGTTTCCCGTCTGGGAACTCGTGCCGTTGCCGATTGGTATTCAGTAGACTAGAAACGATCTCTCGAAAAACCCGTGGCATCCAACGCTCACGTTGTATTTGCAACAGAGCCGCTCACCAGGGCTACATAAACTGTGATATGCAAACACCCCAAACCTTTCTTTTTATTAAATAAAGCTTGGTAAGCGTTGATTAACTTCCCAGTAATTGACTTAATCCATTGTTAGTTGAGTCGTACTGATATTACGCTGTTTCTCGACACTCCTCATCCACTGTCTGAACAGAGCTGATTTACCTCCTTACTGATCAACCAACACAAGTGTGTCCATATGTAAGAGTCCAGAAGAGAACGTCGCTTATGAGTTCGTCCTAAATTCTCCGGCAGTGCCCTGTATGTCTTGTTCGTCTTACATCGATGTTTGGTTAGATGGGATTCAAGTGGCCGTACAGTTGACGTTTTGCGGAATGTTGCTTCCAGGATTTAAAAAAGCACGAAGCAATCTAGTGCTGTTCCAGACTAGTTTTTCTTTATGCGTTTCGTTAGCATCCTGTTGGTGCATCCATTCAGTAGTACTGCTTACACAGCCACAGGGAGATCAGATTTCAATATGATTGACCACCTATCAACTGCATTCCACACCTTCATGACATAGCTTTCAGGAGACGAGATAAAGCCTCCAAATTTAATCGACCAGTTTATATACGTCAACAATAACAGGCAATAATTCATGACAAACGCCGGGCCCTTTTCATCTGTACGAGTTTGTATTAGGATATATAGAAGGATGTTGAGATTTCTATATGGTTAAACAAAAAGTGTTCGTCACTTATAAGTTCGTCCTTGCTTCTCCAGCAGTGACCTGCATGTTTCGTTCGTCTAACTTGGCTAGTTTTTAGAGATAAGTGACCGTACAGCTGTTGCTTCTTGAAGTGCTACTTCCAGGATGCGAGGACAAAGTTATAAGTGATGTTCTTCTATAAACCCCGAACACATGGACGTGACAGCTTTAGCCGACTAACAAGAACTTATCTACAACAGCACTGTGGGACTCAGGATGCAGTTTGAAAGATCTGCTCGAGAGCGATGGATGCTAGGGTCAGATAGAGAGTGAGTGTCAGGGAAATCCGTGCTAGTTGTGCGGCTTAATGATATTACACTTGGATGTCACTGGAAACAAACTGAAGCTGAACTCAAACAATTATTTCGCGCTGAATCTACACACAACAAGCTTTATTTTGTGACAATACACCGCCGGCCGGTCCCCACTGTCTCAAACTCCCAAAAACACTCATGTCAATTAGATCGTCAAGTGGTTTTTCTCATCTCCGGCCAGAGGTATTTCATATTTCTTTACGGACACACCACCCACAACATACACAACCGAGAGGGTGGGAGAAAAGAAGAACAAACAATCACGGGCTTGGGTTTGCTCCAAGCGCAAGAAAGAAGTCTGGGACATTTTCCTAGCATTCTGTGCTTTTGTGAGCTAAC